>OY987277.1:2946389-3394502 GCA_963920785.1 Sphagnum contortum | reverse complement strand
TGGTTTTCAAGACTTGGGACCTGGATTTCACACAGGGGCTTCAGAGTGGCCTTCGGCCACGGGCACCCACTAGTAAATGAATAATAGTGGTGGTGGTTGGTTAAGGTTCATTTGTCTTACTTATTTCGTCCCTCTGGTTGCTTCTTCATTGCTCCTCAAATGAATGTTAGAGAAGTTTGAATGAGTAGCTTTCATGTAATGAAGATGGGGTTTTTCTATTTGTTTGTGTTTAAGAAACAAAGGTGTAATATACACATTAATTTTACTTAGTTTCAAACATAATCCCATTTCGGATGCATTATAAGTTATAACTTCTCTTCCTTGACAAAAATATGTGGTTAAACCAAATTGTATAAGAACAAAATAAATTGAGATGCATTACAATGGAATAGATATTTGAAATAAGAGAAATATCATATAACCTGCTTCTGGAGCTTTAATTTTTTAATAAATATTTTAATTCAGCAAGTTATTAGGTATTTTCTATTGGTGTGCTTGAAGGTCACCTATTTCTATTCATATTCAAAGCTACTTGCAGCTTTAAGATGTTGTAGATCCAAGGGAATGCATAGTCCTTGCGGCACACCATGACCTAAAAGAGGAGAGAGTGATGAGGAAATATACTTATTGGATGTATTATTAATTTACTACTCATGAAGAAGAATAAGAATACTTTTTCTTCATAGATATTTTGACGACAACATATGGAGTAAGAAGTATGATTACCAACCACACTACATGAAAGTAAAACAAGCTCTACCTCCTCTACCAATTACCATCATATAATACTGTGCAAAATTCTTGATGTGTTTTCTGTTGTTTTTTTTTAATTTGGAATTTGCCTCTTGAGTAGGAAGCAGAACCCAAAGAACAAACAAACCAAAAATATGCACCATTTTTGGGTAGGTGGGGGTGCTCCAGATGATTGGCAGTTGGCCAATTGTGATGATTTAAAATTCTGTGGCATGTGACCTTGGCTTCATCGTTGCCTCATGATGTGTGTGTGTGTGTGTGTGTGTGTGTGTGTGTGTTGCATCAAGCTGCGAATCATATGTTAGTTGGTGACTGCAAAAAGAACATGTTGAGAACATGGCTGCACAGTGCAAAAAGTCGTCACTGCCAGAACATCAACAGACCATAGTGGACCCGTAGAAGTATAGTATATGTATTCACAGTATGGTACCCAAAGATGGGACATTTCACAAGAATCAATCTTTCTGAAGAGGATTATGTGATACAGCACTCACCAGTGCACCATCCATTGGAAACCCTTTTAAGACTAGGTTACTATGGATCCATTTGCAGGACATTAAACATCCCATACAAACTTTGCAGCTGTCAGTGTGCAATGTCCTGCACATTCTGATCTCCATTATCACACTTGTTGTCTTGCATGTCCTACATGTCTTGCAATTGCTCACCACATTCAAACTCACAACCATTCAAGAGACAGGTCAGGTATCTATTGGCAATCTAGTTCCATCTGTCCGATTGCTATGACATTCTAACTTATTTGACTTATTTGTAACACCACAATTATTTAAACCTTGTGACAGAACCACGCAAGTGACACTGACAAATTTGGTTGGAGGGGGTGTTTAGCATCCTCTATTTTACTTTGGTAAATTCTATAGTAAAGTTCTCCAAGAAACTTCTCAGTGCATTTGAAAGGTACCTTAAATCCATGAAAATCCCTCTTAGCAAGAGGAGGGATATTATGTCTACTTCTTAGGAGCGTGAGGGAAATTATGGCTACTCATAAGTGTAAGACCCGTTCCATTCTTAAAGAGCAGGTGTAAGAACCCTCCGCTTTGCCTAGTTATCTAAGAATCTTTAGGTTCATGACAGCGTTTGCTTTATGTTTTAAAAGGGGTGAAGTTCGAGTGAAGGACATTCTCAGAACGTGCCTTGTCTTAAAGCCTCTTATTTTTGGAATGCCCCCACCATGAGGCTTTGCCCTACACCTCTAAATTATCCTATTCCACCTCACACTAAATGGGTAAGTATCATAACAAAGTAGGTAGGTAGTTAAGTGGTTGCTGTGTAAATAGGTAAGTAAGTATGGCGCTCGGTGACTATATGGTGGGTAGATACTTGTAAATGGATACTACCAGTGTTGGCTGGTTATTGAGTTTTAACTTGATTATCAACTTGGTTATTAATAATCTACTTGTTGGTTATTGATTATTTTTTTAACCAGTCAATAACCTAATTGCTCAACATTGAAATTTCAAATTTTAATAACCTACTCAGATGATTTGGTTATCATACATGTAAATTATCAATCTTAAAACACTAAAAAAAACACTATGGTAAAAGATTAAAAAACATAATAATAATAATAAACCTTACAACAAGATAATGACTAACATGATAATCAGTGATTGAGAATTAATTCTGTGATAACTTGCCCTCATGCATAATGATGATTATTACTGAAAAATATCAGTAACCTAACCAACATTCAAACATATTTTTGATATTGATATTGATCACTTAATTGGGACTCCAAATGTTTTTTGAAAAAGTAACCTAGTTAGTTGTTACGAAACCAAAAAAAAAAAACCAACCAACACTAGTTAGTACACAGTTAATTAAAGGTCATTAGCTATGGAATTGGAATACCACAAAACATCTCCACCTACCAAACCATCCATCGTGCATAGTCCATCAGGAGGTGTTACCAATGTTCATCTAACATATAAGCCTACACCTGATATCAACACTAGTATAGAAACTCATTGTAAGGACCTTACCAATCTTTTGTGAACTAAGATAAATATTTTCAACAAGCATGAAACAAATGTAACAAATTAAATGCGGCATCAGGTTCAATGAAATTGTGAAACATAAAGAAAAACAGAATTCAGATTTATAAAATTTAAAAAAAATTCTTGCTAAGCACTGCCATGCAACTGAGTCAAGGCTTGAGCCAGGCTAGAATTGTTGCCTCTGTTTTACTGCTCTGTTTAGTGGTTTTGTGAAATTGATCCATGTAAAGTTTAAACAGGAAACTAGACGCAGGGCAACTGAAGATTTTAAATAAACCAATGAACGATGTGGTGGCTGACAAGTGTGAAGTCATGTGAGTAGCCTTGTAGGCCATAGGAAATTTGTGCTTATGAGCAATGTGGTTTTTCACAGATACTAGGGTGGCCTGTGCCGTTGGCCCAAGTGTTACCACGTCCTCAACTGATTTTTCCTTCCAAAACCTGGGTTTTTGGAATTTATTTGAATTTTCAGCAGCTGAAATCACTTTAAAAAATCAATATCTCCCACATTCTGAATCCAAATCTTACAAATAAATTCCATTAAATCGTGCTCATCAAGATCTTTCCAACAACACCAAAGGCACATTCCAATTCGTCCGAAATTTTCAGCTACGATTTAATTTAATTTTCAGTGAAGAAATCATTCAATATTCAAGAACTTCTGCACCACAAGTCCAAATGGCATGGAATCAAGCCCATGCACCCCTCCTCATCAAGAGCTTTCCAAAGGCAGCAAGAAAACGATCTGAAGCATCCCAGTTTGGTGGATCTCATACCTACAAAGCAAAGCAAAACAAACTACCTTCCTTCATAGATGGATGATATGATAGTTGTGTGTCTTCACATGGCCAAATCTGACTTCGTTCATGTGAGGGAACTGCAACAGTAGTACCTCTGCACAAGGGCAGCAGAATTAAATAATTACCGTCAGTGTTCAGGCTCTTGACCCTCAGGAGAAAAGCTTAAATAAGCAAAGGGTCCTTGTTGCAGGTTTCTTTTTTCGCTGGCTGCCCATTTGCCCGTACAAGTTAAGTCTTGGACTGCCTGCAATAAACATTTTGGTGCTACTTTAAACCCTAAACTTTGGGTCCTGTTATGCACATTTTGGGCCTAGTATCTATTACAGGCCCAACATGTGCATAACAGGACACAAAGTCCATAATGGGCAGCACCAAAATGTGTCTGGGCATCATCCACCTTTTATTTTTTAAAGATGGATCTGGCCGAGGGCAGAGAAGGAAAAAAAGAAGCAGACAGTACTTTTGTACTGCCTGCAATAGAAACCCTTTGATTATTTAACGCCTTCCCCCATGAGGTAGTTCTGAGCATTTGAATCATTCACCAGGTATGTGATCTGCAAACAGACTTCTCTTGTGTATTGCACCTCATAGTCGCCAACTTGAATCTTTATTTAACACAAAGAAGAGGGGACCTGCCTGGTTTTGTCACCTAAATTGATCCTCATAAGAATTTCACCCCAAAATTAATTAATTTTTTACCTACGCCTTCGCAATGCCACTTGTACTCTTGACAAATTCGTGTCTTTCCAGGATAAAATCCTGCAATTCATGTGAACAGATCACCAGTTTCATTACCCAGTACCCAATTTCGCTCACTTTAGGGCTACACTCAAATTGGGGATGAAACAAGGATTACAAGGTCAAATCACGGCCCAAAGACAGCATGACTTTAAGGATAGTTAACTGTAATACACCCATTTTCTGATGACATGTGCAGTATAAATATGACAACTATCTTCACAGTAAGTATGTACTGATGATAAGTTTGCTGCCAAAACGATTTTGTAACTGTTGCAAACATGATGTGGAGAATTAAGTTCTAATGAAATCTCAACTCTTACTATAATGGCATCTTTGAAAAGCTAGCATGCACTTACCAACAGTCACTGTCCAGGTTCCTTTCACATATACAGAATACCATGACCTAGCGTAGTGACAAGTTAATTTTTTCTTGCATTCAATGACAGACAACTTTTATAAATGCCTTAAAGGTTTGAACATGACAAAGTTGGCACGTTTTCAACCCATCACACAAAATGAAAACCCATGTGAATTCAAGAAATAAAAACATATAGAAAAGTACCTGTAATAGTTCATTTTCCCATCCTCCATCATGTTTGCTTTTCAAGCTGATAAGATTTCAGAAACAGGCTCTAACTTCCTTAGTGATAGGTATGATACCTAATGCATATGAGGTGAATCAAAGTGAGACATACACCCATGTATCTTACCTTTGTGGATTTGCAGATAAGCCTATTCTGAATTAAGTCTTGTGCAAGATAACAGGGCTGTACTTGCCCATTCGGGGATACATGATAACGAAACTTTCAATTTGGTTATGTCAGTTGCAAAAAATAGCCTCATGTTTAGTACTAAGTGATTATGACTAGGTTTTTTTTTTGTTTTGGGCAAATTTCCGCATGGCTGGGACCAGAACAAAACACAACAGGCATATTCTGTTGTAAATGCTTGGTTTTTTCAAAAAAAATCATTAAAAAAATTAGGTATAACTCAGTTGATGAAATTTTTCATCACTTTTTTATCCCCCCTAAAAGTTTGTCACTCTGCTCCATTTGGAGAAAATTTTGAAAAAAAATTTAAAGAATTGTCATCAATAAATACTAAATTTATCTTGGGATGCTTGTCACATACTCTTACTTCAAAAAATTGGAAAAAAGCCACTAATTAGGACTAGTGTTGGTTTGTGTGTTGGAAATACCATAAGTTAGTAGTAGTTAAAAAATTCAATTTGATTTTGGGTTTGGTTTCTAAATTTGAAAAACCACATTCTCATGGAACAAGTATGGTATCAAGAGGATGATATATGAATGTTCCTAAGTCATATGACAGTGCTTGTATTGACCAAATCTGAACTAAGATCCTGGAATTGTGCATTGTAACTTTTGGAGTGTAATTGTGAATATCTTTTTTCCAAAGAGAACAAAGTTATGGGACAGAATTACAAGCAACAAGCAATCATGCATTCAACATTTCAAGCAAGCATCCATTCTCAAATCCACAATAATTCAAAAGCACACCCTAGTATGTGTGTAGCCTATTAACATGTGACACCCATGCCTCCAATTGATACTTGTTAGGACATACTCCTTGAGGAGCATCTCCTCTACTTCCTTTGGACAGAGAGATGCCGGAAGTATTTTGATAACCAGTATTCCTCTAGGAAAATCCTTCAGCAAGCCTGGGTTGCTACCGTTGAGGTTGGAATGGCCACTTGGAAGGCCATTAATTCCCTTCGGTCTACCCGGGACCCTAGTATTCAAGCTAGGATTGATCAAGCCTTTAGGGCGGAATGGTGCCATTTAGGCATCTTTGGGGCTAATTGCGCCACCATCGTGTGGTGCTTCTTGCCCCCCTTGTATTTCTCGGATTTCTTTAATGTTTGATGGGGCTGCTGCCTCCCTCCCCTTATCGGGGTCTTTCCTCTACTAGTCTCATTAATGATCAGCAAACCCTAACATCAGACTGCTATGGTTCTCTTCCCGCACTAAGTTCAAATGGTACCTGTTTTGGACTGAAAAAAATATTTTAGTTCCATAAACTTGGGAATAATTAGGTTTACTCTTGAGTTTTCCTTGTACGTACCAACACTCACCAGGACTCCAACACTCCTGAGGACCATGGCCATTTGACAATGGGTTTTTGCAAGTTAGGTGCGAGGTCAATTCATCAACAAGCCTGGCTTAGATGTAACCTACTTTATCATGGTTGAAATAGGGGCTGCTACTCAACTGATGATTGGTAGCCAACTAGTGATTGCTAGCAGGCAGGCAGTCAGATCTCTTACAGTATCAAATCACAGCTTTCTTCAAAGAACTCCCACTGTGGGCAGGTTGATATCAAGATGGCACCATCCAGATCATGATCATAATGTCAAATACCATAGACGAATGAAATGAATTGGCCTGTAGATGTTTAGGCTACATGTGGTTCTTACTTCTTACAATTGTTCAGCAGGTGAAAACCGCGGCTCCAATTCCTATTAGCAGAACGGAACTGGAACTGGGTCTGGTTTTGAGAATCAGAACCTGAACTGAATTTGACTTTTGTAAGAACTGGACTGCAATAAGGTTCTCAGTTCTATTTATGTGTGCAACTGGAATCAGAACTTAAATACATGTCTTTGGAAAAAAAATGACTAGAACTAAGGAGGTTAACCAGTTCTGGTCTGATTTAGCAAGAATCAGACTAAAACAGGGTCTGATTTTCAGAATGGGAACATGAATTATATTGGAAGAACCAGACTAGAACCAGATTCCTAGTGTCATTTATGTGTGGAATTGGAACCTGAAATGAAGATTCTCCATACAAGTAAAGAACCAACCAACAATTTGTTATAAGTTCACAATAAGTACCGTTTGTGCCCCCACAAGAGGAGTGGTATGCAAGGTCCAACATAAGCCCCATTACATTCTACAATATTGTAAGTGGTGGATTATTGTGGGCAAACATGGTTTGGGTGATCAGTCAGATTTGCTCTGGACATAATAGCCAGTACAGTAATTGCTGTCCATGCCCCAATAGCCAGGGCACCCTTCCACAACACCCATGGAACATTATATACATATATGTAATTTTAATTTTTTTCATCACATGGAAGGTCAAATGAAGGCCAGCAAAATGGCAATGGTTTTGCATTGCCATGGATGCATCCTAGGTCCGGTGAGAAAAGAAATAAAAAAATGAAAGGTCCCATGGGTGTTGTGGAGGGGTGCCATGAATATTCATGCAGGGACAGCAATTGCGTGTTGGCTATTGTGGGTAGCGCATTTATGAATGATCACTCAAATTATGTTCTATGATTTTAATATGTTGAAAATTCAAGTTCAACTAGTTATTTTGTTAGTTATTATTAGTTGGGTGTAATTAAATTACTTGGTTGATTATTCTATATACTTAATTTAGTTAGTTATTTTTGGTTTTGTGTTTTTTCGTTAAGTTCTTGATATTGATAGTTTTGGAGTCTCTTTTCATTATTGCAATTTTTATGTTTTGGAAGGCAAAATCTTGGTGTGTTCTTGATTTTGTGCTTCATGAATATGAACAACTTGTTTTGATTTATTTAGTTTTGTAGCAATAGGTTATTTGTATTCTGCAGTTGTGATTTTCTATTAATTAACATAGTGATCAATGGATGATGTCATAATCAATGAACTTTTCCAACAATTTTTTGGGGACGGATTTTGACATTTTATGGAAATTTTTATTACTTTTTTATATCATGAAATCAAGGAAAAATATCTTGGTTTGTTGGGTGACTATATGATGTTGGAAACATGTTAAAGTAATTCACTTTGTGATCTTTGTTTTTTTTATGAAAGTAGTCATAAAGTAAGTCTTAATATAGATAATTTTGAAAAAAAAAAAAAATTAATGATCAACATCAGGATTTTTTATTTTAGTATAAAAAAATTGTATTTAATGTACTGAATATGTATTTAAGTAGATTTGTAAAAATGCAAGTAGATACAAATAGGTGTTCCAAAGTGGTTGTAAATAAATGAAAGTAAGACTTTAATTAATTTTTGGTAATTTTTAGTTGATAGCACACTAAAATATATTAGTTATTTTAAACTTTTGCATACTAAAGGCGATATATTTTTATATTTTTAATTGAAAAATAAGTTCTAACACATTTAACTTGGTTTATTTAAATTTATTTATTTATTCTATTTTTACAATAAATTTTTGAAACTTGGTATGCAACTTACTATAAACTTAACTTGATGTTTTCATAATGATATTTAAATGGAAAAAAAAAATCTGACATCTATATCAAAAATTAAAAATTAAAATGTAGAGGGTTAATTTTATTTTTTTTAGTCTACTTTTGCATGCTTGCTCACATGAGTTGTATTATACTAGTGTTGGTAACCCGTGGCTACACCACTCCAGCCACCCCCAAGAAAAAGAGGGAGGACCCAAAAAAACGGAAAAAAAAAAAAAAAAAAAAAAAAAAAAAAAAAAAAAAAAAAAAAAAAAAAAAAAAAAAAAAAAAAAAAAAACACCTCCCTTCACTCCCCCGCCCGGGTCCCCCCTGCTGGCCCCCCCCCCTTTGGATGCAAACCTTCAGCAATTCAAATAAAAAACCTTTCATGCCTCCCACCCTCAAATCAGGGGAAGCAGTTGGAAACTGCTGTTTGAGAGCTCCCACCCTCAAATTAGGGAAGGCAGTTGGAAACTGATGTTTGAGTCTTCCAGAGCCATTCTGAGTTGCAATTCCAAATTCTGGAACGTTGTGTCACACACACAGAGACAGACACAACGTTTGTAATTATATATAAGATATCAGTTGGCAAAGATAGATTTTAAAATCCCAAAACATATCTCAAAAAGGTATGGACTTTGACAAACGAGGGAATTTGTGCAACCAACATTGCAAACACAGTCACATATGTTAAAAAACATCTCTATGTGAAATTGAGCAAAGACTTACAAAACCCTTTTAACAACTTTAATCACAAGTTCAAGGCATCCTCATACTGGAAAATGATAGCATAATCTAAAGAGGTGGTCAAAGAAGCCCTTAAAAAAATGAAGAAAAGGTAGAAAAATATTTATTGGACTGGTTGTAAATTAGAATGCATGTAAGTTACATGGTGATTACTGCATGTACCCCTGTTCTACTGTTTTAACCTACCCCAAAACATTCACCCAGCCCCCAAAAATTGTAGATTTCAACACACCAGCCGTTTAGGGTGAAAAGTACAACATGGTAAGTTTGAGACGTTCACAAGCCGGGTAGGGTAATAGAAAGGGTAGAAGACTTTACAGCCCAAGCAGGGTATATGTTGACTCTGATATTGTACCAATAGGTACCCATATCCAGGCGGGTTTTTCTATTGTATTCCAAGTCCAAGAAGTGAGTGATCCAGTCCATGTTTCAATGCCAAGCAGCCAAGTATTGAATCCTTAGAGTCCCAGTGTTTCTTTTACTAGTGAATTTTCACCAAGTTTTGAACTGGAATATATATGATTTCGACCTATACATAGGATTTTTCATGGAAAAAATTACTCAAATTTGCCAAATTTTGAAGAATTGTTCTCAACTCACCAGATTTTTATGACAAGTTCCAGTAGATAGCCAAGAATATAGGAGAATTCTGGTTTTTTTTTTTCCTACTTCCATATGTCACTGTGTAGTCAAATTTGGCAAAATTATTTTGTGAATGATCACCTCGTTGGCTACATCACAAAATCCTTCAAAGAAACGCTGCCTTAAACAACTGCCCACAGTGACAAATATCATAGGTGGTGGTCCCTTTTCTCTTCCTGCATCGCACCAACAGCTCCTAGCATGTAGAACTCCTAAGATTATATTTGCCCCTAGTAGTTAATGCAGGCAGTGTAAGTGCGACAGAACACGCATTCTGTGAAAACCACTTGAGCATGTGAAGGTAGAACTCTGGAAGAAATTATTATGATCGTTACCTGAATAGGTACAACACTTCTGTGGAGTAGGGGCCAAAAAGAATAGTGTGAAATTGATCTGAAAACCATGTGTGTAGTATGCACTTGAAGGTGGAATTCTGAAACAAATAGCAAAACATTATCATTCGCATTACCTACCCTATTTACATTTCTTTTAAATATTGACTCCATAAAGAATATTAAAAATAGCACCCTATATAGAGTGACCAGTTGTGACCTTAAGTATTAGACACTCTCTATTTGTATTAAGTGTTTTCATAATTTTTGTGATGTAGCAAAAGTGGTGATCATCCGTAAGAAGATTTAGCCCAATTTGGCTGTAATCTAAATATGACAGTTTTAAAATGTTATGCATCCTTCTGTAATTTGGCTACTGCTGGAACCTATCATAGAAATATGGCAATCTTTTTTTTGTTTTTTTGCAATTCTGGCTATTGTGGGCCATTCTTTTCACTAAAAATCCTGTGAATGGGTCAAAATTACAGGTGGGGAACATTCCAAAATTCCAGACCGGACTCATCTATCACCTCATCATAGACCTCACAGTAGCCAGCATGCTCAAGCCAGTTACCAGACATAACCAGCCTTATAAGAATTGAGATGCCCTCTTTTCATCCAAACAGAGAGTGGTTACGAAATCTTCATCCAAGCAGCAAAGGCTTAACCAATCATTTAGGCCCAGGGTAGTACCTTGTGCTAACTAGTAGGTCACAAATGAAATGAGGTTCAAAGGTTATGGCTTGTAACTTGACCTGAGAGCCAATCAGAGCATCGAGATTCTCACGAGGGACGGTTATGATTCCTTACCATTCTCTTCATAAATTCTTGATTTGGATGCTAGAAGACTTTTGATTGAACTGGATACGTCTAACACAGAAATTGGAAGGACAATAAGGAAAACACTAAGAAACATAATTTGTATGAGCCAGTTTGGACTGCAAGTGCTAACTATCTGCATGATGTTGGCAGAGATGTGTAAGATGCAAATTGCAATTCCTCTTAGCAAAGCCATTTGCCTCAAATTCTCAATCAAGCCCTGACATGTGTAGTGTTGTAGCCTTACATTGCAAGTTTGGATGTGGCAGCTCACAGCACAAGCAATGCAATGGATGCTTTTCAGTGTCAAGTAAGCAAATTAAAAGATGAATCTGCCATTGAAACTTCTAATCCATTAATATTATATATTGAGAATATATTTGAGATCTCTTTGATGATCACTTGTCAGTCCTTGAAATCTCTTCCATTTGCAACTTTTCCAGGCCTTTCTCAAATCTTCAATTGCTTAGATATCTGAGATGCAAATTTGCTTCTAGGAATATGTGAGCAGTTTTAGCATCAAACATTAACCCTTTGACAAAGAGAGAGAGAGAGGGAGAGAGATATCATAACTCTGATAATGGGTGATCTCACAAGATAACAGTGTCACAAAAACACATAGAGCTCATCTTATATGGTATTGAGCAATTCCCAGTGCTTGCAAGCAGAAGCAGATGAGGTGAAAGAAGTTGACTCCAGTGGGCATTTTGCCTTTTTTCCCATGATACCCAGTGGATACTATGGGAAAATTTTTGAAAGATAATTTTCTGTTTGTGCTTTATGTCAGGTAACACCTGAGGAGTTGGGCATTCCTGAAATATGTGCCACCTGAGCTTATTTTGGGAACAGCCAGCTCTGAGGGCGTTACCCTACACATCTGCCCTCAGTTTCTGCCGTGAGCTTTCATCATGCTTTATACACCAACTCTTGAATCAGCAAACAGATATGGGATTCCCACTAGTGCATCCATTGGAAACCTGTCGTAACTCAATTGTGGATTCGACCGCAACTGTGGCTATCGTGTAAACCCTACTACTCCCATCTCACATTACCTATGTAAATGGGCATCATAGGTAAGTGGGTTGGGAATGCAAAGCATTTGGTGGCTACTAGGTAGATGGATGCATGTTGATAGTTAGGACATACTTAACCACCATGGTTAGTTATGGGACATTATTACACACCATCCATCTCACATGGTGTGCTGGTGCTGGATTCCTCTTCTGGCCATAGATACGAGATTTTCAATTCAATATGCAGACCGGTAAGGTGGGTGGACAGAGGATGCTAGCTCAATGAAGAAAACGAATTCTTTTCAATTCAGAAATGTTTACTTGGTTCCTACACAGGTTGTCTGTCAGGACTGTTGACTTTAAAAATTGTGTAACAATGTAAACTGTCGTGTGGTGTATCTTGTATATTCCAACTACGGAATGGTATTTAGGTGGTTGTGGTTGGCATAGATCCTGTGTGTCACCCTAACGACTAAAAGACTTTTGAAGAAGCATTTTATCTTCCAAAGAAAATCAGTTTTTATTCAATGCATCTTTGACAGGTAGTTGTGTATTGGACATGTAATGATGCATTACTAGATCAATGCTCAACATTATTCATAAACCTAACTATCAATGTAACATATAAAATCCATGGCCAAATATCGCCTTGTTATTTGGGGGATGTTCCCAAGAATAGTCTAATGCTCCAGGCTGGTATGGAGATGTTTCAAGTAATTTTCCTGTGCTGTGCCAAGTGTTTGCTAGGAGGGAATGGTGATTGTTGGTTGAAATCAATTTGAAGGTGATTTACACTTGATGGTAAGTCATCCATAATTCAATGTTAATGATTCTCCAAATTTTGTAAGATTTACACATCAAATGTTAATTAATATGAAGTATGATGTGGTTGCTTATGTGGTAGTTAGTGTTAAAAGATGTTAAGAAAATATTAGGAATATGGTAAGTTAACACCAAATTTACAAAAACCTTATATTTCTAATTAAAATGGTAATATTAGTTAGTAGCTCATAAAAGGACTCTTTAGTAACTCAATGTTAATATTATGAACCAATTTTCCCTAAGCCTTAACATTATACGCACACCCATTGATCTAACTTCCTTGTCACATATCCACCCATTCACTTACTTACCACCTCCCCAACATAGTAAAAAAATAAAAATTCAAAGAGATGTGACAACATCATAGGTGCAAATGATATGAGAAAATGTCAAGGTTTAACATCAACTAGTTGTTGGTAAGCATTTTAACATCATAGGTGTGAATTGAAAAATTAATTTAACATTGTAATTTATGATAATTATGTCTATGCCGTGTGTCTAAGAAGGGATTCCTTGCTCCACCGATTGTTATGGACCAGACTAGTGTGAGGCAAGGCAAGGAAACATGGCTACAACCAAGCGGAGAATTACAAGACAAGACAAGACAAGATAAGACAATACTGGAAAATTAAGAGCTTTATTGATCCATCAACTGGTGTTGCTCTGCTGGAGGGCTATCCCCCAGACCATCTCCTTTTATAACCCTGAACCATCCTATCTTGAGATGTCGAGACGTGGCTGCACTGTTGCACTACTGCAACGCTGCCAAGTCTGCATTGTTGCATGCTACAATGCTACCAGGTCTGCACTGTTGTATGTTGCAACGCTGCCAAGTCTGCACTGCTGCAACACTGAGACATGGCAATACTACTAGACCCTGCTTTTGTGTTGTCGAATCCAGGCCATGACATTATCCCGTCCTCAAGCGACATCTTCCAGATGGAGCCGGTTTGTTAGGATACTGTTGGTGGAACCGATTAACTAAGTCTTGGGCATGAACTAGGTTTTCAGCAGGCTCCCAAGTAGCTTAAGAAGGAGGGTAGCCTCACCAAAAGACAAGGTATAGGAGCTTTCCACGAATCTTCTTGGAGTCCATGATCTCCTGAACTTCAACTTCTTCTTGGCTTTCAATTTTGATTGGAGCTGGGGGTTCTCGATGACGTTCTGGGATCTGGTTTTCATGATAGGGTTCAAGCAAAGAGACATGGAAAACATTGTGGATTTTGAACTAGGGTGGAAGCTCCAACTAGCAAGCCACTAGACCAACAAGTTTGGCGATTTTGAAAGGTCCAAGGTGCTTGTAATCCAACTTGGCACATGGGCGAGTGGTAGCAATGTTCTTTCTGAGAAACCAGACCTTGTCTCTAACCTTGAAGTTTGGATGGTCCTTGCGTCGGCGATCTACTTGCTTCTTTTGCCACTCCTGTGTCAACTTAAGTTCTGCCATAAGGTTTTGTTGAACTTGTCCAAGCCTCGTGGCCCTTTCTTCAACTGAAGGGTTTACTGAGTCCCCAAGAATTTCAAGGCTGAACTTGGGATGAAAGTCGTAATTGGCAAAGAACGAACTTATACCAGCTGATGCATGCGTTGTGTTGTTATAAGCAAATTATGCTTGAGATAGTAGGGCCAGCCAGTCATTTTGTTGGTAACTCACAGTGCAGGGAAGGTATTGCTCGAGTGTCTGGTTTGTTCGTTCAGTTTGTCCATCTGTTTCGAGGTGGAAAGCTGAGGATAGCCGGATGTCAACTCTAAGGAGCTCGAATAGGCGTCGCCAGAATTTGGATGCAAACTGAAGACCTTTGTCGGACACAATTTCCTCGAGGAGTCCATGTAGTCGGACAATTCCGTCCAGAATTGATTGAGTTGTCTCTTCTGCCGTGATTGACTTGGAACAAGGGGTGAAATGGGCCATTTTGGTGAGACGATCGACCATAACCAGTATTGAATTCTTGGCTTTGACAGTAGGGAGGTCCGTGATGAAGTCCATTGCAATAGATCCCCAAGGTTGGCTAGGAATCGGCAAGGGCCGTAGGAGTCCAAACGGGCGATGCTTGGGAGCCTTGGATCGAGCACATGTATCACAAGACTTGACATACTCTCGTAGTAGCCTGTTCATATTGGGCCACCAATAATTCCTTAACACTAATTCGTGAGTCCGTGCCATTCCGAAGTGACCGGCCAGGGTGTTATCGTGGCATTCTCTCAAGATCTTTAAACATATAGGTCCTTCGGGTACATAAATCAGGTTATTTCGAAGGAGAAGTCCGTCTTGATGCTCAAACTGATCCATATCATCACGATTTGGGTTCCTTGGTCGTTCCTGGAGTTCCTTCTTGATGTTGGTAGCCCAAGTGTTTTCCTTAGTTGCCATCTTGATGTCCCTAACAAGGTATGAATATGGGAGGGTGCTAATTGTTGCTACAATTCAAAATTGCTCGGGCTTGAGTAAGGTCTGGGTCTGCTGGCCGTAGGCCTCATCCCCCGCTCGAAGTTCATATTCTGAGCGGCGAAATAGCGCATCAACTTTCCCTTACTGGGTGTCGGGCTGATACTGAATCTCAAAGTCGAAATCAGCTAGGAAAATAGACCAGCGTGCCTGGTGATGATTCAAGGTCCGTGTAATTGTGAAATAGAAGAGATTCGTGTGATTTGTCAGAACTTGGACTCGATGCTAAGCTCTGGCAAGATACGGTCTCCACTGCTCGAATGCCGTGATGATTGCTAGGAATTCTTTATCATAGACCTAGTAGTTGGTTTTGACACTAGTTAGCTTTCGTGAATAAAAAGCAACTAGATGCAACAACCCATCTATTCCAAATTGAAATAGGATAGCTCCCAAGGTAAAATCTAAAGCGTCCATTTCCATAATGAATGGTTTGGCAAGGTCGGGATGTATCAGGATTGGTGCAGAGGTGAATGCCATCTTGAGAGTATCAAAAGCAGCCTGGGCCGTTGGATTCCACGATAAGGGCTTATCTTTGCAAGTCAGGGTTGTTAACGGTGTTGTGATCTTGGAGTAGCCTTTGATAAACTGACGATAGAAGTTGGCAAACCCCAAGAAGCGTTGAACGTCCTTGACCGAGGATGGAATAGCCCAACACTGGATGGTTTCGACCTTTGAGTTGTCCATGAAAATGCCATCTGGAGAAATCACGTAGCCGAGGAACGCCACTGAAGATTTGTCAAATTCACATTTTTCTAGCTTGGCGTATAAGCCATGCTCTCGGAGCGTCACAAGCACCAATCGTACATGTGTGTCGTGGTTTTCCTGGTTCTTGGAAAATATTAAAATGTCATCCGAATATACCACGACAAATTCGTCCATGTACTCCCAGAAGATATCATTCATCAGATTCTGAAAGATTGTGGGTGTGTTGGTGAGGTCGAAGGGCATGACTGTGTATTTGAAGTGGCCGTAGCGTGTGCGGAAGGCTGTCTTCCATTCATTACCGGGGCGAATCCTAAGCAAGTTGTAGGCTCCATGAAGGTCAAGTTTGGTGAAGATCTTCCCGATACGTAGCCGATCCAAAAGGCCTGAAATCAAGGGCAAGGGATATCGATTCTTTTTGGTTATCTTGTTGAGTCCACGATAATCCACACAAAGTCAAAGAGAGCCATCCTTCTTCTTGACAAACAAAATTGGGGTGTCGGCTGGAGACTTAGAATGCTGGACGAACCCCTTGGCAAGGTTTGCATTAAGGTAATCATGCAGGGCTTAGAGTTCCGGTTCCGATAGACCATAGATAGGACCAAAGGGTGGTGAGTGTCCTTCCTCTAGATCAATCGGGCACTCGTATGGACGATGTTCGGGGAGCTGATCAGCCTTATTCTTTTCAAAAACATCAACAAAGTCCTTCTACTTCTCGGGAAGTTTGACAGGTTTTAGTTCTGATTGGGGGTTTTTGTTGTTGGCTAGGTTGACATGGATGGCGAAGACTTGAAGATTCTTAGCAACCCGATAGAAAGGTACAACTCCATCAACAAAGATCCAGACAAGGTTGGTTTTTTGGGCAGAATCTCGACAAGATTTTTGACAGGACAAGGTTTAGTTCTGGCCACCGGGGGGTTCTTGACTGCATGACTTGACAGAACAGACTTGACAAGACTGGAATTGGTTCCGACCCTCTTTGGGTTCTTGACCACATGGTTATTAGTAGGACTTGACAAAGTGTTTTTCTGAGCTTGGGGTTCTTGAGAGGTGCACCGTTGTGTGCTAAAGGTGAGGGTTCTAGATCGCCAATCGATGATAGGGTTGTGTGCTTCTAGCCAAGGCAAACCAAGGATGACAAGATGGTGAGGGGTGGAGATGATGTTGAGAACAACTTTTTCCGCATGCTTGTCGATACATAGTTCCAGAGGGGTTGTCTCGTGTGTGATTGCACCAGAAGCAATGGTTCTCCCATCACTAACCTCTACCGAAATAGGGGTTAACTTCTTGACCACAGGGATGTTGTGTTGGGCGACAAATGTTTGGTCGATGAAAGAAGAGGTGGCGCCGGAGTCCACCAATGTTGACACTTGTGGTATTTTTTCTGGAATACGAATGATGTCCACATGCTGAGTGAAGCTGGGACTGGGACTAACGGCTGAACAGGAGCCTTTGCAAAGGTGGTGCTGGGTGAAATCCAGTCACACGACTCCTACGGTGACTGGATGTTCTTGTTTTCCAGTTTTTGGGGAGTTTCCACAACTTGCACTTGAAGTTTGACAAGCTTTTGAGGGCACTGGCGAGCTATGTGCCTTGGGTTGCCACAGTAGAGGCACAGGTTGCTTGTCTTTCGGCGAAGTTCCTTGGCCTCTGTCAAAGGTTTGAACTTAGTTGCGTCGAGCTACATCGGGGCAAATCCAAAAGAGGCAGGTTGGGCAACTGTTGTTGTTTGGGGAACTAACGGGAGCATAGTAAGGCGACTGTTCCAAAGCTGGGTGTTGGAGGTGACTTTCTTTTCCTGGCGACATTCGAACAAACGATTGTCGCACCGAATTGCCTAGGTGATGGTTTCACTGAAGGAAGAAGGGTCTGCGAGTGTCAACAAAAGATCTTGAACATCATCACAAAGTCCACAGCGAAACTGATCAATCAAGGCAACTTCTCCCCAGTTGACATCACAAGCAAGCTGCCTGAATTCTGAGGCGTAGACGATGGCCGAACGTGTCCCTTGCTGGAGCCGACATAGCTTGTTGGCTGAAGTCCTGGCCTTGTCACTGTCCCCAAACATTGCTTCAAATTATGACATAAAGGCGTCGAAATCTTGTAGGAGAGGGGATGATGTTTCGAGGATGGGAGCAAACCATGTTGTAGTTGTCCCAGTGAGTAGGGTTCCAATGAATCCTACACGAGTGGTGTCATCCAAATAACGACGGAGGTGTAGTTGAATGATCAGGCGTACCTGGCTGACAAAGCTTCGAAATTTGGGGCGCGTTCCATCAAACTTTTCTAGCAGGCTGATCTTGGGCTCTGGGGCGACCATTGCAAGGGCAGCGAGTACTGGGGCAGGAGGTTGTGGCTGATCTTGCATGCGGGCCACTAAGTCTCTGAGTGCAGCATTTTCTTGTTGAAGGTGCTAAAGGGCGGCGAGGATTTGATTGAGGTCGATGTTTGATTCCGAGTTGTCCATGGTGGTAGTTATCAATGATAACGATGAAGTTGAAGGTTGCAGGAAAATTTGATGGAGGAGCAGTGAGCAAGTCTAATCTTCCAGCGCCCGCAAAAATTACTGTTAGTTGGCAATTCCAACTCTGCAGAAGCCAAAAAAGAAAAAGAAAAGATGTGACTAAGCTTGGCGTTGGCATAGATGGATTTCTATGGCAGGCTAGTGGAGATGCATCTAGCAAGCCACAAGAATAAGCAAAAGCAAGTCAGACACTGATCACTCGGCTGTAGAAGATCGTGAAGAACAACAACAATAGGCACATAAGAAAGAGGGCATGATGGCGAGGATGATGGAAAAACTGCCATGACATCTGCACCACCATCACAACAACAACAACAAAATTGCTATAGATCCTATTGCTGCTAATGATGACAATGGCAACGAAGCTACTGATTACGAACAGAAGAAGGAGCACACCAAACTGTTATGGACTGGACTAGTGTGAGGCAAGGCAAGGAAACATGGCTACAACCAAGCGGAGAATTACAAGATAAGACAAGACAAGATAGGACAATACTAGAGAATTAAGAGCTTTATTGATCCATCAACTGGTGTTGGTCTGCTGGAAGGCTGTCCCCCAAACCATCTCCTTTTTAACCTTGAACCATCCTATCTTGAGATGCCGAGACGTGGCTGCACTGCTGCACTACTACAACGTTGCCAAGTCTGCATTGTTGCATGTTGCAACGTTGAGACATGGCAGCACTACTGGACCTTGCTTTTGTGTTGTCAGATCCAAGCCATGACACCGATTATGGAAGAACTTAAAGAAAGATTGGAAATCAAAAGGCTTGTTCGATGGGAAAAATTCAAGAAAATGAGAACGGTACATTTAGGGTTTACAGGCTCACCTAGCGGGGACATAATCATTGTAACAACATCTATGTCCAAACGTGGCCATCCTAGTCTCCGGGCAACAAATCATGGTCACACGTCCACCGAACTTCCACATGTTGGCCATTGCAATGAAATATTCGGAGGCTTCATCGAACGGAACAAAGTCGTGTAACAAGATAGCAACTACGCCCCTTCGTAAACTAAGATACAATGGGTCGCCAGCTTTCGGAAACCGTCTAAGGTCGCGTTTCATTCTTTCATCCTTAACTCTTGCATCATTTCATAACGAAGCCCAACAACATTTTTCACAGCACCAAGGATATCGATCCCTTTCTCTCGAAAATGTTGGAGAATCCAAGCGCTCTACAAAAGCCCCCAATGTACAATTTGTTTCAAGTTGGTGTTCATACACACAAGGGAAACAAATAGGTTGATGCAATTTTGATCATGGACCTAATCATTTTGGAAGACAAAAACAAAAAAGGAAAAAAAAACCTTGTTAAACAACTTTTGTGTTCCATCGGCTCTCACAGAACCTCGAGGATGGCTCATTTAGCCGATAACTTTTATCTACGATGATCGACCTTCAAGTCTTCTCAGAACACTTGAAGTTGGTGTCCCATCATCTTCATTGACGTTTCCAACAAGCTTCACTGGATGACTCTGGCCCTGTTCTCCTCCAGGTTGGCACCGAGGATAAGAGTCATATCCCACAACTCACAATAAAAAGGGCTCAAGAACGCTTTGTTAAAAGGTGCCATGGCCATGTATTTTGGGAAGGGAAAAAGCTCGAGACAAATTAATGAAGGAGGTTCAAAGATGTTGCAACAGAAGAATGTGACAAGGAAACTAATGAGGACAGAACAATAAGAAGACAAAAAAGTGGGAACATTTGGTTATGCAAAAAAATGACGCGTGGGGTGAATCTGGAGTCGTTTCGCTCTACAACATTCCTTCTCAGGTTTCCTTCAAGGCATAGGTTCACCGCACCAGGCGCAAAGTGCATAGGAGAGAACCATTGAGAGTTGGGTCAAATAGGGGTGTAACACGCAGGAGAAGCCATCAAGACCTGGGTCAAACAGGGGTGCAATACATGTAGGAGAAAGCCATCGGGACCTGGGTTGAACAAGGGTGCAACATGCATAGGAGAAAGTTGAGTCGAATAGGGATGCAACGCGCGTAAAAAAGAGCCGTCAGAAGTTGGGTCGAACATGGGTGCAACGCACGTAAGAGAAAGTTATCAAAAGTTGGGTCGAACACGGGTGTAACTCACATAAGACAAAGCCAGATCAAACACGAGTGCCATGCGCGTAGGACAAAGTCAAGTCAAACATGGGGGTGTAACGTACACAAGACAAAGCCGTCGAAAACTATTGGGTCGAAGAGGGGTGCAAGGTGTGCAAAAGAGAGCCGTTAGGAGCTGTTGGGTCGAAGAGGGGTGCAAGGCACGCAACAGAGAGCCCCCTTGAGAGCTACACAGTCGTTTGGCGAAGTTGGGTGGAAGAGGGGTGAAAGAGGGGTGCAAACGGAAGAATGGCAGGATCGTAACTGCATAGTTGTTTAACGAAGCTAGGTGGAAAAGGGCAGCTACACAGTCGTCTGGCAGAGCTGGGTGGAAGAGAGGTGGAAGACGGGTGCAAACAAAAGAATGGTAGGACCTCAGCTGCAGAGTTGTCTCGTGAAGCTGGGTGGAAGAGGGTAGCTACACATTCGTCCGACAAAGCTAGGTGGAAGAGGGGTGGAAGAGGGGTGCAAACGGAAGAATGGCAGGATGGGCGCTGGGCTCCAACCAGAGCCCGGCTGAGGGTGAGCAAAAACGTTCATGGGAAAAACGGAATGATGGAGTGAGAACAGTAGAGAAGAATCGGGCGAAGAAATGAAACATTTTGCGGAACAGATGCACGTGGTAAGTCCGCAGTGCACAAGAAGGTTTGGATATATCTGGGGGTGGCACGTGAAAACCTTATCGGAGAGGGCAACCTAAAAAGAAGGAGGGCGAGTGCAACCCAAAGGTGCAGAGGATCGTCACAATGGTCCTCCAGATTTTTTCGAACAATATGACAATCGAGAAACGTTTCGGCATCATATGGAGGAAGTATGGAAGCATTTGTAGAAGGCATGGGAGAATTTTGAAAACCAAAATTCGGATTCTAGTCGGTTTCCTCAGCGGCGGCGGGTTATCAGAGGGAGGAAGGTGTCACCTCGAAAGTTCCTAGTATGTAAGGATTTTGTGCGAACTCATCAGTCAGTCGTACACGACCGTGAATTGGTATCTTTAAGGTGCAAATATTTCTCTCCCCCAGTTTGTTTGAGGTTTATTGTTTGTAGAAGTGCGGAGCCTTTTCCATCTCGTGTATGTTTTTACACATGGCAGGTGAGCTTTACAAAAGTAGCAGGAGAGGAAAATGTTTCAGGTTTTGCGAGAGCTGCACTCAGGGCGAGGCCCATGGGCTGGGAAAAAAGGGAATTGCTTAGTATCCGTCGGGGTCATGACTCGACACTTTTTGCTATCAGCTATTGGGCAGGCATTTTTTCAATCATCAACCGTCATCTTTCTTCATTCAGCGGTGGTTCGTGTTCTAACCCTATATGCGCTCGACCTAGAGAGGGTATGTGGTTCTCTTTACCTCACATCTACTTATTCATAGATTTGCACTTGCTCTTGCGGTTTGTAAATGAAATGGGATGATTGATGGTGATGATGATGATGACGACGATGCCAGGGTGAAGGAGATCGAACTAGATGTTCATCTTGTCTCTCTTGGAAAGAAGGAAACCAGAGAGCCTCCATTCCTAGGTATGTTTCTTTGTGATTGATCTAGCTCGATTTTCATAAGGTCATTGATTGTACTACTTTTTGTTGTGGAGATGTTCTTTGCGATTTTATTGTCATCTTTCAAAGTGTTGTTTATGGAGTTTTGTGCGATGCCCTATTTAGTTTGAAAGATTGTAACAGGATCTAAATTTTTGATCGTGTAAAATGGCAGCCATCAAGCCTTTGGGATAGGTGCCAGTAATCGATGATGGTGGATTCACGTTGTTTGAAAGGTTGGCACTGTTTGAGTCGGCTTCTAGCATGTTTTTTCTTCAACTTATGATCACAAGCTCTTTCATGAGAGATATCTCTCCCCTTTGTGTTGACTTCTACTTATGTGTTGATGCCTCTATGATCAACCAATTTTTAGTGATCACGACCATGCAGATTCAACCTCACTAGTGTAGCTTGGATGTTACATCTAGTAGTTTTCCCTCCGTGCGTTGGGGTTGACGAATAAATGGAAATGTACAAAACTGCTTTTCAAGCAAAAGTTTGTTGATTTAGTTGTTCTTACGGAAGGCAAAGAAAGGAATAAAGGGACCCTTCTTTCTTGTTGAACTTTTAATTATTCCTTTATTTCCAAAAATGAAAAGTAAATTGTTCAAAGTTGGGTTTTCTTTTATTTGGCAAGAAAGATGAAAAGGGGTAAGGGATTTGATTTCTTGTTATCCATTTTAGTCACATTACATTATCAAATTTTTCTTTTCCTTCACAAAAGGTAATGCATTTTTAAAAACAACGTTTGGGTTTAAGTACAATTGCGTGGTACCACTACGAACCACTTGTGAACCATACTAACACAACCATGTGTGGTAATTTCAATTTTTAAGAATTGCATTAGGGGTATTGGGGTCGGGTTTTTAACAACTTCATGTTAAAATAATGAATGATGAATGTGCATGGTTCCATGGTGGGTTTTATTTTTTCGAAATTTGATATTGGATGAATGAAATGTAAGGTTAATTTTTTTCTTCAATAAAAGCTAGTAATTATAATTTTAAAACCTCAGTTACGTGATTAAAAGTGAAAAAGTTTTTCCTTATGTAGGTCTAAAGTGCTAAAGACCTACTTTTCAATATGAATTACAAATGCATTTTGTGTTTGTAACATGGGAAAACATGTTTTAAACATTCTTTGAGGGAGCCATAAGTACAAATTGTAAAAACGAAAGGTCATGATTATACTTTATGTCTATTTTGTGCAAAATGGGATAACAACACCAAATGAAAAAAAATGGCTGAAAGTAGGTTGGAAAAAAAGGAAACACAGCTTCTTAAACTTTAAAAAACTTTTCATGTTATACATATGCTCATGTAGTTTAAATGCTACTTTTTAAAGAACGTATCCTACTTTTCAACCTCCAAAGTTGGCAATTATGTTTTTCTTCACTAGTGGGAGACTTTTTTGGCTTACTTTAACATGTTTATGCTTAGGGTAACAAATTATGCCAAATAACACAAAAACCATGCATGTTCCAAAAATAGGCTTTGATAATGTGCCAAATAAACTTCATTGGGGGGTGTTTAATGGCCCTCTTACAAAATCGGCTCTTAATTGCCCTTGGTTCATGGAAGGGTTTTATATACAAATTATTTGCATGTAGCCTTGAATTCTTGACCATATCATACACATTTTATTGGAAATGATTGAATAAGTGAAATTATATGTTTAATTTTAAATATGTAACAACATATTTTATAATGATGAAATGTTGCCAAACTCTTCATACCAAATGGATTGCATACAAAATTTGCACATTGGGGTAGATGCAAATTATAGTGGCTCATTTTTTGCATCCTTCTAGATTTTATGTAAAATGTACTCTATTCAAATGCCACAAATGCATTGTAAAATCATCAATTTGACAAAAATATTTATGGGTTAAAATTGTCGACTTGAATAAAAATATTTATTAAGGGGTTAAATTCAATAAACATACACCAATCATATAGTAATGAACTTTTAAAGTGAACATTTGGACTATAATTTGGCTTCTGCATCAACATTCAAATGCATTTTTTGTTATGATTTCATCTCAATATTTTTTATAGGGATTCATATGATAGATGATTGCTTTAAAAAAATGGATTTGAAGAAAATTACAACAAAACTTTAATCAACAAATAATTATGGATTTTTGAATGACCAAATTTGAACCTTATTTTCAAAAGTCCAAATCTTGGTCATTTGTTGTTGGATTAATATTTTTTTCACTAACATGTATAATAAAAAGTTTTCTAAATGGGAAATCTTTCATATGGACTTTATTAATTGATTAACTATTACATAAGGCCCATTCAACATTGGTTATTGACTTTTTTTTCCCATTTTAGTGTTATTTTTTTTCATTTATATGGTCTTTAGGGATTAGGTTTCTTGCCGTTTTGAGCCACCATAGCTTGTATATACCCATTAACCATTACACACAAAATTTGGAAGTTTTAAATTCACAAAGTTGCAAAGTGGCTATTAAAAAACAAGCCTTTGAATTTACCAAATTTAATATATGTTTTAACATGTGTTGTTAGCTAAGCCAATTGAAATACCAAGTTGCTACCAAGGCTACTAATGAAAAATTTGAAAATAATACATTTTTAGGGATTGACCATGGGTTGTATAACAATGCTCAATGATTGATCATTAAGCTTTGTTGTAGTGATTCCATTAGATAAAGAATCAGATAGAGAGAAAGGGGTAATCTCTTTTAGTTTTGTTGCATATGAAGTTCCATTTGACTCAAAAGATGTTGATGGAATAGCTGGCCAATCATATGGGATATGCTCATTATTGTCACTATCTTCATATTGTTCTAAACCTAATTGTTCCAACTTGAACTCCCGAAGCATTTGCACCACTTGAGTCATAGATGGTCTGTCGTTACTTTTTTTCATCACACATAAAAGTGAAAGTTCCACCAATTTTGCAAACTCATTTTTGTTAAAATCGCCTTTGATATTTGGGTCAACCAATTCATCAATGTGATTGGATTGCCATGATGTAATCACCTAATATAAGATATTTAAAAAATTGCCAATTATTAGATTGTAAACAATTTTTTTTATATGAACATGAACGAAAAGAAAATAATTCAATGAAACTAACCACCTTAAGGCTTACCTTTTGTGTAATGTAGAGTTGACTTTGACCTGTTAGAATCTCCATCAATACAATTCCAAATGAATACACATCACTTTTGTTTGTAAGCATTCCAGACTCTTGGTATCTGCACAAATGAAATTTGTTGTTTTTGTCAATGAAAAAAATTGTTTATTTTGTGAAAACAAAAACTCTACTTTCATGAAGAACTTGAACATAATTCTTACTCTGGATCAAGATAACCAGGAGTGCCTTTCACGATTGTGGTAATATGCGTGGGTGTAATCCCTCGCTCGATTGTTCGTAATTTGGAAAGCCCAAAATCAGCAACTTTGGCTTCTAACTTTTTTGTGAGCAATATGTTGTTGCTTTTTACATCCCAATGAATTATTGTAGGATGACATTTGTCATGAAGGTAGTCAAGCCCTACACAAATACAAACAAAAAGGAATGGATTGAAATAGTTTAGAATCAAAGAATTGAATACTACACATTGATATAATAAGAAAAAGTAGATCCAAAGAAAAATTTTAATCATTAAATTGTTTGATTTTAAATATCACCAAAGCTTAAATTTTTACATCATATATATATATATTTGTTTTAACAAGTAGTTTGCAATTGTCTAAACACAAATAAATTTATTTTATGTCATCAACTAAAGGGC
The DNA here is from genome assembly GCA_963920785.1 of Sphagnum contortum. Taxonomy (NCBI): domain Eukaryota; kingdom Viridiplantae; phylum Streptophyta; class Sphagnopsida; order Sphagnales; family Sphagnaceae; genus Sphagnum; species Sphagnum contortum. The sequence goes on along the minus strand of OY987277.1, from coordinate 3,368,542 downwards.
AACATATAATTACAATATTTTAAAAAAATGCATTAATCAACTAAAATTCTCAAAGTTGTGCTAACCATCTTAACAACATTTCTTGTAACACATTCTTGTGCATTTATCATCAAATTATGGAGAAAGTTTATTTTGCAAAAAACAATTGTGTGATTTTAATATATATAATTGCTAGGAACCCTAAATTACTAACATTTACAAGTGTACATTATTGTGTGATTTGTGAAATTAGGATCCTTGGCTTGTAGAAGGATTTAGTGAAGTAGACAACGTACCTTCTACAACTTGCAAAATTATTCTTGTTCTTTGCTTCCAGCTCAATGGTTTTCTACTAACACCAACCCCTGAAAGAAAACAATGCATGATGTATGCCATATTGTTGCAAATAGGTTGCAAAGTTTTTTTAAATACTTTTATCTTAGATATTATTAGTAAAGAAAATTTTAACTGTTTTTACTTGTTAATTAGAATCAAATCCTTGTATAGTTCCATTCTCCTTGCTTTGACACTACTTGCATATTCAAATTTATTTATTTATTTATTTTGGTCTCCGTCTTTTAAATGGGTTCAAACAATTTGTTGGCTTCCATTACATGATTCATTCATTAGCATTTAATAAATGATTGAAAACCTAGCAAGGTGGAGCCGGGCAAAAAAGGATAAAAAATAATTGTTGGCATTGGTCAAGTATTGGTGTTGTAAAACCCATGGACAACACAACTAACCTATTTTATGATACCCATTCAAACCATAGTTTGTTGAACAAACTTGGGATTGAATGTTGCATGAAAAAAAATTAAGTATTTGTTCTAGCACTAGATTCCTATCTTTTTAAACTTAAATATGGAAACCCAATTTCACATTTTCATTGACCAATTTATGTCTTATGGTATTTTAGGTATCATTTTAAAAATTCAATTTGAAGTTTTCAATCATGGCCAAACTAATTATATAAGTTAGTAGCCTAATAATTACATAATACAATTACTTTTTAAAATGTAAACATAAACAATGTTTTAATGGCCATACCATGCAATCTACTTCGTAAATCACCTCCACTCACATATTCGTAAACAAGCATCAAATGCTTTTGAGCGACGCAATAGCCCACAAGGGAGACAACATATTTGTGGTGCACCACAGACAAGCTCAATCTGCAAAAAAGTCACTACAGCTTATGGTGAAAACAATTTGAATTTGTCTAGCATAGTAAGGGTGGACATATGAATCTAGATAATTTCTTTGAGGTTTTAACATAAAAAATTTACAAAGATAAAATTTGGTCACCTCATTGAAGAATTCTTGTTCGGTTTGGTGAGAAGTTGTTGACAAAGTCTTAACTGCAATTTCTTGCCCATTGACCAATTTGCCATAATATACTTCACCAAATCCCCCTATGCCAATTGTTGTTTTGAAATTCTGGGTTGCCTGCTTGATTTGGGTCAGTGTTAATGCTCTACATTTCTCTCCACTATTCTGTAGTCGTTGATGAAGTTCCTTTTTGGCAGGATCGACAAACCCTAACAAAAAGATACATATTTTTGTCATTATCCTTAAATGATTAAGATGTTGAAGTTCCTTCCCAATTGAAACAATGAAACCTAACCAAAAGAGAGAACATAATTTGTAATCATCATCCTTAAGTAATTAAGACACATTCATGAACCTCCATCAGTATCCTATATTCAAAGTCGGCAAGTTTTGAGGGCCTAATATATAGCAAGTGCATATGTTCAAGACCTACTTAAAATGGTGAGTATGATGTATGAACATAATTACTATTCCAGTAAACCATGTTTTTTTGATAAATTATAAATTTTCTTAAAGATGAACTTTTTTGTATGTGTCAACAAATTGGGGCTTAATTCAAATTCAGCATTGTTGATTCTAATTTCATCATTCTAAGAAATTAAAAATGAATTGAATTGAAGCAATTTTTGGGGTACTTACTTGCACATGCATAGTATGTCAATGCTAGAGATGTGATGCCAAGAAGAAAACCCCCAGCAGATGCACCAATCAATTCCAATATTAACCATTTTCGACTATGGGTAGTCTGATTTGGAACTATAGTAGAATTTGTATTCTTCCATAAGATGTTTGTTGGTTGCGTGATGTCTCCAATAGATAAATCTCCTGTTATTGAATCAATATAAAGGACCCAATTCACAGAAGGATCTCCAGTAGTGTTGGTTGTCCAAAGGATTTCATTTGTGTCACTTGTTTGGATTTGTAGATTGCCATCTTGTTGCAGTGTAAGCTCACATTGCCAATTTATTCCAGAGCCAATAGAGGGGGTTTCCCATAAGACTGTATTACTTGAAGTGTTTTTGGATTGCAAGATGCAATCATTTTCCAAGGTTAGATTGAATGGACCATTTACTAATGATGACATTTTAGGGAGGGTATATCCAATCGCCATGTATGGTCCATCAAAACTAAGAGTTGGTGTTGTTGCTAAACTAACATTAAACGATGGTGGGCTACCTACTGGATAAACAGTGTGGTACAATTTTGGGTTATCATTTTGAAAGTTATAGATATCAAGTTCCCCATAGCTTTGCAAAATTAAAAAAATACTTGAATCTGGATTTCCATCTGAGTAAGGAATGGTATCCCACTGTGCACAGGGGGGACCACAAGTTGCATTGTATATAATGAGACGGCCATCTGCTTGCATTATAAGGAAACAATCACTACCTTTTCCAGTGGTATCGGTTTGCCATACTTGGTGGCTAGTTGCCAAAGTTGAGCCTTGGTACATGACCAAGTTGCAATCTGGTTGCATAACAAGATAATATCCTGAATTACTTAGATACTCGGTTTGATTTCCAAAGAGAGCACTGCCAGCAGTCAAGATGTTTAGAGCTATTCCTCCTTTGAATGCAAGAGCCATGGCAAAAAATAGGAGGGCAAATATTGATTGCGACATCTTGTTGGAACCTTGTGCCCACGCTTGTAGACCTCTAGGGTTTAAGTTTGATATTATGTTCAAGAACCTGATAGACGAATATGTTCAGAACCTCCTTTGCCAATGAATTGCAATAATGCCTGCAAAGAGAATAACATGCATAGGTTTGAAGGTGGTGCAATATATAAACATATTCTATGGATTTTCTCAAGTATGTTGTGGACAAATTTGTTTTAGGGGGAAAGTTGCGTCTGAGTTTCAATTTATTGTGTTCTTTGAACTAGGCATAGTATCAAACCTTGATGACTACAAAGTTGAAAATACACTAATTTTTACTACCACCCTCTGCGAATACTGGTGTTCCTTTCTGATACCATTAGACATGTCAAAATTGAGAGCCAGCATACAACTAACAGGTACTTTCTTAGTGAAAATTTAACACCTAAATCTGGAATGCATAAGATTTCAGTGGGAAAAAATGATATTTGGAACCAAAATAAATGGGAAAAATATGTCATATGCCCAACATTAAATGAAAGAAGGAACTAGGGGTGCCCACATGTTAGGAGATTAAAAGATGGTAGGTAAGTAGATAATTTGTAAGTAAATAATATCATTCACAGACACGCAAGTCGATAAGATTGCCTACACGTTGTACATGTGAGGTAAAGCCCTAGGATGGGGGATTCTCAAAATAAGGGGCCTAGGATGAGGCAGTAGCCAAGTCCAGCCCTGCATTTGGGAATGTTCCCCACCCATGGGCTTTACCCATCATAAAGCATGAGGTAAAATTTATGATGAACCAAGCCTACATAGATCACGAGGCATAGGAGTGGCTGGGATATTATGCCTAATCTTCAATAGTGGGAGGGAGATTATGTCTACTTATATGTGGAAGAACCCTCTCACTATCGACGAATAGGCATAATATCCCTCCCATTTTCTAGGACGGAAATTGTTGGATATTCAAAGGTGCCCTCCAAATCACTACACGTTTTCTTTGAGTGCTTTACGTTGCTATAGTTTACATTTTGGTTCCACGCTTTGAGGAATGTTCATTAAGCGATACTTCCAATTTTGCGAACATCGTGAAGCATTTCCTGTTTCTGTTCCTGGTTTGAACCGGCGTTGGTTGGGTCGGGATTTTATAGAAACCATTGGGGCCGGGTCTAGCGGTTTTTAATTATAAAATGGACAACTTGTGGGTTCTGAGTCTAGAGAATATTTTGAAAATTAAAATCCATCAGTTTTGAGGTCGAGTTGAAATTTTTTAACTATTGATGCTCTGGGTTGATGATTCTAGGATTTATGAGGCTATCAATTACGAGTTCAAGGTAAGGGAGTGGAATTCAACAAACATACCTGATAACATTTTCAGCTTCGATATAAGTAGTTTCGTGACACGATGATGAGTCTCTGATCTCCTTTTGCATATACCCAAAAGTTCACCATGCGCACTTGTTTATAGAAGATTTGGTGATCAGATGAGCACAATCGGCTTTCCGAAGACAACTCTTGCAATTTGCGTATCAATATTGTGATGGCCTTAGCAACACTCAGCGTATATACACTTGCCGAAATCCAAGAAGTAAGAAATTCTTCTTCCAATGGAGAAGAATCAAAACCGACGTCTAAAACACCGAAACCGATCCTTGGATGCTTAACATGAGGCGTACCAGATTTTCCTGTTTCTTGGAGAAGTTCTGGTTTAAGTTCTCTTATAGTTCGACGATAGTAGTGCGCCTCTGATGCACTGTAACGTACGATGGACTGGATGGTAGAAGCTGCATTGACTGACAAGAGCTCGTGCTTTCCCACGCGTTTTGCTTGGGGCGAAAGCCAGGGTGAGTGATAAATTGGGCAAATGAAATGAAATGCAGTCAGTACAAAAGTACTTCTGCGATTTTTTCCTCCAGTCTGCCCAATTGCCCCCATCCATATTTTCTCAAGTGACACCCAGGCATGTTTTGCACTCGTGACCTCACATGACATGGCATAAAACATGGCATGACATGACATGGCATGATATGGTACAGACATTTACTTATTTTGTGAAAAGCGAAACAGTTATGTTACAAATGCTGAACAGACCAGGTAATTTCAAGCTTTCCCTTTTCATGTGTGCTCATTACACAAAGCATTTGGAGGAAAAATTGTAGTGTATGTGGAAGGCACCTTATATCCATGAATTTTCATTTTAAAAATTGGGAGACATATTATGCCTATTTCTGGAGGGTGCACTAAAAGAAACCTTGTCCATTTTGACCATCATTTTGCAACTACAATGAGATTGTTATCCAAACTTATTACATTTGTAACTACGATTTTTGTAGTCCTATGTGTCCATGTAGTTGCAAGTATATATCATTATATTTGTGACTAAATGATGGGTCCAACCAACTAGTAGTCAAATATGTAATTGCATGATATGACAACAAAAGTCTTAGATCAAAATGTACATGAAATTTTGACATATTTTCTTCGTTTTCACTTATCTATCCACTTTTTGATGATAATTGACTTGCATGGTGACAACTATAATTGTTTTTACAACTATGGGCAATATAAGTTGCCGATCGTTTCATAGTAGCCTACATGGCACACATGGCATTTCCATAAATTTTCAACATAAATATGCTCTATTTCAATGCATTAATCTAAATTAACCATTTTAATTTTGGCTATATATCACCATAACAATAGTTTTCCACGAATTTGGTTAAAACATTTGTTTATTTTTGTTTTTGTGGTAGCTAAATTTTTAACAGAAATTAGATTAGGTACTTAATTATCAATTAATTAAATAGGCTAGATAATATGTAATAAATAGGATAAGTACTAGTAGGTAGTAAGTAGGTAGGTAAATTAAGCAAGAGGTATTTTATTTTTTGGATATGTCATAAGTTTTTTATATTAATTCATTAATTCAATAACAATGTTAAATAATTAATTGATTAAATGTAGGTTAAGTAATTAATTTATTAAGTAGGCTAGGAAGTAAATAGTACGTATGTAACCTAAGTAGGTTATACGTTAAGCAAGAGATATTTTATTTTGTGGATATGTCATAGTGTTTTTTTATTAATTGATTAATTAATTAGCTATGTTAAATAATTAATTTATTAAATGTAAGCTAGGTAGTAGATAATAGGTATGTAGCCTAACTAATATGTAATAAGTAGGATAGGCACTAATAGGTAGTTAAGTAAAAGGTATTTTATTTTGTGGATATGTCGTAATGTTTTTGTATTAATTTTTTAATTGATTATTAATTAGCTATGTTAAACAAGTAATTTATTAAATGTAGGCTAGGTAATAGATAGTAAATATGTAACCTAAGTAGTATGTGATAAGTAGGATAGGTAGTAATAAGTAGTAGGTAGGTTAAATTATAAATATTTTATTATGTGGATACATGCAATAATAATAATAATAATAATAATAAATTAGGTAGGTTAGGTGATAAATAGTAGGTATGTAGGATAGTAATAATTAGTTAAGAAGAATAGTAAATATTTTATTGTGTGAATATATGATAATGTTTTTGTATGAGACAAAGGATGTGATAATGTTGTAGTGTTATAATGTTTCCCTTCCATTAAAATTTATCCCATATCCTTTGTTTACAATTTCAAACTTGTAAAGTATACAAGTATGTGAAGACCGAAGTAGATTCATGGGCATGGTATGCACAAATTGAAGTTCCATGTCGTATTAAAAATCATCCATAACAATGGATGAAAAATTCTAACCTAGTTATAAGGTTTGCAATTACACTTTCAATTTCATGACCATGTAATGTCTCTTGCAACTAATTATGTTATGGCACTTGTCTAAGACGATCATGCTATTTCAAACAAAAACCTCTTTATCACCTACTGATCCAGTAAATGGCGGTATGTACACGGTATGCGTTTCAACCAAAAACCTCTTTCACCACCTATTGATCAACTAAGTGGGGGTTTAGGGTACATGGTTTGCATTTCAATCAAAATCTCTTTCACGTGGATGGAAAAGTGAAACCGATTTAAGTAGGACTCTGTAATTGCTACAATAAGGGGCTGCATGCAGAAACTGGTAGGTGAAGCTTGCAGGCGCTTAACCGGAAGTAAAGCCCCTGCGTCATATTTTTTTCCCAGGCAGGTATCATGGAAAGGAAAGAGAAAAATATGTTCAGGCATGCCCTTTTTCGAAACCTTTACACTAAGTAAAAGCCTGCATCATATTTAATTTCCTTTTTTCCCCTTGATACACTGCAGGTGTCATGGAAAGAAGAGAGAAAAATATGGTCAGGCATTCCCATTTTCAAAACCTTTACACTAAGTTAAACCCTGCCTCATATTTAATTTCCTTTTTTCCCCATGATACCATGTGAAGGATACATGGAAAGAGAAGAGAGAGAAATATGGTCAGGCATTTCATTTTTCAAAACCTCCCCCACAAGTAGAGGAAAAAAAATCATAGTACGTACATGGGTCAATTCAAAATTGATTAAATCATGTGTGAGCCTACATTAAATTTTTTGGGAACTTGTTGGTCATGCTTTTTGGAGATGGCTCTGGAGTCCCCGGCCATAGTGTTGAATTGTGAAACCCCCCCCCCAACATAGTGTTGAGTGTTGTGAACCTCCAGACATAGTGTAGTATTGTGAACTTATGGAAGTCAGACCCGTTTTGGGTGGGAGCTTTGCAATTGACATGATTTAAGATTGAAGTGCACGTTACAGAGAACGGGCAGAGGCTTCTGGAAGAATGTTGTATTTAATGTGTGGAGAATATTTTAAAATTTTAAATGGGTGTCAAATTCAGTTTCTGAAAATTAATGAAATATTCAACAACTAGCCTTTTTTATTCAAGAAATTTCATCATAAAGTGAAATTCAAAATTTATAAATCAAGTGATTTTTGAGCTTTCAATTGCTAAAAGTGATAGGAAAAAATAGTCAAAATCGCCAGATTTGTGTGCTTGTTTTAAAATGTGGAGCCAAAAACTTTGAAAGATGATTTGAACTTTGTAAATATCTGGTTTATGGTTAAATCCTCCTAAGGATGATCACCACTTTGGCTACAAACAAAAATTTCATATAAAACTGGGGTAATGTGCCCTCAAGATACAGTAAAGAAATCACAGCAGGGTTTAATATGCAAAAAGTGGGCACATTCCCCAGACCCTCTCTCAGCTTGCAGTCCTCCAGGCTCTCAGTTTTGTGTTTTCGCCTTGGAGGAGGGAGAGGAGGGGTCCCTTATTCCTGTAAAACCTGCCCCCTTGGGCACAAAACTTATAATTTCGAAGAATCAAAATTTGAAAACCGAACCTGACCCTTTGAATTCCACGACTCGATCTCTTCCCTAATCATAAATACAAGGGAATCATCTTGAAGGCTGGCCCCGCTACCTACCAATTTGGAGGGAAAGTCCACTGATGACTTGTGGGTAGAGAAAAACGCAATCGCCAAGCACACCTGGGTGTATGTAGATCATTGGTGGGCGGGTATTCGAACCTGCAACAAGCTACTTCCGGATATCACTGCGGTTCTTCCGGGTCCTAATCACGGTTCTCGAAAAAAAGCAAACACCCAGTTTTTCTGATACATGACCCATTTGTCCACAAACACATTTGAGAAAGTCAAATAATAACCACTGGTTCTTTGGTGAAACCGGGCAGTTCTGGAAGATTTGAAGTATCAAGAACCGAAGTTTCTCCGATTCTGAAAGAAATGTTTGAAAAATAGGGCGGTTGCTTTTATAATAGAAAGGCGAGTGTGCCCCCCCCCCCACACTGAGATAGACTTGCCTGACACGCTTGGGAGCAACGAGTGGTTTAGGTCCTCACACGTTTATACAACAAAAATGGTTTGTGGATGTGTTGAAAAAGCAGGCTTTGGTGAACATGTTGAATTCAAAAGAAATGAATGGTCAAAATTGCACATACAATGTCATTTACAAAGAAGCCCCCCTCCCCCCCCCCCCCCCCCTTGAAGCCCAGCGCCTCCCAGAATCCTGCCAACTTCACCTTCAAAACTGGAGATCTTTTTTTTAGTGCCTACAACAATCACATTAAGTATAGCTTTTCTGCCACCAATTGGCGATACATGCAAAAGTCATGTGAATGTACATGGCCACTGTGACAAAATTTATCATCAACTTCTGGCCACACAAGTAAAATTTCCAAGGTAATCTCTGGCCATAGAGGCAGCTCACAGCTTAAGGCACGCTTTGGAGTCAAGGCCCAAAACGATTGGGGCCAACTTTGAGCATTTTTGGCTTTTTGTTGGCCCCAACTTACTAATAAACGCTAGAACATTGACGTCAGCGTATTAATAAATGCTGGAACATTGGCCCCAAGGGTTGCAAATTGGCTTCCCCAATTCGATGGTACCCTTTTTTCAGCCTTGGGGTCAATACAAGGCTATAAAGTTCAGCATTTATTAGTAACTTGGGGCTGATTGAAAATATTTTTTCTATTTCAGCCTTTGGGTTAGAGAAAAGGGGACCCTACATGCTGGCAAAAAACATTTTAAAAAAAAATTGCTTGGCTATTTTTATGTTTTCTTACTTATTGTAATTTAAGTTACGAGTTTTAATAAATTATTCATTTAAAAATTTTAATTATCTATTTATAATAAACCGTTTCTATTCAAACATAAAACATACACTAACTTTTAATATGTTAATAGTAATTTTAAAAATTACAATAATAATCATAAAATTCTTGTAATTATATTAATTACTTTAATTTTTAAAAAATTCCCATAAAACCATTGTATTATAGTAACTAGACAAAATCAAACATACAATTGTAAATAGCAATGAATAATTTGATTATTTAAAAATTATTTTTATAGTAAAAATTCATATTTAATCTTTTTACACTAATTAGCCTACAACCCAAGTTGAAATAGTCAGATATATGCTTCTAAAGCTGGGAGCATCTACCCTCATAATAGGAGGTACATTCACACATTTCAAACCCATGGTCCCATGCCGCACCCACGGAGTCCAAGGGCGGGGGACTTCTTTTTTCAGTGAGGCCTCTTAGTGGCTATATCCAATGTGGCAAATGTTAAATTTGAACTCCCAAGGCCATTGATTCCAGGATATTCTTTCCAATTGTGTTGTGTAGCCAAACTGGTGATTGTCCTTGCAAGAATATTTAGCCAAATTTGGCTATAGATCAGGAATGAAAATAGAAAAATTTAGGTATCCTTTTATATATTGGCTACCTGCTGGAACCTACCTATTGTAGTGATCTGGCAATTTAATCTTTTCAAAATCTGGCGAATTTAAGATCATTTTTCTACAAAAGTCCCAATTACTAGTTAATTAAATTAGTTGATAGATCATTATAGTTAATATATTATTAAAATTAAATATTATTACTATTTATTTAGCGAATAAATTAAGTAACATTTAATAATAACTACTAATACGATTAATTCAATAATCGTAAGATATTGATGATTAATACTATAAATAATTGGTTACTTTTTTGTCTAATTTTTAATTAATCAACTAGCAAGTTTTTTAATCTATTTTGAAATATTTTATTCATTAAATAATTAATAATTTTATTAGTTAATTAATTAGCTAGTTAGTTGTCAATTATTTACTTAATTATATACTTTTCAAGATGAAAATGAAGGCCAAAACATATGGGATAAATTTTTTAATTGCAAATAGTTTGCATTTAAAAATGTTTAGTCACAAACAACTTACAACTAAAAAGCTTATTTTATTTTGAAACGTATATAAACAAGATGTTTTATCTTGCATTTTTATATTTTAAAACATGGGCATATGAAATGAGTCAATGAAAACAACTTAACCCAAAAACAAAATTTAAAAATTCATGTACTTACACCTACCTACCTACTTACCTACCTACCTACCTACCTAAATAAGTATTTGGCTTAGGTAGGTAACATCTAGATAGGTGTTTAGCCTAGATTGGTAGGTAGGTATATAAATAGGTAAGTACTTAATTCAACTTACATATTTAAATATTGATTTAAATGTAATTTGGAAAAACTCATTTAAATATGCCACATGGCAAATTTATATTACACCACATGTCACAATTTAAACCATCCAAACATAAAATTAAAATTTTAGATTATTTCAAAATAATAATAAAATATTTTTAATTATTAAAAGTTAGGACATGTGGCAACACATAACTTATTCCCATTGTTCACCAAAAAAATCACATTTTAATTGTAAACAACAATACATATATGATTGGTCAAAAGATGAAGACATATTTCGTTGACTTTTTGTTTCATCCAAAATTTGTTTTTGTTTACAACTAATGTCAATGGGATTTTATTCAACGTGACTATTAATATTTTAGTTGCAAATGTCGCTTGTAACTAAAAATTAGTCATAGGGACCAGTTGTAAAATGACCATTTTCTATTAGTGTATTTTATTGGTGGATATTAGTGGTTATTTTAAGTTAAATTATCATAAGTTATTGGTGGTTACTAGTGGCCATTGGTGGTTATTTTATTACTGGTTAATGGTGGATATTGATGGCAAAATTACCATAGGTTATTGGTGGTTATTCTATTAGTGACTATTGTTGGTTTTCTATTGTAAGCCATTGGTGGCTATTTTATTTTAAGTTATTGTTAAATATTTTAGGTTATTGGTAGTTATTTTATTATAAATTATTATATTTTTTTTTCATAAGATATTATTCGTTATTTTAGGTTATTTTACTTTAGGTCATTATATTTTATTTTAAATTTTTATTCTCAAGATAAAAATCATTTATAATAACTTAAAATATAACTTGAAACAACATATTTTAACTTATAATAAAATAATTTAAGGCATAGCCTAAAGTTAATTGAATAATTTAATTTTAAATAATTTAAAGTAAAAAACCTAAAATATGATAATTATGATACCTTAAAGTATAATAACATATAATAATTTAAGGTATTATAATTTATAATATCATATAATAACTTATAATAATTTTGGGTATAAATTAGAATAATTAAGATAATTTAAAATAATATACGGTATATCATAAAACAACATAGGGTATTTGAAACAACAACTTAAAAATAAACCTACTTACTATATTAAATTACAATAGTGAATTATGTTAACTAGTAATGAAACATGATGTTTATATAGTGATATTATAATGAAATAATTTTAACCAAGGTGAAATCATTAAAGTGTAATGAACTTATTTCACTTTTAAGGTCCCGTAATGATTTAGGTTAATGAATTACATCGCACTTTTGTAGTGATGGATGGTTGTTCAACGGTTCCCATGACAAGTACACTTGACCAAATAGTTTGATGAAGTGGTTGTGTTTGTTGAACATCGACAAGGGCCACAATTACTTCCATCGATTCCACAGGCTATTGAGAACTTGATTATGTGAAGGTCTTCGCTCCAAATTACATAACTATTCCAACGAGATTAAAAGTTAATTGCACTCCAATTCTAAATCTACTATGGTTGGATTCAAAATAGAAACTAGTTCAAATGTATAATAACCAATAGCCAATGTTGATTAAGAAGGCACAATTATTTTGGGAATGTAATAATCAAATGTCAAAGATTGCCATTTCCATCCTATAAAGGTTATCTCATCAACATGACAAAAAGTTTTGGTGTTTTGTTCACTTGGTTGTGCATTCAACCTCCATTGTTAGGACAATTACTAGGGTGTCAAAAATTAACCAGTTGAAGGAACATGTGGTTACCTTCTTTCCTCTTGTTCTACAAATGTCTAATGGAAAGGTATTTCTATTGTAATAGGTTGTTCGACTTCAATCGGCTATACTCCCTCGGCTTGAGAATGTAATTATTCTTGTGGTTGAGCTACCTCATGAACATGTTGATGTGGTGTTTCTAATTCTAATTACCTTTTAAAGCCCCTTGTGACTATTCTTGACATCTTACAAAATTCATTAATTGAGATTTTCTTTTGGTCAACAAATTATTAAGGAAATTATCAGATTTAAAAATGTAAATCCAAAGAATTTTTTTATTATTGGTTTGTAAAAAAGAACAAAAAGTATGAACACAAAAGATAATCTTAGAAAACTTTTAAAGCTTAATACGAATCCAAACCTAAAAATATTAAAACAAAACAATTACTAGAACTAAAAAGCATAAACGATTTGCTTACAATTTTGTTCCACTACACAGTCGTTAAATGTTAAAGGTGGTTTTTGTCCCTTTTTAGTTTCACATTTTCTCTTTAAATGTTTAATTTTGGTTTACTGAAATTATCAAAAAGTTATTTCAAATTTGAATATTAAAACACAAGAAACATTGTGGTTTTTTGCTTATTCATCAAAAACTACATTTTTCAAGCTTGAATTTTAGGGGGGGAGGGTTCACTAGAAAATCAAAATAAAAATGATTTATAATTCAAAAACTCTTGAAGAGTTACCAAAAAAATACAAAATGAAGAAGATGCTCTTATATCTCCAAGTCCTCTTAATTATACCAGCTCATAGTGATGTTTGAAACTTAAATAATCACTAGCCAAATACAACTTCAAAATCAAAATAACAAGGTACTAGTCACAAGTTCAAATTCACTGTTAAGTTAATCAACTAGTTTTTGTAACATACCGATTACTAGTTCTTGGAACAAACCAGTTAACTTAAAATTTGTTGACCAGAAAACAAAAATATCCTTAAGTCATACCACCTCACCGGTTACCGATTGGTTTAACCAATTACTATATACATACTAAAAAATTGGGTTCACAATTCCATTTTGCAACTAGTTAGAAACTACTAGGCTAGGTTTATAATTGTAAGTGAATATGTTGCTAGTTCTTTTGCAATGTTTTCACAATTCATTATACATATGGGCATGTACTTTGCTACAACTAGACCATCAAATTTTAACTAAAACAATATTATAATATGTGACTAATGTGTTCCAAGAATGCAACCTTTTGACATCTTTGTGAGTACCCATGTTACATTTGTGGTCAACTCTTGGACATCTTTGTGAGTTACATTTATGCAATTCTGGTTATTGTTTAACTACAAAGCAACTAGTCCCATCAATCAAAATTGGAAATTGACGTGCCTTTTGTAACTTGGTGAAACCTTCTTAGGACTAATTTAATTATTATGTTTTGACAATACAATTTTTTTTGCTGAGATTCTAGCTAATATTATTATTTTGTCAACATCCTAAGTATTTCCCTTCTATCAACAACTAAAATATGACTATAAATGGTAACCTTAAAACTCTATAAGGATTATAACCCACACAAAATTTAGTTATCACTACATAATGATGAATTTCAAAAAGGTCTACCCCTAAACAAGTAGTTGTTTCCTAGCCCAAGTTGCATTTTTGTACAACTCATAAATACATACGAGATTAAAATTAACTACAATGTAGTTGCATTAATAGTTGCACAATTGCCACCATCGAGTTATATTCCATGTAACTAATTACCACCCGGTTGTTCAATAGTTGCAATATGATTCACATAGTTCCAAAGTGGTTATTTCGCTTAACAATATGACATGAAGTAGTTACAACTACTTCTAGGAACTATTAAAAGGTATGTCAAATGTAAAGTAAGTATATTAGAAGAGAGTTTGTGTGGGCTTGTTTTGGGGGGGGGGGGGGGGGGGGATAGAAATATTGAAGCTTGCTAGGAGTAAAGAAACCACTTTGTGAATGGAATGTATGGACATTTTTTTCAAGAAGCTTGAGCATTTTTTTAAATTTTGGTGTATTGATTTTGATTTCCAATCAATTGTATGGTGTAGTATAATTGTAGTTTTACAACAATGTAATGGAAATTTTCCAGCAATTTAGTTGTTTTAGTTAATATTTTTACATGGTATTCACATTAATGAAATAGGACAAGAATCCAAAGCGATGCAAAATAGTATCACTAACATTTGGTGACCATATTGGGGAATCAATTCAATTCATTGTTGGAAAAACTGAAAAAAAAGGTTATGTGATTATTCCTTATGTAATTAAATTAATGGAAGATGAAGAAGGAAAAGTTGAAGTTAACAAATTAAGTTTAGGATTTTGTCTAATTCATGTATTTTATATAATTTTACCTTGTGGATTTGCAAAATTGTTAAGAGTTTATAGAGTCCGTAAAGAAAAAAAAAAAAGCAAATAAAATGATTATAATGGGTGCTGAACATCTCATAGTTCTTCCTAATTTGTTCACTTATCATGAAAAAAATATGATTAAATCTATTATATTCTTTGATTTTGCCAACAACCTTTGTTAGGTTCGAGAAATTTTAGATTATGACAACTGTTAAGAGAGGAGCCAAGAATGGTTTAAAAAATTTATAAAAATTAGTTAGGGAAAAGAAAGATTAAGACTTCAAAATAAATATTGTTGGAATTTTTTGGATTACTTGTATGCGCCAAAAAGGCTCCATAATTTGATACATGGGGAAGTCTCGTTGAAAAACTTAAAACATTGCCTAAGAATGTTCAAGAACTAATAATAATAAATTTAAATGGGGGAACAAAAATGTGGTGCATACAACTAAAAATACTAATTATTGACATTGCACAATTAATGAAGTATTGGAGATGGCAACCAATGATCGTATATTTACTAATGTTAATTCCAATTAAGAAAGTTACATCAACCTATCATATTATCAAATTTCACGATAAAAGAAAATTTACAAAACCAAAATGTTCCAAAATCATTTAGTGTAGCCTCCGGAGTTCTTAACAATGTATCAACATTCCCTTCATCATGTTCTTTTTATGTTTCGTTTGGTGTTCCGGTTTCAATAGATTGTTGAATATCTTCACTAAGTGAACCATTTGTTTCTTCAGTTGTTGGTTGTGCTACTATTACTTCTATTTCTTCTTCAACAAAATGAAATATTTGATAATTATTATTTGATATTTGAAATAATTTTCAACCCCTTCCATTTAGTAGAAATTTCTGCCTAAACAATTATTTCTCAAGATTTTTCTATCTAAGTAGCTATTTCTTTTGTCCTTTCCAATCTCTTAATCTATTTTGCTATTTTATTTCCCTACTTTTATTTATCAGGGATTCCTAAAAATTCATGTTTCTTTACTACTACCATGTTCTCTTTATTTAATTTTATATTTTATCAATATTTTTCATATGGACATGAATAACCATTGTAGACCAGGATTATTTTGATTCAATTTCTTTTGGACAATACTTTTCGTTCCTTCTTAATTTCATTGCATATTCAGACCTTAAAAATTGATGAAGTTTTTGGAAGAAAATTATTCAAACTGTTCCTTTAGAGTCGAAAGGAATACTATGTGAAGAATGATTGTCATGTGTGGAAGAACGTTATTGAAGAAGGAGAAAAGAATTCCAAATTGAAAGTTGAAGTAAATGTAGCCATGGTTGAATGGGACCAACCACTACTGGACGTTTGTGTGACTACAAGAGGACAAAGAGCAAGGATGCTAATGGTTGCTATGCATCTTGAAAAACTTCTTAAAAAAGAAGTTAGCCCCACCAAAGGACGTTGAGTCAAATGGGAGAAGGAGAAATTGATTCACAAGGATGTATTTAATGAATTATGGAGAATACAAGAAATGGAAGATAAACCACTGGAAGTGTGTAAGGATGTTTTGTTTGATTTGGAACTGGCCCAATCAATTACTCGACCAAAAGGGTTGAACAAATAGGAGCTATTACAATTGATACATCAAATTGACTTGATGAAGGATCATAAGTGGTCAACTAAAGTGGCCAAGGAAGGTGATGTACATGTCGAGCTGAAAATAGTTGACATGTTGACGTAAAAAGATGTGTCATTAAGGGAATTGAATTTATTAAAAAGAAAGAATGAGTTGATGGGTGCCAATGGCAAGTCGACAGTGCGTATCAACAAGCCAATTATTAATGAAAAATATGAGATGGTTTTGACCATAAACAAGGAAAAGTCAACTTTTTGAGAAGAGATCCAATGGCAAAGCACAATGGATTGCCACAAAAGATCATTATAGCATAAATGGAATTTGTTTTTTGGTGAATTACCAAAATTTGTGATGAATTCAAAAATGGAAGTGAAATTAGGACAATTATTAAACATTTGTCCTCAATTAAGAGAAATGATGACAAAATCATTGTTAAAAATGGAAGAAGCTCAAATTGCTAATGTTTATAAAGTCACAACAATTAAAATAAAGGATTTTGATGAAGCCATACTGGTTGTTCATGTTTGTGTAGGGAAATTTGGAGGTAGAGATGCATGATTGGATGAAGAATCCAATCTTAATATTATCTATAAGATTTTGAGGAAGAAGCTTAGATTGAGAAAACCCAAGCTGATTCCTTTTGTAGTAAGGGTGGCTAACCAAATAAAGGTGTAGCTAGTTGGGTTGATGAGGAATTTGAAAATTGATTTGGTTGGATGTGAGTACAAAATCTCACACACCCCCAAACTCCTTGATAGACTCAACTGCGAGTCCAAAGGTGAAAACAATGGAATAAATAATTAGGTATGCTCCTTAACTCGCAACATTTTGGGGGGGTAAGAGGAGCATGCTGGCTTTAGGATGGGGACTATGACAAATGAAAAGTGGGTCAATTATTCACACTGACTTACATGAACCAAACACCAAGTTGATTAATGCATAGTTGGAACATTTTTGGTGCATGGACAAACCACAATCATACACAGATTGAAAATATTCACCATGGCTTGGAGTTAAAGGAAGTCGCTACCTTTCCCTTTATAGTATTATTTGTGCTTAGCCACAAGGGTTGCTCCCAAATGTTGTTTTGTCCCGAGACTCCCAAGTTAAGAATCTTGAAATTCTTGATATTGGGACTCTTGCGACTTTGGAAGCCCATAATTTTTTTGTGTAGACATCCAATTCAGGTGGGGTTTAGAGCAAAGTTGTAGCCCTCATCAAGAGCTTTTCAATAATATGTGGCACATGCCCTACATGCAAATAAATTAGGGCAATTCTTAACTTTTGACACTTTGATTATCGATTTTTCTTTCGGCCATAATTTATGTTTTAAGTACTTGAATGGGTCATGCGAGCCCATTTTAAACATCTAAGTTTCAAGAGCTTTTTAATGGTACAAGGAACTCTTCAATCCAATGAGTTTGGACCCCTAAAACTGCTTTCTAAAGATTTGGGAGTTCATTGGAACTCTAACTCCCAAAGTGGGAGCCCACTTGAGAGTGTGTGGGTTCATTCCTTCACACTCTCCCACACTCCCAAAAGCATGAAATGTGACTCCTAGCTTCACTCTCAGCTTGCACCTTTGAAAGCCCTTGCCTTGGTCACGAACCCAAGGCTAAAGTTGTGATAAAATCTTTGTTATAATGTTGAAGATGGAAAGTGGAACAAAAATTTATTCAATGCTTTTGGGAAGGCCTTGCTTGAGATAAGCAAAGGCAAATCATAACTAAGGTGATAATACCTTTACCATCACTACGAGAGAAAGGATAGTGATTGTGAATACGATTTAAAAATTTGTTGATGATGGTTATGGTTGGGAAGAAGGATTGTTAGATGAAGAAGAAGAGTAACTCTATAGTGTAGTGCTTGAGTTATGGCATGTAGGAGAAGTGGCACCATAAGAATTATATTTTTTGAAAGAATTTAATTGTGCATGCTTCAACTAGAAGAAAAACTAGAATATCCATTTTATTTTTATCAACATCAACATCAACCTGGAGAAGTTTTGATATTAGATTACGTTGTTGATGTGACAATTAAAGATTAAAAAATTACATGATGGACAATCATAATTAAGAAACAACAAAAGAAACTAAACTTGGGAAATGAAGGAGATTCTAAGGAGGTATTTTATTAATGTAGTCTTACTAATATCTTTTTTACCATGAATCAAAGAATTATTGGTTAATTATCGTGATGTCTTTGCTTGGAGTTACAAAGATTTGAAGGGAATACCTCGGGAAATTTGTGAACAAAAAATTGAGTTAGTGGCTAATGCCCAACCAATTAAGCAAAAAAATATAGAATGAATCCAAATTATGCATTAAAAGTGAGGGAAGACTTAGACAAATTACTTGATGCTAGATTTATCTACCCCATTGAAACTACATAGTGGTTATGTCCTTTAGTAATTGTACCTAAGAAAAATGGGAAGTTAAAAATATGTGTGGATTATTGCAAATTGAATGCCCAAACCAAAGAGGATCCATTTCCTTTACTTTTTTTGGAATATTCTATCTTGGATTCTATAACTAGACATGGGATGTACTCTTTTATGGATGGTTATAACGATTATAACCAAGTTAAAATGGTTGAAGAGGATAAAGACAAAATAATTTTCATCTCAAAATGGGGTACTTATCCTAACAACATTATGCCATTTGGGTTATGTAATGCATGTCCTACTTTCCAAAAAGTAGTAGCAAAAACATTTAAACCTTATTTTAACAAATTTATGCAAGTGTTTTTAGATGATTTTAAAAGTATATGGAGATACGAAAGATCATCTGGAACAATTATAATAGGTTAAATGGAATTAGCCTTGATCCCAAAGTGTGCATTTTGTGTCAATTCAAGAGTATTGTTTGGACACATAATATGTCATGACGATTTGCTAGTAGATCCACGTAAAATTACAACAATTATCATTATGCCAACACCTACTAATCTGATTGAAATAAAATGATTCCTAGGAGTAGTTGCTTTTTATCGACACTATTTCCAAAATTTTGCAAGTAAAATGTGCAAATTATTAAAGAAGGATGATTTTTTTTTATGGATAGTAACACGTGTTAAGTTTGGGAATGGATGAAGGCATCTATGACATGACTACCTGTATTTATTCTATTTGATTAGAAATTAAAATTCCATGTGCATACAAATGCATCAAATTTTGCACCGAGAGCCATGTTAAGTCAAAATCCAAATAGGACTATCAATGGACCAATTTACTATGCCAATAGATTAATGAACAATGTAAAAATGAACTATACAACTATTGAAAAAGAAGCATTAACAATGATTTATGCAATGAAAAAATTCAAAAAATATCTTTTGGGAAATAACTTCACGTTTTTTATGGATCATCAAGCTTTGTTATATTTGGTTAACAAATCGATAGTCATTGGCTGAATTGCTAGATGGTTATTATTATTACAATGATTTGATTTCAAAATAATATTTAAGCTAGGTCAAGTGCAATTTTTACTTGATCAATTCTAGAATCAATCATGGAAAATTAACTATTGGAGTTGGAGATCAATTCTCGGATGCCCAATTGGTTGGCATAATAGTTGATTGGTATGGACAAATAATTGATTATCTCAAGAAGGGTTATTTTGATGACAACATGCTTAAAGAAGAATGAAGTCAATGGGTGATTAAAGTAAGACCATACACATTATATGATGGCCATTACACAAATTAAAACCGGATGGAATATTAAGGCAATATATTAACACCCAATGAAGCCTCTAAAATTTTAGAAGAATTCCATGAAAGGCTAACTGAAGTCATGATGGTAACAATATGATATTGAAGAAAATTATGTCAACAGGCTATTGGTGGTCGACTATTCACAAAAACACTACCAATTTGTGCCAAAGATGTGACATCTACTAAAGATTAAAACCTATTTGGCAAAGTGGCAAAGGACCATTCAAACCAATTATGGCGTTTGAACCTTTTATGAAGTGGGGTTTAAATTTTATGGGACCTATAAAATCCATAGTTAAAAATACTAGTAATTAACATATCATTGTAACCAATGATCACACCATTAAGTGGGTAGAGGCTAAGGCTCTTAGGGATTTCCAAAGTTTAGGCTATTGATTTTTTTAATGGGCCATTTTAACTAGGAATATAAGTTTAATTTTTTTTCAAAATTTTAAAATTTCAAAATTTCAAATAAACTTCAAACCATATATTAGAGCATGCAATGTATAAACATGAAAAGTAGTAATTTATAATTGTGAAAACATTTAATGAAAAAGGCTTAAAAAAATGAGTTGGCTGTTTTTGGTTCTTTAACCATTCTTTAAGGTGGTTCTTAATGGTACCACCCAATGATGGGTTTGTTCATTATTAGGAAATACCTAATGGCCACCAAGTGGTTTCCATCTTGGACTACCAAGGACCACTTGATGGTCCACCTCAAAAAATTACCTATGAACATCTAGTTTTGTTTAATGCTCAACAAAAACATTTTGAAAACTTCTTTTCACTACATTGTTTTTGTATTTTTCATTATCTTTTTTAATATAATTGATCATGAGATGAACATTAGGTTCTATTTGATGTTTTATGTGTAAAATTTGAAAAAAACATTGAATGATGCAAAGGAAATCAAAGGAATTTACCTTTTTGAATGCAAATTGAACATTTGATAATTGTTGTGCAATTGTAGGAGGCAAGCCCAAGTAGTTTTATCAACAACCTTTGTTAAAATTGTGTAATGTTGTGCCCTCAAATATCGATATTCTTTTGATGTTGTTGTGACATTTTTTATTAAAACCATAGCACATTGGCCTCCATTATATGCCTCAAGAAGTTGTTCATATTTTGTTCTAAATTAATTATCAAAAGCAAGAACGTCTTAATTAAATTCACTTTCTCCATCTGCAATCAACAATGTTTTCACCTTTGATATCCCCTATTCCCCTTACACTAGTGACAATGACAACACTAGTAGCAAACCTCCAACTTTGAATAGAACTTCTCAATTCTCTAATGGAATCCATGTGGAAAAACATGGGAACTAGCTCAAGTTGGAATATCGGAATTGATGACACAATGGTTATCAATTCAATTATAATGACAACATGCATGTCACCTTTTTCAAAACCCCTTTTGGACTTTGGTTCAATGCCAAAATTTTCTACCTTCATAAACATCCCTTTTTGTAAATGTTGCTCATGCATTTTTACATGAAGCAATTTCACCTTCAAAATGATTGTGGTCAAAGCTCCCATGTGCAACAAATCACAATGTAGATATGCATAGCCTAGATCTTCCATGCTTCTATTTGCAATTTGATCAAGTGCCATACCTATTGAACACCTTTGTTTCAAATGCAACATCTTTAATTCCAAAATCCAAATCATCCATTATGACAATTAATCTACCTTCACTAGAACAACAACCATTGTGCAAAAAAAAAAAAACAACTTACCAAAATGAATTTGATAATGAACAAATGAAATGGCACTTGGCAAAACCAATAGTTGCAAAAACACACACTTGGCAAAACATGCACTTGGGTAAAAACACACTACAATGGACTTTTCTAGAAATCATAGTGGTAATTTTTCTAAGTGATTTATACATTATATTCAAATTTATTTGAGAAACTTGGCAAAAGTGAGATGAAAAATTAAAACCTACATTTTAATCTTTCAAACCCCTGTTTTTTTTACTAAAAGGATAAATATTCAATCCAAGGCGGACTTTACAAAGGATGGTACAACCAATGTCACAATCCAAATTACCTTAAAATTTTGATCATTATGGACTTTTTTCTTTTGATGGAATTGGAAATTAAGCTTATAATTTTTTACCACCACACATTGAAGTACCATGACACTTAAGATGAAAAAATCAAGCAATAATTTTTTTTCAAAATATTTAATATTTAAAATCTGTAAAATCCATTTTGATATCTAAATTGAATTTTTCAAGGCCCATATTTAAAAAGATTTTTTAAAAAAGTTTAAATTATGGTGGTATGAACTTGGAAATGGAAAAATGTGTGAACTTCAACATCATTTAAATTTTTTTTTGAAAAATCATTGGATTTGGATTGTAAAAATGAACTTTCATCTACCCTTTTTGGGTGAGTGTAATGTGTATTTACCCACTTGCAGAAACACAAACTTGTAAAGGAAGCAAAAAAATAGTCAATAAATAGTTAAATTTTAAATCAAGCACATTTTTTTTGTTGTGAAAAAAAAAAGACAACAAATATACAATGTTATATTTATATGGGACAAAAGACCTAACTTTAACCCTAAATCTTTTTTTACTCTATATTAATTTTAAATAATTTTTATTATGGTTGATTTTAGCTTAACAATAAAGAATCATATCCATGGTTTAGTGGCTAAATTATGTTCTATAATGAATAAGACTTCAATACCCTTGGCATTTTATAAATTTTAATTATTGACTTTAATAACTTTGACTATGATAGGTATTTACCATTAACCATGGATATTGATGAGCCATGGTTTGGCGGCTAGATTGTGGTTTAATAATGAACAAGACATCAATATCTTTGACATCTTATGAATTTTAAATATGCACCTCATGCTTACATTCAAACCTTAAATATCTCAACTTAGATTTGAAAAGTATTAATACATAAACCTTAATTTTTTTCCCATTATTTTCATTTTCGTTCAAATATTATTACATTAATTACTTGTTAAACATCAAAAAAAATTTCATGCACATAAAAAAAATTAGACACACAAAAAACTCAAAATTGATTTCCCCTGCCCCTCTTTTGGTTAAATGTATAGAGTGTTCAATTTTAAACAAAATATTGCTTTTTCTTTTTGTGAAATTTTTAAAATTAAAACTTTTTGTTCCCAAAAAATTAAAATAAAATTATAAATTATTTTTTTGAGAAAAAATCTTCATTAAGTCACCATATCACAAAAGGAAAGAAGATAAAAAAAAGATATACCCACCCCTTTCTCCAACCACCCCATCCCACACCACCAAAAAAATAATTCATTAGAAAATTAAAAAAATCCCACCTTCCTACTTTGAGAAACAAGCAAACTTCTCCCTCCAATGCCACCCAAAAAAATTGCAAAACACAACATAACATACAAGGCTAAAGGCCCAAATATGGTGTAACTTTGATTATAGAAAACAAACCTTTGGGTTAGTCCCCGTCCCAAAATAATTCACCTCTACCAATCCTTTAAAAAAAACTTCCTTTGGAAAGGGGTGGAATTACCCCATCCTCCCCTCCTCACCCCCAAAAAAACCTTTTTGGAAAAGAAAAGAAAAGTTCCTAACCCTTTTCCCCCTTTTTTAAAAGCTCCACTTACAACTTGTAATTTTTTCAATTAATTGAATTATCCACTCCTTATACCCACTAAACCCCCATAATAAAAAACAAACTTGTGAGAGCGGAATTTTTTTTTTTTAATTTAACCCTTTTGCTCTCCCTAAATTTTCACCTATAAACCCCATTGTACCCCCAACCCAACTTTATAAACAAGTTGTGTTTGCCCCATGCATGCTTGTTAAAACCTAAAATCATACATCCATGTCTATTATATTAGGGTAATAATAATAAAATTATAACATAAAATGCAACAACAATTACCAAAAAAAAAAGTTAAAAATTAATTTGATTATGATTTTTGTTATTAAATCTTTATCAAATCCTTATTGAAGTTTTTTTAAAAATTAAAATTAATAAAAAATATTTATATTTCAAAAAATAGTTTTATATTAATTAAAAAATTGATATGTTTTATTTTAATAAATTCTTGCATAATTTTTCAAATCTCATATTAATAAGATTTAAAGGAATTGAAGCTAATTATTTCTATGTTTATCAAACAAAATTTCATTTATAAATTAATCATATGAATTGTCTTTTACATTCATAGTGATATGAAACCTTGTGATGCAAAAAGGCAAGTGACAACCCAAAAAATAAAATGATATAGATACATGATTAAATTAGTTACCTAACATTAATATTTTGAGAAGAAACCCAAGAAGTAGATGGGTAGACTTCAAAACAACCCATCAATTGGATGGGTGCACCCAAAATCTACACATGCTCATCCATTAGCTTGGGCCAATAAAAAGTTTACACGTAAACCTATAACCTTATCCATTCAGCTAACTTTTGATTCTTCAACATGTATACTTGTTCAGAAGGTGTTCCCATAATGCCTTTATAGGACAAAGCCAACAAACACATATGCAATATTTGAGTCATTCAACTTTCAATTGCAATGTTTTATCTCACACATTAGGACTTTTGAGAACCTCAACCCCATAATAGCTTACCTTACATGAAAGGAGAACTAACATTCAACTTGAATTGTAGATCAAATGCATTACATTAAGAGCAACAAGGGGGTGTGACTGTAAGGGGGAGGTGTATGTATAAGATGTATTGATGAAGTCTTTCATATATGTGGACTAATAATATTTAAAATCTAAGGTTGATTTCTATTTCCCCATCCTTTATCCGTTTCATGTTTTTTGAAAGTTCCTTTCATATTGCACACCTCTTGTAAATTATTTCACCCCAACCTTTTTTGAGAAAATAAACTGCAATCTCAATGAACTTTGGAAAATCCATTTTTTTTGGAGTTGCAACAACATTTGTGTAATTTTTCTTTCCTAGGAAATATTGAACTTCACAAGGGTTTAAACATTTGTGTGGAATGTAGATAAACTTCTACATAAACTATTATCAAGGCACATGGGGGTTTTAATGTCAAGTATTTGCAATTCAAAATTACATTGTGAAGTTGCAATGCCTTGTTGAGGATTTTGTAAGATGTGTGATTTGACATTATTAGATCTCCAATTAATCTATTGCTAGGAAATAAAACCAAGTGGAAAATGAATGTTCCTTTACATCAAAGGAGATTGAGGCAATCATCGGCCAACATTATTCATAGAGCATGAGTGAAGATGCCTTGATTTTAAGGAATTTTGCATGTGTTTTTTCATTTTCCCAATTGCATTATCACCTCTATGTATGGTCATATTGCATGATGTTGAATTGAATAACATAAAACAACATTTTATTTATCATGGGGGCATAATGCATTATGATGCATTTCCATTACTATTTTGGTTGATTCTACAAGTCCAACCATTAGGAGTATGCTTAGTTTTGACCTTAAGATCAACAACTAAGTGCACAATCAAATGATAAGTTATGCATGGGAAATTAATGACTTTGCTTAATATAAGCATGGGAACTAGGTGTTATAGCAAATCACTTCAAAGTGGCTATCCACTACCCTAGTTATCACAATGACCATTAAGTACATATTGGATGTTGTTATGAATTGATTATAGAACAAGCATGGTAGAAACGCCCATCTCCAAACATCCATGGGTGAATGAACACCCAAAGAGCTTAAAAGATGGTGTGTTAGTTAACCCTACCTAGTTGGTAATTGTTCGTGATAATGCTTTATAACCAAACCATTGGTTTTTCAAACTTGTGGTTAAGGCTTTTAAACCTTCCATTTGGAGATATCATTTTTGTGTTTGTTAATGGTTAATCAACTTGGAGTGCTCATAATCCAAACTATTGTGTATTGGCCATTTCCATAATCTATTTGGCCATAATATGGGGTTTGTTAAAACCGAAAAAATTATAAAGGTCAAAACTAAATAATTTCTCAAAGGGAATTGTTTGGAATAAAGTTTGGGGGGTTTGGTAGTAGGAGGGACATTGTTTATGTGTGAATTTGGCATGTCCAATTATAGAATGTGCCTCAATTGCACCCCCAAAAAAAAAATGTTCACCAGAGGTTGGATTTTAATATTTTTAACATTTCTTATTTTGGGAGATTACCCTTGTTTGTTTCAAACCCAAATGGAGGTTTGTAAACATGTATATAAGCACTTGGTGTAAGGCTACCTAAACCCTTACAAGCTCTAAAGTTGAAAATAAGGAAGAAATGAACATGTGTTCTCTCTAAGAGCTTTAATTGTTCACTCATTGGCTTATTTGCCTAATAGGTTCAAATAAGTGTTTTTTAGTTAAGAAGTATATTTTTTAAGTTTTAGGTTTATTAGGATTATGATGTGAGTTTGGTCACACTCCCTTTCAAGAGTTACTATTAGTTACATGGATTTTTGTTTTCACTAATCACATGACATTTGTGATTAGAAAAAGATGAAATGGGTTGTGTCTTCCAAAAGCAATAAGGCACACGTTTAGGTTTCTAGCTAGTATTCACAATTTAAGGATTTGGGTAAGAGGTCAAAAGATTAATGCACAACAACATCAATTTGAAGGGATGGCAAGAGAAATGTGCATGCATTTGAAAATTTTTAACTATGAAATGAAGTTTATTATTTCATGATAATGTTCATCAATAATGAATCTTCAATTTTTTCCATTTGCATTTTAATTTGGAAAAAATTGCAATACATGTTATCACACATACATCAAAAGAGCATAAGAATTAGGGTATTTGTGGTAGTTCAAATTGGTAAGCACTAGTTGTGGTAGTATATTGATAAATCAATAATTGTACCATTTTCATTTCAAGGGGAGAATAATTTGTCAATTTGGTTTTGGGTGCATGTTTTGTTTTTGCAATTATGTAAAATTTAGGTGTATATGTGATATTTAATCTACCACATGAGTGTGTGATGTCAAAAGTTTAATAAAAGGATTGACAATGTATAATGACATGATGGTTTTTTTAAAGGCAAAAGTGATTTCAATTGTAAGATCTTATAGTTGTGGATGTCAATGAAGCTTTTCTTTTCATGAAATGTGTTCATATTTTGCATTAACCCCCTATCAATTTGGCAATGCAATTAGACATTGCAACTTTGATATGGCCAAGTGTTCTTGCTCTCTCCCCATCTAGGAACAAACTATGTCTTTGTCATTGCAACTTTGCTTTGTTGCTAGGACAACCTTGATTTTATGTTTGTCCAATTAAATAATCAATTGCCTAAACAATCATCAATGAAGTTGATCATTTCCCCTTTGTTTAATTTGTGTGTTTCCATTGGGATTTTGATGATTTGGAAAGCAATCATGTTATTTTCCAAGATTCATTCTTCTTCTCCTTCAAGTCCAAAACCATGAAATTGAATTTAATAATGCAACTTGGTGCCTTGTTTAATAACACACACCATCAATGTAATGTAATGTCCATGAGATCCTTAGTGATCAACCTTATTCTCATTATCTTATTTGGGTTGGTGATTAGCTTTCTTGCCATCTTCACATAAAGTCAAACAACGTTAACATTGGCAAAGGGAACTACAATTTACCAAACCCTAATATTTGTCTTAGATTTATCTCATTATAGTCACATTTACAAAAAAAAAAAGCTTTGCAATTTTTTTGTGTTACTAATGAGTGTTATAGTGACTCTAATTAGTGATGTTCCTTACTAAAATGAATAATTATCCAAAAATGTGTGACACAAACAAGAATGTGCCTAAAATGAATGTGATTATAAAAGTGGTTTAATGTACATATGAAAAGATCAACATGAGATGCAAGAGAGAGATACCATCATACTAGTAGGTGTCTTTACATCAAAAAGTAAATAAATAAAAGAAAAACACTCTGCAAGGGAACAAGAGAAAAAAAAGAAAGGACAGAAGTCCAAACAAAAGACCACACCCCAAAGTGCAGAATGCACAGAAGTAAAGGTGCAATCAAAGCCTACTCCACTCATACACTCTCTCCTCCACACCTAACTTCTTGAAGAGAAATTTGAAACGTTTTAGGGTTTTACCAAAACTAGAACATTGTTAAGTATGTGGTTAAGATGAAGGGATAAAGGTAGGAAACCATGGGAGAAGTTTCGAGCTTGAACATTTTTGGTCCTTGAAATGGCAGTGACTTTCAGACCGATGAACTTTCGACGACTTCTTCAGTAGCAACACATGTAAGCAAGCCCTAACTTCTCATAGTCAGCAAGTTCCCTCACAAGCCTTACTCATGTCAAAGGCACATGTTGCCTTTTAGCCTGCTCTGTTATATTGTGAATGTTCTAACTCTATCCATTACCACGGGATATTGAGGCTTTTTGTAACTAGCCAAGTCTCAAAAACTCCAACAAATCTTATGAATGTCTTGCTTGATGTTTTACCACGAAGAAGTTCAAAGACTTGATTTGGAGCCACTATATTCAAGAATGTGCTCTATTAGGTAGTAGGATGAATCCTTTCCAAAGAATCAAAGGAGTAAGGGTGTTTACTTGAAAAAATTCTATAATTACAACCCCTGGGCTTGATTGACTGATGGAACTGACGACAGCAATGGAAAGCCTTCTACTTTGCCACCTTGAAAACATGCATCACAGATCAAACACTCTTATGTCCTTCTCAAAACTACAAGCTAATGTGAACAGCAAACTTTAGAAAAATCTTGATAACTTCTGCCAAACACCTGATATCTTCTGCACTACCTTCTTGCTCTTGCTTCTTAAATACCTTGCAATCCTAAAACCAAAACCTAGAGATGGGCAACCAGCCCTGAGCAACCACATTACCACGAACAAATGTTTGAGTATTTTAGAGAGTTCTTCCGGATTACTCAACATTTCTTGCAAAACCCTGGGTATTATTTAGAGGATGTGTATGTACAGGAACCATACTGGGGTCAATGGATATGGTAGCATTTTCTTGAAGACAGTTGCACAGCAAGCAGTGAGACATGGTGCACCAGAGAGTGAAGATGGCGAGTTCTTCATTGTTACATCAATGCCATCAAATTATACAAAGGCATTGGTAAAACTGTGATGCCAAAAGGGAAGATTTGCTGCCTCACAACATCATGCTTTTGAAACTTGCAACAGAGAAAACCCTATCCCAGAAATCTGAAATGCAAAACCCTGAATTGTTCCATTTTGAGACTTAGTCAACAAAATTTGATGCATCAATCTCAAATTCTATGCATCCACTTCTTGCTCTTGTAATCTAATAATTGTTTAGATTTTGAAACCCTAGATGTTATTAATTTCTAGTTCCATGACTGTACCTGACATGGCTGGGTAATAGGAAGTTGTAAGAACTATTTCTATTTGTAACATGCAATGATGAGAATTAATACCAATTCACCAGTCTATGAGGATCAAACATTTGTGACTCTAAGTTTTACCTAGGAGTGGACAATGATCATGCCATTGTTGGCATGCACATACAATTTGACATGTGACAACAGCATGATGAGATTGGAATGCAAAATGTGCACCTCTTGAAGCAAGCAGTAATATTATCTTGAAGTTTCCTTTCATCATCTCAATTTCTTGAAGAGTTGCTTGACTAAACACAAGTTTTTGAAGAAGAGAAATCAAAATCCAAAGCTACAGGCAACATGTGAATCACATAGATAGTAAAGTTACATAAGAAAGAACATAACTCAAAAAACTTATTCAAAGGGTACAAGCACAAAAAACATTGTGTGTGTGTGTGTGTGTGTGTTTTTCATGGAATACACATGCACTCCCCACATGTCTTCTACTGAGTTATGAGAAAACCCAGATCAAAGCTCAACCATTGAGCAATCAAACCAGTATGCAGAGCTGGTGTGTAGAATGCTGAAATGCTCAGCAGGTATTCAGCAATGGTCAATCTGCACAATCTGGTTTACCTCTGGTTTCTATGGCATGATTCAGCAGTTATATTCCTCAAGAACATATTTCCTTAACAAGTATTAATGCCATGTTCCCATTTATCACTTAATAGTATGTGTTGACTTCACATTTGCTTCCCAATGTGGCAGAGAGACCATATGCCTATGACTCTTGCAGCATTGCTGGGTTTTCTGCTGAGAGCAGTTGCAGCAGATTGTTTACTTTGTGAGATTCATTAAAAAGATTTGTATATTAATTTGAACTGTACAAAACTTCTTTTTGAATTTGCATAACCAACACAAGATGTCTACATATATAGTCATCAATTTAATGTATAGACATCAAAGTTTTACTCTTTCCATGTGTATTGCTGCATTAGTATGCAAAAACACCCCACTTACATGGGCATCTGACATCCTTGTGACACACTTGCATATTCCATAATTACCCATTGATAAAGTCTTATGTGATTTACCCATTTGACCAATTTCTCCATGGTGTATGAGTCAACTGATGGAACTAAAGGTTTAAGTTGCACATAAAGGCAAGCTTCTGTAAGAGACAAAGCAACCCAAAAACCTTCTTATGTAAGGGAAATTTGGAGTTAGAACTTTGTTGTCAAACCACACGTTTCCATTGGAAGGCTTTTTTCATGTTCCTCAAGTTCCCAAAGAAGCTTATGCTCACAATATTGTGGTTGAGGTCACTCACCAACCAAACAATTGTTGCAAGGACTTTAATTTGGAAAACAAAGACTTATGCCCCATGGTTGGAGGCTAGAGGTGAACCTTCTAGGAGGTAAGCAGCAAAATGAACTCCTAGATTCTTTGAGGTGGTGTAGAATAATCTCTTCTTGTGAAGATTGAACCTTTTTCTATCACATAACCTTATAATATGTGTTTGAGATCCCACAACTTAAACAATTAGCCCCTTTTTATAGTATGACAATGAGAATGATTGTTTGTTATATAAATATTAAGATTAATTTACAATGCGAGATTCAGCTCCCTTGCATGCACCCAAATTAGTACACAATTCCAAGGCAATCATTTAAAAAATTAATTCAACTTCTATGTTCTAATGAACTATACTTATTTACCTATTGGTATCGGTACTGAAATATAAACAGAAGTATAATCACATGACTATCTAATTAAGATGTAATTTGAACAATTGAAACGGAGGTGATAAAATTCAGCTGGTATGGGTTTGAGACCAAAAAATTGATGAGTAGCCAAAGTTGTCACCTATTATGCAATTTTCATACTTTGCAGTCCACAATGTCAACAGGTTATAAAGCATTGAAGTTTCATTAACTATATATGGAATATCGCCTTGTATTGATCTATGGGCGCTTCAAACTCAAAAAGACGTCACATTAACAACATCTATACATGCACCAACTACCAAGCAACACATTCCAAAAAAGTACAATGTCATCCTCTTCCAACAAATTCCAACTCCCATAGTACCTGGGCAGCTTTGGCACAAATTATATTATTTTTATTTTTGCCGAATTTTTCAGCAAAAGACAGTTCTGAATGTTGAAGATCTTGAAAATTCAATCATCACAGGTGGCCAGATTCGTACTCACAAACCTGTGCAAGGAGGTAGCACAGCCTTTCATCAAGTCTAACTAAAAGCACAGCAGGAAACCAGTGAAGACACATCACATTTACTGAGTTTTAGTGTTATATCTCAATATTTTCAAAATCAGAAACTCAAGTATTGAGTCAGAATGTTCAAATTATATTAATTATTCGACACATTAATGCCCAAGCTGCCAAGGTACTACAGTATGTCCATATTGCAGTCCTCTAAATAAGAATAAAGGAGTGAAATTATGTGCATTGCATGAATTGATTCTCCAATGCATTCTTTGAAAAAGAAAAGAAACAAGCAATTACTCATTGTGTCATGGCTCTACCCTTTTAACAAAATTGACAAAAGGTTAGTCATGCCTTCGTAAAGCATTGTTGCTCCTTCCTCTGATTTTCTCTGTTGGGGGTTGTTGTTCACAAATTTGGTGCAGGAGCACAATGACCCAAAATGACCAAGGTCATGTTCTTGACCAATGACAAAAGTAGTGGTCACCAAGTACACATGGGTATTTTTTGTGGTCTTCAAAACAATGGCACAATTTAATGATTCTTGCACAATAGTGTTTTTCTTACATTGAAATAATAATAATTATTATTTCTTTATCATGTCTCATGTAATATTTAAATGTCAATATTTAACGTACCAAACATTATTTTATTTTACTTTTCAAATTTCTAATGTTGCATCATATGGGACCATCCCAAGAGAGATTTTGCATTAAATGGCAACAGGTTTCTACAACCTATCCAAAAAGTTAAAAAGCTGGTACAAGAAATGTGGTCCCTTTTTAAATCCCTGTAAAAATGTGATAAATATTTTTCCAAAAAAAGAAAAATTCTTCAAAATTTGGCAAATTTCCCTCCCAGAAAACAGGGAGTATGTAATAGATTATTCAATTTCTGTGAAATTTTGTAGAAAAAAATATGGCTAATCAAACACACATGAATTTTGAAAGCCTGGTATTTACTTCAATCTGCTAACTTCTAAGAGTGAGTTGCTAACATTCGTTTTATACTATGGTCTTTTATTGATCAAACCTCATAAGGTCACCCTAAATTTTGGGCACATTTTTTGGCTACCTTTCTGGAACCAAGTATAAAAAACAGGCTATCTCTATAATTTCAAATACTGATGATTGAAAACCCCAAAATATCATATGCCAAGTTTTTTATCTTCTAATTTGGCTTTTCAGTGACATTTCACCAGTTAAAAAATCTGGTAGGAATAGCCAATTAAGTTATGCAGGAAAAGTCCAGCAAAAAGTCATTGAGAGACTACCAAGAGTCAATCCTTTGGGATGCTCGCTCCCAAAGAAGTTTGGTCCCTAATTTTTTTAAAATAAATGTATATATAAAGGAGGTGGCGTGCTGGACAATATCTCCATACTGACCACGGGCCACTTTTGAAAAAAAACACAAAATAAATTACTGTTGAAGGACCCATTAACGATTATTGCACAGAGCACCGCCCTTGTCCAAAGACTAAGTAGGTCTGAAAGTTGTTTTGTTATCATTTTGTGTGGGTGGGTACAACCCCCCTCTCCAGTCTTCAGTTCCCCCTCACAATGCACAAAAAGCCAACACTTTTCGGCAAACAAACCAGATCAACAGCCAGAGACAATTAATTCTATGCGAAACCAAAGGGGCAAAGAAATTGCACCATTGCTGACCACACACACAGAGGATCCGTCTCCCATCGGTGCCACAGCAACTGTCTGTGCGCACCTCGAATTGGAAAAAAAATTGCCTTGGGGGAAAAGTGCTCCGACGTGCCCTCAACGCCAGTGGCTACAAACCTTCCTTTGCTATGGGCCACGCAACCAAAGCCAATAAATTCAAAGCTTTGTTGATCTCCCTTTCTTAGCACTTAACGGGGATTTGTGGACAGCCAAAAGCCTCATCTCTGGCCCATGGGGGGAGAGGAGAACTTTTTTTCTGTGATGTCCTTGGTCTGAGGAGGAACTTATGGTGGAGCAGGAATGAATTTCAATCGATTGGAGAATTCTCAACAGCCATGACTACCTAAGTTTTGTACAATTATAGTAGTACCTTGACTGATTTGGCACACATTACATTACTTTTAGAAATGCTGAAATTTTCTTTAAAAATTCTTTTCTCAAAGAGGAATATTTTGGTGAAGGAAATTGAATCTGTTGGAAATATTCTGGAATATTCCATCCATGAAGTGGAATCTTCAAATTCTGCAGACATGTGCTGAAGCTGCTACAGTTCTACTGTAATTATAAGACAAGGTGAGAGATACTGAATCCTACCCCGCTCGCCCGCCTCCCACCCACTTTCTTGTGGAATAACCAGGGTCCAGTAACCTTTCCCCCCTACATTTGCTACTACCACAGTACCTTTTCAGCTTCGGCGCTAATTATATTATTTTCAGTTTTGCCGAAATTTTCAACAAAAACAATTCTTTATGCCAAAAAACTTGAATATTCAGTAAAGGCAGCCAGATTTGAAACCCATGCACTCCTCAGTGTCTTTGATTAGTTTAACCTAAAGTACAAGAAATACTTTATGAAAGCATTTGTGATTTTAGTGGATTTAATCATTATATGTCGAAATTTTCAAAATCAAAGATTGCAGTGCCAATTTTTTTTTCAAATTATATTAATTATTTGGCGCTACTACTGTGCTGAACCTGAAAAGGTACTACGGTCGCTTCTAAGAATCCTCAGTGCTCAGGATGATGAAACCCTGCCAAACTTTATAAAAAGAAAGCACCCAAGAAAGGGAGAGAAAAAGAAACAAGGGGCAGGGACCAAAGTCCAGGCAAAAGCTCAGGGGCTCAAATCGGTGAGAAATTTCCTTCCCTCCTCTGCTTCTTTGGGTTGCTTTTAGTAAATTACCACAGATGTTTCACATTCTTTGAAAGTACCCCAATAGTAAGAATCGGTATGTTGCTATTTAACATGTCACCCAAATGTGCAAACTGTCCATAACTGTCAATGCACATTCTGTACAAAATAGTCTTTGATGTAACAAGAAAGATCTAAAATACGACTACCCATCATACATACATGTCATGTATTGTGGGTAGGGCCCATTTCAACTCGGAACATGGCAAGCCCAGTAAGGTGAGCCATGGTTCCGTTGGGTGGTGGTGATGGGCTAGATTAGGGTCTGTTCCAAAACATAAATGGTTGTTCCCACCGTGGATTCAGGGGGCATGCATGCATGTCCTTGGTGGTCAATGCTTTCTACAAGCCAACTGACTTCTAGTAGAAGTCTAAGCAGAGCATGCAATTGCCTGTCCCACCTAGAAAAATGGCAAAAGATATAGCGCCGAAATAGGACAGCCCAACCAATTACGTACAAGCGGGGTGCCTACTAAGGCTGATTCTGGCTCCTAGCAAGGCCAAGGTAGGAGTAGGAATTGGCTCTGGCCAGCCCTCTTCTTGGCATGGAGAGTGTGGGGCAGTTGCTGAAAGGCCACCTAGGCAGAGTCAGCTGTGGAATCAGCAACCAGCCTGGGCGGCTGATTCTGCATGACTTATTCTTCTCTCTACCGGGGTCCCCAGCTCTTACGTATTAGCTGACTGCAGAATGCAAGTGTGGTCTACTTCAACTCCAGTGTCCGTGGCTAGAATTCCTCCCTCTCTAAACACAGATGAGGACAGATCTGGGTTTGCTTTTCCTTGGAAAATGTTCTATGGGTGTAGAGGCCAAAATTTCTAACATTCTAAAGTTGAATTTTCCATTAAATTATTATTATTATTATTATTTTTCAGTGCGTCCCCATTTCCAAGTTTCAGAAGTGACTAAATCATACTTTTCACATAAGTGCATATTTTAACACAGCGACCCAAAATAGTTCCAATTTGTTTAGATCCTGTTCTGATGTGTATATGTGTGTACAGTATATCCACATTAGCCAAGAGGAACAAGGCTGTGGGTTCCAGAAGGTTCTAAGCAGTTTTGGGTGGGTATCTACTTTCAACTATACCAGACAGGCAGGGTATTAACAAAAAAAATCATAGTTGAAGCCTGGTGGATGGGGGCATAAGATTTTTTTTGGCAAACTGAAGCCAGCTGGGCATAAACATAGGACATGTTTTTTCTTGGACGGGCATGCATAATAGACATAAAAAAGGGTGATGCCCACTGGACAAATTGACAAAATTGGTCATGATGGATAGTGTTTCAAGCAAACAAACACCAAGTTTGATTGATCTAGAAAGTACAAATGTGAGCATGAAACTATCACAAAATAGAAACCCCATGTTTTCTAACATAAAATTCTATGTAGACTATAAACCTATTACTAATTAGTAAGATTGTAGCCTCATAATTACATCATTATAATCTAACATTTCGGGAACATTCTAGAAACTTGGAATTGTGGATGCCAGAAGAATTGTTGAGGTCCTCACTAAGAAGTCATTGCCTTCAATTGCAATCTTAGCAAGTTGACAAGAGATTGAGTGGCGGGCACAAAGTGCTCAACACAAGCAAGCAAAACATTCAAGCTCTGAGCATTATTCATTGCATGATAACCACCAGTTTTGGTGTCTTATTCAGGTACTTTTTAGTTCTTTCTGAAGTGGTTCAGGTGGTCGTATGCTGATTCCTTTTTGTGTTCTCTTGATTCATTTGTGCTGTGAACAACACCATGATGACGCAAACTTTGGTACCCATTATGACCTGATTGAACGATGTCCAGCACAAGAGGGAATTGTGGGAAGCAGAACTCTGGAACAAGTCCTCATAGAACCCCTAAAGAATGCTTAGAATGCTCCTAGTGTATGTGGAACACACTTTACCCGCCCTAAAATTTCTGTCACAACAGAGGATGGCATCTTTACCCTACATAAAATTTGTGGCTCAACAGAGAATGGGACCTTACAGGTAAAGGTTCCTTAATAAAAGCGCAGGAACCGTTTTATGGAGGGACATTATGTTTTATTTTATTGGAGGACCCTTTTTTATTGAGGACCGTGACGTGTAGTGCACCTCCCCCCCTCTCAAATGAATCACAGCTGGCTAGTGTATGTGGAAGGCACTTTACACTGCATCAGATGTAAAGTTCCTCAGTAAAAAGGGAGGACCCCTTTTTTATTTGAGGAACCTTGTGTCTAAGGTACCTCCTCTCCTCTCAAATGAATCAAAGCAATCTGTTTATACCAACAAAATTCCAGTGGTTCGTTACACCAGATAAGGACCTCATATGGGGTTGTTCTGGGAATCAAATTCCTATACTTGAGCCCTGCCTTGTGCGAGGTCCTCATTTCCAGAACAGCCCCATTCTCAATTTTTACCTCACCCAAACAGCATTTAACCCTACTCCCACCTCGTGTAGGACCTGAATTCCCACAATAGCCCAGGGTTTAGCCCTGCAAGAGTGTAATGAATATAGTCAAATCGAAATTGACTGCTCTCTGTTTCTGATTGGCTATAGATAGTTTGATTGGTCCAAGTGGGTTGCTATTAGTAGTCTCCCACCAATTTGCAGTCCTAGTTTTAATTTACTGGGGTGGTGGGGTTGTAAAAAAGTAAATAATTAAAACTTGGATGCGAGAAATATTTTTGCAAGGTGACATACGAAGCACCGCTGGAGATGCTCTAAGCTGCTTAGTGGATGCTGCATTTCCCAGCTGTTTCTAGTTTTGAAGTACTTACCACAAGAAGGTGAAAAGGAAAGCGAAAACAGCAATGGTTGATGATCCCGCTGCAAAATCCCAGAAATCTCCTGAGACAAAAATCCATCCAATGCAAAATCCACATGTAGGAAAGGTAGGTAACTTACCAGGCGCACACACAAAGATGTCGTGTGCTGCAACGTCGTCGTCGTCGTCGTCGTCGTCGTCATGATGGATTCCAACTGCCTACCCTTCTGTTGGGATCCTTCTGCGGAAGGAAGCCTCGTCACGCACGCTGCTGCTAGATCCTTCCTTTCTTCCTTACGCCCCCCCCCCACCCTTTTTTTTTGTTTCTATATTTAGTCTCCCTGGCCAACTCACGTCATCTGTTCATTCTCTTTTTGCTGCCAACAATGAACCAGTTCACAACCAACTGAGAGCGACAGATGCTGAGTTGGGGGAGAGAGAGAGAGAGATCAGCGCCAGAGCAGCGGACAGAAGAGTAGCAGGCGGGACTAAGTTTCTTTTCAATTGTTTGTCGTGGAGTGGAGAATTCCTTTTTTAAGTACATACTTCTGTTGGAGACTAGTGGTTTTTGGTCGCGCCTTTTTTCGCTAGAGGGAGGAGAACTTTGTTTTGTGTGGCGATTGAGATTAGTGAGTAGTGG
Source organism: Sphagnum contortum (assembly GCA_963920785.1). NCBI lineage: Eukaryota > Viridiplantae > Streptophyta > Sphagnopsida > Sphagnales > Sphagnaceae > Sphagnum > Sphagnum contortum. Next base: position 3,330,484 of record OY987277.1, on the reverse strand, counting down.
TGGACATTTTGTTGTCTGTAGCAGCTTGAGGGGAAGACGAGGAGGCGAGGATCTTGAAGGAGAATCAATCAGAGCGAGGGAGGGAGGGAGAGAGGGCGAAAGTGCAGAAGGGGAGGAAAGGTGTGTAGTAGGGAGTGGGACGGGTAATTGTGAGAGGATGACCACCTCATATCTCTTACATGGCTCGTCGATGCTGCCGTCGCTTCAGGATGCATCTGCCAGGGAGTTCGCGAGACAGATCTCGAGTGTGCATCTTGCCGAAAGGTGAAATTTCTTCTACGACTTCGTGATTCTTGCAATTTCCTGTATGTCTTTCTGATTGTTTTTGGTATTGAAACATGTCGTCAAGTCGAAGAATCATTGCGTCCTTTATTGTAAGATGATGATGATGATGTTGATGCTGGCGCCTCTTTCAGTTTCTATGTTAGACAAGCCCGGTTTCACTTTCGCAACTGGACGAAATAGGCAAAGGGAATTCTCAAGCTCGCCTAGTTAGCGGTATCCCCCTCTCCCCCCCGGGTCGTCTACAAATCTTTTGCGATTGCGAGGTCGTAGTACGTGACTTCGGATTGAAGATTTGTTTGCTAGAATCTCTTTGTAGAGCAGCTGACGTCGGATCTCAAAGCATTACGAGAATGGTTACGAGCAAGCCTTTATGATCTGAGCCCTAGTGCAGACGCAGGTTTGCGAGGGGCTCTTGCTTGCTAGGTAGCTGCAGGCAGCACGGCTGCCTGGTGTTAACATAATCCCCTTAGATAGGTTGGAAACCAAAACCTCTTATTATGTAGATGGATGCAACTGTATCTCTCCTGCTTCATATGATTTGAGAAGCCATCACATATTGCCCCTGCCACCAGCAAGAGCATTCTTATGCTGTTTGACATCCTTTTGGTTTTGTCTTCATTTGTTTTCACTTGCATTCTTTGAGGTGCTGTCAAAGAACTGCTGTCAAAGAGGGTGGCACTGGAAGATTGTCTTTGATTTCACATTTTGCTTGATTCTATCTGCCTCAAGCCTGGCCTGTAGGTGCCAGGTTTTCTTCAAAGATTTGAAAATCTAATGCAAATGCAGTTGTTGCTCTCTTGGACTAAGTCTTTTGTCTTCTAAGATACATTGACCTTTGTTGTTTATCAATGGGATTGGACAGGCCAATGGCAAGTCTTTCAATTTCCACACACTTGGACACAACTGAGCAAGGGGGTTGCAGGCCAAAGGCAGTTATAGCAAGCTCAGCACACAGGGATGTGTTTGATCCTGTGATGAAGGCTATGAGCAGGAATAGCCCAATCCATGAGTTTTATGGCCATTCACAGAAACTTTATCAGGTATTTCTTCTGTTGATTGTTGTGTCTCTTGTAATGATCTGGTTTTGTGATTTGTCAGATGTGAACTGCTGCTGAATGAGAATCTTTGTTCATAACAAGTACCATCTTTGTTCTATTTCTTGTGTCAATATCTTCCTGATTTCTAGGAAGACAAATTTCTTTCAGTGAGAAGACACAGATCACTGACTCTTTGTTCACTTCTTTAGGTCTAGATTCCCTTGGGAAGGAATGCTAAGTGCAAAATGCATTAGGGGAGGCTGCTCCTGTTTCATAACTGTTTCATTAGGGGATAGCACAAATTCATAACTGTGGTCAGTCATCTGAGTATGGAGGACTCCTTGTCTAGGACCATGACACTCTGGAATCAGCACAGGCAGATTACCTCATGTGAATTTCGTGAAACAAGTCAGTTACATCAAAATCTCTGCTTGGAATTTTTCAGTATGACCTAATGTGATGGATCCAGTTGTCATCTCCTTGACACTGAATGGATTTAGAAAACTAAACCATGCCTGCATTTTAACATCTCCAAAGATGCAACGACTAGTTTCTGATGTTGAGCTCAATGGTTATGCAGAGGAATCCGGTGGACCAAGCATATGATTTTAGAAGGGCAGCCAGGGCTTCTCACAATGACATGCATGAAGGGGCACCTGAAGCTCAATCCCATAATACAATTGAAGCTTCTAAGCACTTTGATTTTTTGGTCATTGGAAGCGGTGTGGCCGGCCTGCGATATGCACTTGCAGTGGCAAAGTTTGGGTCTGTGGCCATTGTAACAAAATCTGAGCCCCAGGAGAGCAACACTATGTATGCTCAGGGGGGTGTGAGTGCAGTTTTGGATCCAGCAGATTCTGTTGAAAGCCATATCAGGGATACTATTGTTGCTGGGGCGTTCTTGTGTGATGAGGAGACTGTTGAGGTGGTTTGCAGAGAGGGACCTGAACGAGTAAGGGAGTTAATTGCATGGGGGGCTCTATTTGATCAGAGTGAGGATGGACAACTACATCTAGCAAGGGAAGGTGGTCATTCACACCACCGGATTGTGCATGCAGCTGACATGACAGGACGTGAGATTGAACGGGCACTTTTGACTGCTGTCCGCACTAACCCAAACATTTCAATGTTTGAACACCATGTTGCTGTAGATTTGCTTACCCTTCAGGATGGAGCAACAGTGGTTTGCTATGGTGTAGATACCTTGGACATGAAGAAACAAAAGGTGGTGAGATTCATTGGGGGCGTAACTATGTTGGCTTCAGGAGGGGCAGGTCATGTGTATCCAACCACAACCAATCCTCTTGTGGCAACTGGTGATGGAGTGGCCTTAGCACAACGGGCACATGCTGTGGTTTCAAACATGGAATTTGTGCAGTTTCATCCCACAGCCTTAGCTGATGAAGGCCTACCAATCAAGCCTGAGAAACGTGAGAATGCTTTCTTGATAACTGAGGCAATGAGAGGAGCAGGGGGCATCCTTTACAACCAGAGTATGGAACGGTTTATGCCTCTTTATGATTCTCGAGGGGAACTTGCACCACGTGACATGGTGGCTAGGAGCATTGATGACCAGCTAAAGAAGCGAAAAGAGAAGTTTGTGTATCTTGATATCAGTCACAAACCAAGAGATGAAATCTTGGCCCATTTTCCTAATATTGCAGCAGAGTGTTTGAAGTATGGGCTTGACATCACTAAGGAGCCAATACCAGTTGTCCCTGCTGCACATTATATGTGTGGTGGGGTGCAAGCAGGGCTATTTGGTGATACCTCCATAGAGGGGCTGTTCGCTGCTGGAGAAGTCACCTGTACTGGTTTGCATGGAGCCAACAGGTTGGCAAGCAACTCCTTATTGGAAGCTTTAGTATTTGCACAGAGAGCTGTGGAACCTTCAGTTGCTTATGCCTTCCAAATGGGAGGCAAAAAAGCAGAAGTTGAGAAGGTGGAGAATGAATGCCAGCATCCAGTTGCCATGGACTTGAAGGAGGATGAGTTGAAAGAGGTTCTTTGTTTTACAGAATTGCAGAGAAAGCATTTGCAACAAATAATGTGGGATTATGTTGGCATAATTCGGTCAACAGAGCGGCTCAAAGTAGCACAGAGGAAGTTGAGTGAGCTTGAAGCTGAGTGGAAGGATCACTTGGTCAGAAATGGATGGAAACCGAGGATGGTGAGCCTGGAGGTGTGTGAGATGAGAAATTTGATATCAGTGGCAAATCTTGTTGTCAGTAGTGCTTTAATTCGGCAGGAGAGTCGTGGCCTTCACTACACAACAGACTTCCCAATGCTTGTTGAGAGTGCCAGGCTACCAACAATTCTGTTCCCTAGTTCTTCAATGAACACTTGGAGCTCAAAGCTAGTTCACAGAATGGAAGTAGAGACAAGATAATGATTCTTCACAGAAAGTTTCTTTTTTGGAAGACATGTAGCAAACAGTTGTAGCTGCAGGCAACATTTTTAGTTCAGGGTTTATGATTTGACCAGCAACATACTCATTTGTATTGTAAGGGCTATCCAGGGACAAAACATTCTTTGTTAGAATCATTCTTAAATTCCTGCAGAGTGTTTGAAGCTAAGAGAAGGATCAAACTGATTATTTTAGCAACTGGACACTGTTGTTAACGGTCAGATACCTTGACTGTTTTACAATGAGACAGTGACTACATGGATCATGACTCTGTGGATTACCATGAACGGTATACGTGGATCAGATTATTGTCTTTCTCCTTGTTTGCGTTTTCTTTGATTGTCACAGTTTGTGATAAGAGCAAGGAGGATGCAATTACCATGGGAGATTCTGACTGCTCAATCTATGCTTAAGGTTTCCTGGTGCAGTGCTCCAATGCTTCTGACTAGAGAAGTGGCTCAATTCGGCATGGTGTAAACTGCACACCATAGTTTTCGGAGAAAGTAAAAGGTCCTGTCATTCCCAGGTTCATATTTTAGTCTTCCTATTAGTTGTAGATTCAAGTTGATAGGGTAATAGGTTAAAGGCTCCAGATGCCTATGTAGATCTGTGCAGAAATTGTTGCAACAGGGATGGGAGTGAAGGTTCCACATGGTTGTTTGCTATATGTGATGTTGAAGGTTCATAGGTCATGGGTGGGAGAAGAAACGTTAAAATTGAGATTGGATTAATCCTCTACCTTGTAATGTGAAGATCTCTATTGTGGATGAACCTTCTTTTCAGCTTGTTTACACTATGTAGCTTGTCATTTGAAGGTAGTGTTCTTCAGCAAATAAGGATTGGGATGAACTACCATTCTGTGAAATATTTTTAGGCCTAACACAATCTGTTGTGCTGATTGCATGTCTGACAGCTTCTCAATGAGCATTAAGTTACTATTAAAGTTTCTCTTTGCTTTAATATAGGCTGCTAGAAAATCCATCACTGCATCTACAGTAATGGTCGGTGTGTGTGTGTGTGTGTCTCTCTCTCTCGCTCTCTCTCTCTGTGGCTTTGAAATTGCATAGTTTTCAAGCGTCCAAATTGTGATGTGCAATATGCAAACACAGGACCTTACTTATACATACATTTTGGACCATTGCTTTGGACCATCAAGATACCATTTTCACACTTCCTGAAGTAGGGAGTGGACTATGTGTGCATGCGTGTGGTCATCTGAACAATTGTACTATTGAAGGTTTTTTTCTGATGGATCATGTTGGTAGTTATATCTGCAAAGTCATGTGCAGATGTCTTCTTGCACACAAATGATACCTGAGTTGTTACCATCTAACTCAATTGTCTCCTTTGTGTTGGGTTTTGGGGGAGTATTCTGGAAGTATGATTATGATGGGAAGGGATGAGGTGATAACCCTGACAATGCTTTTGTCTTGGCTATTCTCTACTCCTTCTTCTTCTTCTCATCTTTGTTTGTTAGGTCTGCTCCAAAAGGGGGGGGGGGGAGGCTTGGCATTGGGGTAAGATTTTTGGTTGAACTTTGAACCAATATGTGAGTGACAGCTGAAGATCTAGCTGTAGTCTCTAGGCACCTTGGGTGAACCAGCACCTACATCACTACCATGGTAAAACCCCCCAAAAAAAATTTGGTTGCTTCTAAACATTATAAATATCCCTTCCCTTGACTAAATCAGGGTCCCTGAAGTTCAAATTTAACATTTCCTCAGTTGATGCTCTAAGAGGCCTTACTCATGAAGGTGAAAATACCAGTGTAGGTGCTGGTTCACCCTGGCCCTGTTTCAACCTAATTCGTTGTACAGTCAAATTACCTAACCACGTTACATGGCTCCATCATTTGCAGAACCTATGTGTGGGTTACATCTGAAGCTCTAGCCCCACCATTTCTCATGATTTAGTTGGACATGTCATGGAGAGCAGAGCCCTTAGTTCATGAGCTGCTTCTGGGATTTCCTCTTGGTGGCTACTAGGTGTGAAGCTGGCATTGTGCATCAAGATAGGCATATTTTGTCCACTTAAACAGGATATCCAATGATTCAAGATTATGACCATTGGGTCCCTGGATTATCTCTGGAAATAGTTGCACAAAGCCTGAGCATGGCACATAATTCTACAAACTCGTGAATGTCAGTTGATCACACAACTCAATGAACTGAGGGTTTGCTGAAAGAATGTTCTGGCACTAGCCGAGTAATAAGTGGCAAACCACCTTGGTTGCCAAAAATACTAGTGGTTCCCTCCCCACGGAAACATTGATCTGAAAATTATTATTGTTCAGTGGCCTATGAAAAATTGGTAACTGTAAACTGAGCTGGATATTTTGTGCTGTGGTTACAATTGAGAACTTATGTAAAAATTTGATATCAATCCACTAGGTTTACTGTTCAAAAAAGCATTCTCAGGGGATCTTGTTACAAAGAGAATGAATCAATCTATTGTTGAGTATATGGTAAAGTTAAATTTGGATGGAGAGATTTCCAATTGGTAATAGGGTTTTTGTCTCTGTTAAACGGTATATTAGTGTCTAGTTGTGATATGGCAAGTGCATTGCACAGCTGACTTAATTGCCTCTTTTTGAGTACTTGTGAAGTGAAAAAGGTTTTGGGTGCTTTGACCTGTGGATTATATTGGTCAAATTGTGAAGTTATGAGGAGAGTTGGTAGGGGTTTTGTGGGTTGTGCAAATGAAGAGACTTAGATCATGTGATTTTGGAGGTAAAGATGGTGAGGAAAGAAGTGTGTTGTGTTAAAAAAAAACTACCTTTGTATTGAGGCTGCATCACCTATCTAATGTTAGCAATTTGTTCATACTTTTTAATTTCAGAAGATCTATATGTTTTCAGCATGCAGGATGTGATGCTTTCTACGCCAGTCTTTCAAAGATATTAACTCACCTCAGTAGTTGTCATTTCAGGTGCCAAAATCTGGCAACATATGAGAAAATAAAAAACAATGAGTTGTTCCTCTTGAATTTAGGTTGCATCAAACAAAGTTGACTTTCAATGAGAAATAGTTGAAATCTACAAGGGAATCGTGCTATCCAATGCATCCAGGATAAAATGAATTCTTTTTGGGAAAATTCATGGGCTGAATTTGCACCAATTGAATCAGTTAAACCATTTTTTCTCCTTGAAGATGCATGATGACCAAATTTATCAAATGTAATGTCATGCATTTGGCATTACAAGAACAACTCTGGTATTTGCGACAATCTGTGTAATCAACACATGCTTTATCAACCTGAATATGTTCAGAGTATGTCTTAAGTTCTATCGACCCTCTCATGGCCATAATCGTCTCAAATAACAGCATCAATTTGTCCAAAATTATGCCTAATAACCCTAATCAAGATTGAAACATCCTTAATCAGCCCTATTCACCCTTACCCACGCCGTATATGGTTAATAGAACCCTATTTGTATTCTTTTAACCTTGACAACCCATAACCTTGTCTGACGTGGCCCTTAATAACCAATGCCCTCTCACCTACATGATAACCTCTTCATTTATGTTTTTGGAATCAGAATTGGAACCAAAAGTTTCAATTTTGATTTTGAACCAATGTTGGCTAGTTATTGGTTTTTAGAAGAATTGTCGATACTAAGTTTAGAATTTTTTTTTTGTAAAAGGAAGACCATCCAATGCTGGGTCTAGTTAATATTTTCAAAAAAGCAAACCCACACATCTTGGATTTGGGTCAAATTTTCTTGATCAACAATTCCAAGTTTGATATGTCTAATATTCATAAGATTCTTTAATTTTGATTTTAGGATGGGTTTGGTTTTAGCTTATTAAATAGTTGGAGGATGCACCCCAAACCTCCAAAAAAAAATTCACAATCAACCACTTTGATTGACCCATCACACAAAATTTCTAAAACTTTAAACACCCCTAAAATCAATTTTCATTTCAAGATGGATGTAATTTCTTCCTGTTGGACAAAGCCAGAAAAAATCTAATTTAAACTCTATACAAGTGAGACAACAAGAAACCTATTTTTGTGCCTTTGTGAGAGGGTAGAGGAATGGGAGGAAGCACTAGAGTTTAACTTGGACAAAGTATGGTGAAGGGAGGGAGAATGTGATAATTTCATCCCATATCAGTTGACTTCACTTCTATAGTTGTAGTAAATATATATAGGCAAAAGGAAAAAAATTGAAGTAATTTAACAACCAAAAAAAAAGGATTTTGGGTGGAAATAATGCCATGTAGAAACAAAATAACTACTAATAATTACAAATAATAATATTAGTGTTGGGATAATAATATGGATAAAAATAGGAAATAAAATAATGAAACGCATGGACCCTAAAACCCTAAAAGGACAATCTTTTGATTAAAGGCATAAGGGTTGATTATGAATAATATAGATAACTATTTCGGGTTAGTAATAATGGGAGGTAACGTATGTGGACTTGACCAAAACTTACATTTCAAATAGTGTTAAACTTATTTATAGAAGGATGAAAAGTTATAAGTGGCACTTGATAATTGGTTTGATACATGGGGAATAGATGTAGATGAATGTGGTTGACTATTCATCTACTTCTTTCCTTCAAATATATAAGGGGTAAAAATTAAAGCTTTTAGCTAATAATTTGCATTCAATAATTTCATGTTGTTAGTTGGATGAAGGCTTGTAGAAATATCATCTGTGAATAGGAATTCTTGAAGAAATAAAATGTGAAAATTAATGTGAATATCATGGTGTAAATTTTATAGTCTTTGGTTAGTGATCCCCATAAAGGAGAATTTTCAGACGTGCCTGATGTACTTCCTTTGGGTGTGGTTCTCACATAAAGATTTGACTTTAAACGCATGAATGATCTTATCCCAAAAGAGTGTAAAGTTTCATGTTGAAAATCATGTGAATAATGAATATTGCAAGTGTTGTTTTGAAATATGTTTGATAGTCTACCTATGTGTTAGAAGAGATTAATCAAAAATTAATCCTCATGGTTCTAAACCCCCTCCCAGCTATAGCCCCCTCTAAAAAGGCCATAAGAACTTAACTTTTTTTCAAAAGTCTTAAGACCTACAGGTCAATTCTAAGGCAAGGTTTAATTAATGTAGACTTTTGGAATCAAGTTCTTAGGCAAGTCTAACTCAATGTAGACACAATAGGGCCGGTTCTAAAGCAGGTTTTGTTTTTTTTTGACCTGCTAGGTTAGGTTCTTGGACTTGGACCATGATTTGAACCAAAACCAAGACATAACCAAAATTGCTCTGATTCCTTTATTGGTACCCATTATATTTGTTAAACCTAGCTAGTGAATGTCCCATAATCCATTGTCTTTTGTTGTGATTAGTTTTGGGTGCACCCAAAGTTCAGGATTCTCTTTTGGGTTATGAACTTATGGGCCTTTTTGATTGACTCATTAGTTGACTTCCCAAAATGGATATATATGGTCCATCCCATTAGCACACCAGTGGAAGGATTTTTTTTCTTATGCATCGAACCCAAAAGAAAATCTAAAACCACTTAAATATGTGTCATCTACACTATTTTAATTGTTTTAGTTTAAACAATGGCCTTATGAGCGTTTAGGGGGTTTCAAGAGTAAAGCTTCAAGCAAAGGATCCAAGATAAGGTTGGTGCTAATGGGAATAACTTTGAAAACACATTGGAACATCATAAGGGACCATTGGGAACTAGGGAACCCATTAAAAATACCAAGATGCAGAAAGTTTTCAGAACCCCACTTCCTCTACCCAAAAGGAAGCGCCTAGGCCTCTTGGATGAATGTCGTCTCACTTCATTAGCTGCATAGAATTTATATTCCTAACCATGTTTTCTGTAGACTAATAAACACACCTTTCCAAGACTAGTGCACCCCTCTTTGAGTGTGTATACCAATGTTAACTTGTTCTTACTTTTCTTTAAATACGTGTAAGGAAGGCATTTGTAAAATGATTTTTTTGGAACACTTAGGATATTAAAGAATCATATTTTTAACATATATTGAAATTTGAGACTAGAATAGTGTTAATAGTGTTAATCTAGAAGCATCTTAATAATGATGCCTCCACATTTGGTGTTAGGGACTGTAATGGTAAGTCCACTAACACCAAGTGAGCTGTTTAGGATCTAAATCTACTTACTATAAAATACGATCTTAAATTAGCTTTTAAAATTCTCATTCACTCATATGATGTTAAGATGCTTATTAATAGTTAGGTTAATGTTAAATCTTAACATTTTTTTCATCATTGTTCACATCTAGGATGATAGGCAAGTTTTTTTTTAGATGTTTGTATAGGTGATCGGTAGGTGGGTAGGAGGGTGAATAGGTGAGATGGGGGGGTTAAATAAGTAATAAATAGGTACATGATAGAACTAAAATACTTTTGGGGGGGGGGGGGGGGGATGAGGGTCTTTTGGATATTATGTTGTTCATAATGTGTTTTCACTATATTTACAACAGTTCCTCAAGTTCCCAAGATGTTCTCAATAATAACTCACTTTTATTTTATATCCTTTGTTGAGAGGTATGCTCTTGTAACTTATATAGTTGAGCAAAGGGGAAATTTAGATTTATAATTTTATCTTGAAAATAAAATCTTTTGTTTGGAGGAGAATTCAAAGTCTTGAAATTTTATTCTCATTTACATAACTAGGCCAATCGTTGAACACCTAATCTTAGAGAAACATGAATCCTTAAACATTCCTCTATTGCTCGTGAAGCTCAAATAGATTTTGTAGTCCCCAGTGCAATGCATCCAATGCCACAAAAATCATTCACTGACCAAGATATGTCAAATAAAAACAAAGGGGGAAAATGTTCCACTGATAATGGTTAAAACAATTTATGTGTTAAAGCTTTTGACATTACTCTGTTATGGATGAAGTCCAGAGAATTTTTTATACAGCTTCAACTGATGCACCTAGAGCTATTTAAATCGCTCAAAACTCGAAAGAAAAGAAAAAGACATAAGGTTTGGAAGTAAGGGGGTTTTAATGTTTTTCTTTCGTCTCTTTGGAAAAGTTTGTTCTCTTCTTGCTTCATTGGTGTTGCTACTTTAATTTTGAAATTCAGGTGTGTTAAAAAACACCAGAATGCCGGGATCAGAGATCCACCTCCTCCTTCCCCTTCTTCATCCATCCACCCTCATTATCTCACTCCCTCGCACTTTTTCATCCATCCATCCGTCATCATTATGTACCCACTTCTTCATCCATCCATCAGCATAAGGTACCCAACTTCCTCCCGTGCACTTTTTCATCCATCCATTCATCATCATTATGTACCCACTTTTTCATCCATCCTTTTTTCATCCATCCATCCCGGGCCCGATCGCACGGAATGTCAGGCGTGAAAATCAAGCCGGGCCCGTCACAGAGCCCATGCGACCAAAATCAGCCTGGGGCGTGAAAATCAGCCCGAGCCCGGTATGGATAATTTCACTAAGTGAATTAATGCAGCAGCTTGGGGCGGTTATCCATACCGGGCGTGAAAATCAGACCGGGCCCGGTATGGATAATCCCACCACCTCTGTCTGTGACAGGGCCTGTCGATACCTGTCGGTTTTGCCGGTGAATTAAAATGCAGAATTATCGTGTCAAACGGACGGACAAATGTAGTGAATTTATATATAAGATACACTCTCTACACTAAACCTCTCATTTTAAGAGATACAATAAAAATATTGTTAGTAGGACTATATTTTATCTCTCATCATTTGTGGAAAGTCAAAATCTCATCAATCATATAGTTATAAATGTGTGGTATACCCTAAACTCTCATTCATTTTTTAAAATGCTAACAATGTTCTTTTAATCCTCCTCTCTCCATATTCACCCCTCTCATTGGTTGCCTGAATTTTTTATTCCTGAAGCCATTCATCACCATTTTTGGCATGGGTGTATACCAGGCCTCATAAAATTTGGCATTCTACCAAAAAAATTTGGCATTGGCCAAAAATAAAAACTCAAAGTTGCCAAAATTAAGTGGGTATAAGTAGTAGTAGTTGTAGTAGTAATAATAGGCAAATAATCTTTGGAGAGTTGGCCTACTGAGTACTCCTTAAGAGAGGGAGGGATCTTTTAGGTGTAGGAATCCTCACTCTCCTATGCCTAGTGACCTATGTAAGCATAGGCCTTGAGAATAGGCCTACTCCTTAAGAGAGGGAGGGATTTTTAGGTGTACAAATCGTTGCTCTCCTATGCCTAGTGACCTATGTAAGCTTAGGCTTTGAGAATAGGCCTACTCCTTAAGAGAGAGAGGGACCTTTAGGTGTACACATCCTTGCTCTCCTATGCCTAGTGACCTATGTAAGCTTAGGTCCATAATAGTATTTCCCTCATGGTTTATGATGCTCATGATGAAGGCCATTCCCAAAATGTCACGCCGGATTCAACCTCACCCTAGGATTTAAAGGCCCTTTTCAAACGTCAAAACGCTACAAACGATGGCGGCAACCCTTGAAATTCACTTTCTCACGTTAAAATACACACACTGCCAATTTTGCCAAAATTACCCAAAGAAAGTTGCCAAAATTAAATTAATTTTGGCAAAGTTGGCATTTGCCACAAACTATGAGGTCTGGTGTATACCCTTTCCTCTGTGTGTGTATGCCTAATTTCCTAGCCATTACACTTCGCAAACCCTAGCCAATCAAAATTATTCTTAAGTGTAGAATTCGACCATTACATACATTACCAAATTATTTCATGTTATGTTAAATGTGATTAGCATTAATTAATTATAGTTAACGAGAGAATTTTAAGCAAAATACATGGGATAAACTGTGCTGCTATTGAGAACTTGGGGGATACATTTGGGAGCACCAAATTCCATTAAAATCCCATCTGCCCGTTTCCCCTTTCACCCAAAAGGAAATAAACTTGAGCCTCTTGGGTGCATGTTGCCTCACCTCATTGACTGGGAAATTAGAATTAAACTATTTCTAATAAGGTCAGACACCATTTTCCACCTCGGCTACTGGCCTGGGCATGAATGGTAAGGATAGCCCAATCTCAGGCAAGGTCTCTCTTCACCGTCACCTCTTCCGGCCTCTTCATTGACACCCCCCTTCAAGGTGCTTCCTCCTTGGTTCAGTGCCAGTCGTTTGGAAACAAAAAAACAAACAAAGTGGATTCCTCCTTCAAAACCTTTCCTCATGAGGTTTTAAAAACCTATTTAAAACAAAAGGTTGGCACAGAATCATCAATCTCTCACAGATTCTTTTGTTTTCCTGTGTGTTGCTGCTTCCTACTCTTCACCATCCACAATCGTACTAAAAGTTCCTTGTGAATACATATTGTCCAGGAACCATCAATGGTCATCCAACTAGTCAAGAATTGTCGAACAACAGCCACTTGCCCCCCTGGTGTCTTCCAAAAAGACAACAGGCCTCTACAGGTGTAAGACGAGTATTCTGGAGCTTGGACTACCCATTGATGAGATACGGTCTTGCTAGGCATATGCTTAATTTGGGTCTACCTTGCTATATGTGAACCTCCTCTGTACAGAAGAAACTTATGCTCAATTGTCTTCTATTTCTGGCCCTGTTCAATGATAGATTTCCATGTGTAGAGTGTAGACATGCAAATCTAGATCATAGTCCCAAGCAAGTTGCATGGGAGAAAGATAGGTACAATATATTATTTGATCTCGGTTGTAAGTAAATTGCATGGGAGGAATCTAGATACACTATATAATTCCAGATCACTGGGTAATTAGTAAATTGCACGCAAGAGATGTACATATATATAATTCTAAATCTCTGGGTAGGAGTAAATTGCATGCAAGAAATGTAGATACATAATTCTAGATCTCTGCGTAATGCATAATCGTCTGGGAGAAATCTCATATAAGTTTGTGCCCGCTGATGAGCAAGAGAGGAAGCAAGTTCTGTGTGATATAAGTGTACACGTGTAGAATGCATGCAGGGTCTTTGGCCTTTCTCATGAGCTGACTGGTGATGGTATGCATGCCCAATTACTCACCCACAAAAGCTACAGATCTTTGTGTATGCCACCTGTTTGCTGGTTTGACAATGGGATCCGGGACTACCCATGTTGCTGAAGCTTTTTGCATTTTGCAGAAACAACCAACTACTAACTGCTGGAGGACTGAAACTTTACAATTTTAAAGCATAAAGGCTACATTTATTTAAATTCATTTCATAACTTCCAAAGTGCACACACCTCCCTCTCTCTCTCTCTCTCTAGTAGGTACAAAGCAGTGTTGGGGGCTACCAGTGTTGGGCGGTTCTCAGATTTATTAAAGAACAGTTAGGTCTGGGTTTTAAAGAGTTTCCAAGACTTGCCTCGAATTTTTAATTTATTTGAAAATTATTTTTCAAGAGACCTGATAAAGTTTTTAAATATTTTAAGAAAATTATTTTCACCCAGTTTTCAAAATGTCGAGTCTCAGATATTTCAGACCCGTCAGTATTTAAAGGTAGTTCTCACATACCAATTTTCAAAAGTTATCTTATTTCAAACTTGGAATTAAAAATTTATACAAACGAGCGCATTCAAGGGGGTTGAAACTCAATTTTGGTAGTAAACTAAGATCCAATATCTATTCTGTTTAGGAACTCCTCCAAGTAGTTCAGAAAGATGCATTTTCTGTTTGTTTCTCAAGGTTGATTTGGGTGTCTTCAAAGCCTTCTGGACACCTCACAATTGAATAATCACCGTCATCTCACCCACTCCCTTTCCCACACTCCCCAACTTCCTGGACAAAGTGATGAGGCTATGCTGGTGAAGTGGATATGCATACAAGGTGCATTACCTGATTCTTCACTCGGCCACGTGGCTCAAAAAGTGCACCGAAAGGCACTTTGGCCACAAGTCAAAGCTGTTAACTTTAATCCAAAAATGGCCAGGTGGTGATGCATTGGAGCAGCGTTTTTCTTTCTGGTGCGAATTTTGACCGAAAGAGTCATGGAAATTAGAGCCTGCAAAAGTAACAAAGGACAAAAGGATTAGAACAATGACAGAATACAGAACAATATAGAACTTATTTGTGCATTAAATGTTCTTAACAATCCAATGAAACATTGGTCTATTGGTTTTAGGTGGGAGATGGTACATTACATGTGTGAGCAAATTTTGAAAAGAACTCAAATTGTTATTGCTAAAGCAAACTTTATTTCTTCAAATGTGGATAAAGTTATTATTGTTGATAATCAATCGTGGCTTTCAATACATGTGTATGTGATGTATGCATGGAATAATTTTTTTATTTTGCTCACATTTCAATGTGTTGTTTAAGGTGGAAATCCAAATAATCTTATTGTCGTGATTGTTCAATCCCTCATGCAGTAATGGGATTTAACTAAAGAGGAGATAATCAAAAGGTTCATTTGTTTTGGTGCTAATGGGTCTTCCTTTTTCCAAGGCTATTACACTAAAGTGTCATTTCAATTGAAGGAGACTATTGTCTTTTTCAATTATGTTTATAACTACTTGGTCACAAAAATTACTATGTAATTGCAAAGGACATCAAGATGCCACATGCCATCATAGTTTTGTGACTACAATCAATATGACAACTTGTTCAATTTTTGGGCAAATACATTGTTATTATGAATGTATATTAATATATTTGAATGATTTGAAATTAGGAATTCAAAAATACCATTTACTTTTGCGATTAATAACAATTAGTAAGGACTCAATTTTTAATGATGTTGATTGTGGCATGCCATGTGTTAACAAGGTGTTACAACTAGTAGTCAACTTCATGACTCACGACATTAATTTCAATAAAATTGCATTTATTGATTGGTCAAAAGTGTTCATAATGCCAAAACATGTTTTTTACGACCTGTCTTATGTAACTACAATGTCCAACATGATTAAAAAATCAATTGAGAATATTTTTAACAACTAATAGTCAATCTTCTGATTCATGCAATTAACAAAAATGAGTAAAAAAACAACTACAATCATATAAAACCAATCATTTTATTAACAAATTTTAGTCTAAATAACCTATTTAGTTTATATTTTTAATTTAACAAGATTTAGCCATGTATTGTTTCAATAGTGAACTTTATTTTTTGTTTTCAAATTTAACCAAATATAACCTAAATATTCAAATTTAGCTTAATTTGTCATTTTTTCAACATGTTTATAATAAAAATTCTGTTTAGTTTCATTTATGTTTGTTTAGCCATGTCTAGCTTAAATCACCATTTTAAATATAAATTATATTAATTTAGTTATAAATTTAAAAAATTCAACGATGCTTAAGCTAAATAAATATGTTTAAAGGTGTTTAATCATGTTGACCATGATTAGCCATATTTATGTTTATTTAACCGTGTTTAAACTAACTTAATTTAAGTAGGATGTAGATTAGTTTAATTTAGTTTAGGTCTACCTTAGCTTAATCTAAGTCTAACCTAGACCTTAAGTAGTTTTAATTATGTTAGACTGGGTTAATTTATTTTTAGCATAATGAGGCTCAAGTTAACTTAGTTTAGGCTTGTACGTAGTCTCGGTTGATTTAATAATCTTAAATCAACCTAAGGAGGTGTAGGATAACCTACACTAGGTTGGTAGGTAATAAGTAGGTCGACCTATGTCAATCTGGTGTCATAATTTAATTTGAGGCTAAAAATTTTGATTTTTATAATTTTTTGTGTGATAGACTTAATATTAAAAAATGTGATAATGCAATGGATGATTACTTGAACCCCAAAGTAGAGGTGAATGTTCAAGTTCTTAATCTTAAAACTTATAATATATAAACTATTTAACCTAGGTTAGGTAGCTTAGTTTAAGCTACCTAAGCTAGGAGGCCAAGGTTTGTTTTTAACCTAGGTCACATAGCCTAGGTTATAAGCTTAGGCTAACTAGGCTAAGTTAGGTTGACTTTTGTTCATGTGTGATGACTCATAATTGAACATGTGCTTATAAATTTTTGACTCATGTCATCCATCTATCAAGGTGTCTTTTGTAACTTTTAGTTGATAAAACAATTAGGTTGACATGATATGCACTTTACATGTCAAACCAAAGTCAATGATGACATGAAATTTTAATATTATAAAAAATAAAAAATCCTAATTGATAAAATGACTAGGCTATGCAATTGTATTTTTTTGCAACTAAATGGGTGAAATGACATGAGTTTATTGACTTCAAAAATGGTACAAAAACACTTGTTTTTGTATAGTTTGTCACAATTATTTAGCTCATTCAACAATTAAATGAATCCTTTAAGTTGGTTTAAATTATAATGGTGTTAGTGTTCATATTTATAATAGATGAACACACGTTCTCCACACTTGCATTCATGAAAAATAAATGAAACAATTGGTTAGGTGCACATTTGAAAACAATTGTTCACATATTAGCACAAAAGTTTTATACTCAAAAATATAAACCATTATCAATAGGTTATTACAACTTGGAGGATCAAAAAGTCTATATTGGTGTTACCACTTAAATAGTTCTATTTTTTGCATAACCCAAGCCACAAATAATTTTGCTTTCATGATTCAGAGAAGTCTAGTGAATTGTGATTTTGTTTGGTTCCTTATGAAGTTATGAGGTTTATTGATGTTTAGGTGTGATAGGTGGGACTTTGTGTTGAATTGGGCAAAGTTTGATATTAGACTTGGGTGAACAATTCCTCTTAAGTGTTTGTGTTTAGTTTGTAAGTTTGAAGTTTTAAACTTGGATGGACCAATGTCACTTTTTGTGTTTGTTTCTCCTTTCATTTCAGCAATGGAGCCACATTCTCCTTGATTTTTATGGTGGATGCCAGTTAGACTTACTTGATTTTTTTTGAGAATGTCACTTGATCTTATTTATCAACAAAAATGAATACACTTTGGGCTATTTTAAAATATCCATGTTTGCCCAAAAAAAAAACTGAGTCGACAAATGATCAAGATTACATGAGAAGCCACATAATCCTCTATCAAAATTACATAAGAAACCAGTTAAGTATATTAGAGAGTTGTCCTATTGCCACTTGCCCACATTTCATATTGTATTTAATTAAACCCTGCATTAGAGTCTAGGAGCTGGAAGTTGGGAACATCATAGAATATTGCCAAATGAAGATGGATTTTGAAGAAAGATAAGTTGGAATTTGTGACCTGAAAGACAACCTCCATATGATTTGGACAAGATAACTTACCATTGAAAATGAGTTGTAAAGCCTCTATTCAGGGTTTACACTACACTAAAGTTATTGGAGCAAGTCTTTACAATCAGGTATTAATGCTACCCCCTCTTCCAGGGCAGTTGTAGCTAGGATTAGGTTATGCAAAGCATTGCAGGGATGCAATGCATGGATGGCTTTTCCTACCCCTGTTTATAACCACCATAACAAGTAGAGTGTTTGGCCAAATTCAAATTCTTTAGAGCCTATCATCATGCTACAGTTAGAGCATCTCCATCGCATCTCCACCGGTGCTCCATATGTGATTCCAGACAGTAAAATTTATTGTGGAAAACTCAAAATGTGCCGGTTTAGCTGAGGAAATTGGTTTTTCTGCACGAAATTAGTGCAGCTTGCTGTGGCGCAATACAGTTGTGCACCTTCAAAAAAGAGTAATAATTGGATCTGATTGCGGCTCAGTATGTCTGATTGGTCATATCATAATGATTGGTCCAGGTGGTTTGCTATTAGTAGTCCCACGTATTTGCAGCTCCGGTTACAGTTTTATTCGTGGGGTTGCCAAAAAAACCAGCTAAACTTAGACATTTAATTTTATTATCCAGAGTGACATATTGAGCACCGGTGGAGATGCTCTTATGTTTATGAACTTTCAAACTCAAAGCACAAATTTTGTTTTGCTAAATGAGGAATATAGCAAGGGTCCAGGTAAAGAAATCTTTCTGAGTGTAAAGCAATTTCAAATTTCTTTTCGGTTTTTCTTTTTACCTTTTTGACTTAGGTGCTCTTCATGGTTGCTGACCATATTACAAGGATCTTTGCATTTGCACCTGCACCTTTCTTTTTATGGACTGTTGTTGCTTCTGTGAACTTTTCTGTTTCATACCCTTTTTTGTTTCTGAGACAATTTGCAAAAATATGCAAAAGAAGAACATCAATGGATGCTTCTTCCACAAATGGAAAAGCCCTCCAATTGATGAATGTCTCTTTAAGTGTGGAAGGCTTGCATCTGATGACACAAGCCCATTCTGCTTCAATAACAAAGACAGAAATTTATAAGTGTGTTACTAAGAGTTTAAAGTGAGGGTTCCAATTTCCAGTTTAATTGAAATATTTCACTAGCTAGATGTTGCATTAGCAATCAATTATATATTTCCCTCTTCCAATTATATGTGGGTAGAGCAATCCAGAGTTTTTTTTCAACTTTTTTTTGTTCCGCAAAAGTGGTGAAAATTTCCCGGAAAAACTTGTTTCTCCAAAGTTTTTTTTCCAATTTTTTTTTTTTCACAAAATAGAGAAAACTTGCTATGACAAAATCACTCATGTGGGCCGCATGCCTTGGTTATCTATTTCAAATGAATGACTTCTACATACCGTATATCTAAAAGTTGTTTGTTTGTTTTGTTTGTTTGTCACATTGAGATCTTGCAAACCATGTGCAAAAGTTATTGAATATTGAACAACTTTTTCGCTGAAAATTTAATTAAATCAAAACTAAAAAAATAATAGTGAAATTTGGGTGCATTCTTTTGGTATAGTAGGAAAGCCTTTGATGAATAGGATTTAATGAAGGTGATTTGGAAAAAATTAGACCTAAGGTTTGGAAAAATATTGAATATTGAATATATATATTTTTGAAAATTCAATTAATTTGCCAAAAAATAAGTTTTGGAACCAAAAATTAATTGAATAACCAGTTCACACTTGGGCCAACAACACAGGCTACATTAGTATTTACCAAAAGAGCCTCTTTTTATTTATCATTTTTTTCATAACTATATTTGTAAACAGCCCTTGGAAACTCTGAAATGCATTTTTGGCCCATTGGCAAAGGCATGGAGGTGGGAGAGGGGCGGTGGGGGGGGGCCATCTCCAGAGCTCCACTAAGGGTCAATCTATGCCATGTGAAGTTACGTGTGGTGGCCTGCAACTAACCCACCCCACCAAAGGAAGAAGATTCATGACCATCCATAACCCACTTTTTTTTGCATTTGTCCACCAAAGGAAAATGTGCCTAGCCCTAGGATGACACCACCCATCACCGAACACTAGTCAGTGACTGAATGGCACCTTTTGTTCAGGAGAAGGGTGGCCACAATATTTATATGCTCTGATGATTGTTCAATGGAGGGCCTATGATCAGATGCCCAGCTATTTAATATTAAATATGTTTGGAGAATTTGAAATGCTCACTCTTAAGTGCTTGAGAGTTTGGGAAGGGTGTGAAGACAAGCTAGTGAGAGCACCTTTGGTTGTTTGGGTATGTGGCGTTTGTGTGGAGCCAAGGAATGATTTGTTTGGTAATGGGATCCAAGGTGATATCAAACAAAAATGACCTTATTGTTAATTGGAGGCTTGGACACAAAAAAACAAACAATGACCTAACCAATTTTAAAATAAACTCCCCACTTCTGGTCAAACTTCATTAAGCTTGTTGTTTTGCATGGTTCATGTTTTGATGTTTTGCATAAAACAAAAAAATTGACATGTTTTGTAACTCCTCATCAGATTTTGAACCCACCACCACAAGGAAGTAGGATTTAGTTATTACCTTGGCTTATTGCTTGTTGTCAAAATAATTATGTTCAATTTTGCATTTTTAGAAAAAAGCTAAGTTATTATAGTCAAACCTAGAACTAGGCTCCTTTACACCACAAATGTCTCAACTAAAACATTAGCCTCATATTATGTGCATAGGAACCAAAGGAAACCTTTAATCACCCCTTCCCCAATTCATATCAATGTATTTCTCCCGCTAAAATACACTTGGATAATAGCAAAGGCAAGAGTAACTCTTTTCAAACGTGATTATTTTAAATTAAGAGCCATTGACTCACATATAGCAACGCAAGAGTGACTTTCTTCAAACTTGGTTATCTTAAAGTAAAAACAATTGAGTCACATAATAGCATGGCATGATTCTTCAAACTCTCTTATCTTAAAAGTAAGAGCAATTGAAACATGTGTAAGAGTATGAGCTTCTACTTCTCCTAATCACTCAAGCATGTCCTACCCACCAACAAGTTGGTCATATGAACTTAAATTTCTCCAAAACCTCTTAGACTCTTTTGTTTATTTGAAGAAGGAAATAGAAGAGTTTGAACAAGATGAACAAATGAAGGAGAAGTCACATCTAAATGGAATCTTAATATAGACCAAGAATACATAGACAAGTACTCTTGAAGCACCTCTCCTACCATTGGGTTTAGCAATGAAAAGTCCTCAAGTGCTAACATGTTCTAAAAGAGTAAAGAGTCATATATTATTTTCATATTTTTCCACATACCACACACATCAAGATTTATTCCCATTGTACGACATCAATAATAGACCTTGACTTAAAGTGGAAGGACTTCGCTAATTTATGCACATTAATTGCACATTAATTATACCTAATGCGGAAATGGAAACCTATGTATTTTTTATTTAAACAAATTTAACAATTTTTTTGATATCCTGATTCTTGTACAAAAAGGAGATGGATTAGGAGGAACAAGGCTAAATGAATCTTCCAATGTAGAAGGAGGCCCACCATGATGTACAACAACATCATAGGAATGAACCACTCATGGACTACCCACCAACACATTTCAACATGTCAAAAAGAAATGGAATAGGATGCTAAGCCAAGGCTACATGGATGAAGAGAACTGTCAACCCCAACCCACCACAACAACACACACTTTTACAAAGGTTAATAATATGTTTAACACTTCTAACCATGGAAAATGGATAAATGAATTGTTAGAAGGAATCATGAATGCTATGAAAATGGAAAAGCATTTTTGAAATAGGTAAGCAAGTATTGGAACAAAACTTTTAAATTATGTTTAAAATCACTTGTTCCAATACAAGATCAAAGAAAGTGAATCGCACTAAGGTGGATTCTAGCCATGCAAAAATGTGGTTTACTTATAATTCAAAATTGAAGATAGCTAAATTGACATGCAAACTAGACCCACATCATTTTGAAATGGAATTCCAACAAGTAGTTGGTGGTACTGGTTGAAGCATTAATAGCTAAAGTTGAGCATACATATTGTGAAAGGACTTGAATTTTTTTAGCACAATGATTAACTATAGCTAATTATATCATATGTTTTACAACAAAAATTGTACACACATAACAAGTACCCAACATGACACATTTATAACTCTAATGAAATGGTAATTCAAATAAGGCAATAGTTTAATTCTTGAGGTCTAACTAGGTGGGATTAGATGCAAGACATGAGGTTAATAACATGAAAGAAAATGATTCAAAAAACACAAAGCTATTATATATTGTAACAACAATTCAAATACCACCTATTGAATTGAAGATGAGTGTCCCTTTTCACACATATCTTGTTTGAGTAAACATGTCATGTATCCTTGTTGTCCAAGCAAGCTAAGTTTAAAAGAAAATAAATTAGTTATGAATTTTTAAAATCATAGAATTTTGAATTAGAAAATCTAGATGTTTCAAATTTGACCTAAGAATTTTTTCAAATTCACATGTGGTCAGATTAGATGAACATTTATAATTTTGAAACAAAAGGCAATGCAAAAAGAGATGATAGAAAAAATTAAGAAATTTAAAACCAAGGAGAGAGAGGAAAAATAATTAAGATGAGTACAAAATACACTTACTCAAACTCAATGAATAGCTCAACAATCCATTGAAAAAAATTTGAGCATAGATTCAACCAAGCTTGGTCTACTATTGCAATCAAAGTCTAAATGAACAATTCCAATTAAGCTTGAACATAAAGTTATGAACCCGCCCTTTAGGTTATAAAGGTGTTAATTTAGGAATCACATTTTAACAATATATTGTTAAATACAAGACAATGGCAACAATGAGACATGTACCTAGCATGTCCAACAAGGTTGCAACATTGTTTCTAATCATGTAATGGAAAAAAGGGGGGAAAGGGTAAGGGTAAGGGTTTGTGGCAAGGGGCAATGGAAATAAATTAAGTAAAATATTAGAAAGGTGATGGCAAGCCTAAAACACTTGCATCAAAAGAAGATGATAAAAAATAACAAGAAATGTAAGAAAAAAAGATGATAGGAAATTAAGAACAATGGTAACCAAAAAAAAAATCAAGACCAAGAAGAAAGGTTGAGTTCAAAATACAAAATAAAACAATCACAAAGAGAAAGAAAAATAAAATTAGGAGGATGATGGCAAATTAAGTTCAAATAATAAGAAGACAATCACAAATAATAAGAAAAAAAACATAGGAAAAGGATGGCAAGCTAAAAATAATAGTAATAGAAAAAGATGACCACAAAGATGAAGGTTAAAAGAGAAAAGAACAAGAAGAAATGGTGAGGTCAACAAAACAAAAAACAATGACAACAAATAGCGAAAAGAACAAAACCAAGGAAATGATGATAGACAACCTCACACAATAGAATGAATGACCAAAAAAAAACAAGAGGAATAGGACCAAAAAGAGTTCAAAGTAGTAAAAGAGAATGACCATGAAGAACAAGAAGAATAGAACCAAAAAAACAATGGCAAATTAAGCTCAAATAATAAAAGAATACAATCACAAAGAGCAAAAGAATGTTCAAGATTAAAAAGGTGAAATGCAAACAACTAACAAGAAGGAAGACAAACAAGGCTTGCCCCATGTGTTTTCTCAAATGTCATTGATGTAAAAGTTGTTTTAGAAACAAGATGACACACACCAATCAATACTCAAAATTCTAAGGTTTTCAAAATCATCATGCACCCACTATTGTGTTTTCATTTGTAATTTTTGAATTAAGTTTTTGTCATTTTTCAAACATGAACAATAATACAAAATAAAAGAAATATATTTCAAAAATTGTTTTGCTTGTGGTGGGAGAGAAGGTGTTTATGTGTAGGATTTAGAGTGTTTGCTTATAAGGTGTAGATTGCATGGTGAATGAAGAAATATGTGTTTGGAGTATGCATTTCATTATGAAAGACCCTTAACACTTTGGGATGTTGTAACTTTCTCATTGTTTAGACTCACAATTGAATGATGTAAATGACTACTAGTGCAAAGGCAAAAGCTCCACCAAATCTCTTTGCTAACCATGGTCAAAAAATGCATGGTTGTAGAAGCCCAAGGCTTTGAGTTCTTCAAGTGTTTGCTAATCAATGGCTACCCCATTGCAAGTACGTCACAAGCCTTCAACTCCTCAAAATGATAGATACATTTTTATGGATACTATTGGGATAAGATTGGAAAAAAATTTGCTATTCAAATAGGATTGAAAGTTATGAACAAAAGTTATACACATTTTCAGCTACATGTGCGCTTGGTTGGAACTTAAAATATTTAAAGGAGGAATTTAGACTTGTGAAGAGCATGATGCAAAATTTTCCTCTACATTCACCTAAAAACTAGTAACCATATGTGATATATTGATTTCCTTTTCGTCCCAATTGGAACTCTTGGAGCAACCATCAGTTTTGCAACATTTGCAAATACAAACAAAACAAAGATTTGCAATAGTACTACACCCCCCAAGAACTCCACCTTGGAATAATAACATGGGGAGCCTGATGTTGCTACTATAGGGCATCTAGTTCACGGCCACCGGTGCAACATGAAGGATGGATGTTAAGTGGTCAGGAAAAAGTTTTCTGTTGGGTTCCAGCTCCTTAGCTAACCATAGTGGTTAGCACAGTAGCTTTTTTTTAAATACCTACCAACTAACAAACCCACAAGCAGGTTGTTAAAAAGGTAGGTAGTAAAAAACTTCCCTTACTTATGTATAAACCTATCTACTTAATTACTTACATAGTAGTTACCTATTTTCCTACCTATCTACCAATATTTCCTACAGAATTGGTTACCAAGGTGAAACCAAAATATTAACTGAGGTTAAGGTTCATCCAAAACTCAAGCATCCAATGGATGATGGTGCACGGGTGGGTGCTGGTTCACACCTTTTCAAGTCACTTTTGCAAAAGTTCCTTGATTTTCATTTTGACACTTTGATGAGCGTGGAGAGTCGTTAAGCTTTTTGGAGCGCATCGCTTCTTCCCCTCTCTCTCTCCTCTCTCCTTTCTCTCTCTCTCTCTCTGGGGGGGGGGGGGGGGGATAATATGCGGCAATTCGTGCGCTGTTTTATTTGTGCATGATGAGCATACGCCCCCACTTAAAGGAACTAGCTTACACTGGTACCGTCACGTCCCTAAATTAGCAACTAACACCTACTTAAAACTTGCACCACCTCCATAAAATGTGGCCACTCTTGTTGACTATATTTAACCCATTAAATGTTAAATTTGGACCGAGCCACCATTATTTTTTACACATCTCTTTTAATAGTAGTGTAGTGTGATTTCATATAATTTAATTGTGGGGACCCCTAAATTTCATTTAAACTTTTTATTTTTTGGTGATGGGCCTCGTGTTGACTATGTTTAACTCACTACACATTAAATTTGGACCATTATCTTTTGAAGATATCTTCTAATGGTAGTGTATTGTGATTTCATACAATTTAGTTGTGAGGATCACTAAAGTTCAATTTTTTCCTTGTGATTTGGACATCTTTGATTAGCCCATAACATTTTTTTATCAAAAGAATTTAGCTTTTAAAAGTCCCAAAATCGATTTGTTGTATTCTCCTCCTTTGAGTTATGTAAGGTTTCAAGAATAAAACTTAGGGCAAAGGATATAGGATAAAGTGAGGGGCTCTTGGGAACTTGAGGAGCATGTTGAGAACCTATTGAGAACTTTGTGGGAATATAATTGAGAATTTCATGGGAACTTCATGGGGAATAACAAAAATCCAGTACCCCCAAACCCTCTCCCTTAAGAAAAAAACCTAGTTCCTTGGGTGCATTCTATCTCATTTCATTGGTTGCAAGAATTCTTTTTGCCAATATGTGTTCTTTTGTCATTTTTGGCTTAAGCTAATGGCAGGGGCATGAACTATGGGTGTATGTAGTGAAATATTTTGACAATTATATATATATATTTGGGTGACAAGCTAATTTTCATTTTATATTTCAATGTGACTAGAAACTTTAACAAATGCATCTCACATGACAAATTGACAAAGTTTTGATCTTTCACACAAAAATGTGACTATCTAAATATACAAAAGTAACAAAAACAAGGAAAAGTTTGAATTTTTCACAATTAATTTGAATTAATAAATTTTCGATTTTCCACGGAGTTCCACACTTCAAACATAATGAAGAAGCAATTTGATAACCAATCAAACTCAAAAAAACTATTATCAAACCAAACAAGAACTAGTTTGTGTACATAGCCTAATAAAAAAACCAGTTTTGGTATATGACTAAGGTTCTCAAATTTCTTGAATTTGTATAAAAAACCCCATCTTTATAAATTTTTGAAACTTTATTGATTCTTTCATGAAAATTCTCAAATTTTTGATGAATCTGAGATAATTGGAACCTACTGTTTTCTGATTTTTGAACTAACTATAATTGATAGTTCTTTGATTCTTAAATAACTAGAACCAATGATTCTTTGATCAAAGAAAACTTTAATGAACTAGAATCATCATCACTCATTAAAGAAAATCAAATAATCACACAATACTGATAAAAAGTTCAAACACATTTGGGTTCCTTTTACCTATTAAAAATATCGATCATTAGACTAAAGCAAAGATTTTGGAGTTGATATTTATCACTTTTCGCCTTAAATATAGGCTTTAAGGCCTCCCATACAAAGGTGAAGGTACCAATGTAAGTGTTGGTTCAACTTGACCTAGTACACATTGAGTGTTCAAAAGTTCTAATAAACATGTGCAAGAAAGAGGAGCAAAGGTTAGCGGTTTGAAGAATAAGAATAAATTGATCTTCTTTATTCACAACTTTTGAATAACTTAGTAGGAAAATGTCTTCCTTAACCTCATTTAAAGCCTTGGGTGAACTTGTTGGCAACACTCACAATGACACCATGATAAAAACTAAAAACCCTTATTTTTTAAAGTTATGGGTTCAAACTCACACTATGCAAGTGAAAGCCTTGTCCATCTTCTACCACTAAGCTTGTCTTGGGGTGCCAACAGCTTGTTAGTTACATCTATTATTGTATTTCAAAGAAAAAAAAAACCCCCTTTTTTTCTTGGGTTTTGTTTAAACATTATAATTGTTTGACCATTAGATGAAATCAAGGTTAAATTTTAACATTTCCGAAGTTAATGTAAGCTCTAACTCCAAAGAGGCCTCACTCAAAAAGCTTAATATACCAACTTATCCATATAGGTGTTGGTTCATTGTAGCCTTTCATCTAGCAACATGTGTACTTCTTTGTTTCTTTTTTTTGTTTTTTTGGGGAGGTGGAACAAGCTCTTTTCTACTTCACTTTTTAATTTGATGGGCATAATAATGCTTTTTACCCTTTTTTTTTTTTTGGGACCTTTCAAATTGCTTGTGATGGGCGCAAAAAGAAGCCTTGGGTGTATGGATATTCATAATGCTTGGAAACAACCCCGAAAAAAAGTTGGGATTTTAACCATGGTAGCAGTGTAGATGCTGGTTCACTCCAACCGACTTGGTAGGTGCTGGTTCACTTGAACCAGCCTTGGGTAAACCAGCACCTACCACACCGGGTTGAGTGAGCCAACCCCAGTACTGGTACCAGGGAAGAAACTCCATTATTTTTTGGGTTGCTTTTAGTCTAGACATTATAATATCCCATGTTAAACATAAGTTCTCCGTGTCTAAATGCAACATTTCCAAGGTTAAATATAGTCATAGTATAAGTAAAGTGACCTCACTCAAAGAAGGTGAAGGAACCTAGTACATACCAGGGTTAGGTGCTGGTTGATTTTGTGTTACCCAGTGGGTTGATTGGCTCCCTGCCTAGAATCCATGGCCCAGTTAAGTAACTGGGCCCCCCCCCATCCTCGAATCCAGTGAACCCGTTAAATAAATTCAGCCGCCTAAAAACTTTGTGAGGCTGGGCTCAGTTGGTGCCCGGAACTTCGGCCCGCTTTGTCTGGTCGGCTCTTATAATAGCCCGGATTTCCCAGCATTTTCCGCCCCTATTCCAAGTGGAAGCCAGAACGACACTGCACATTCTAAACCAGAACAGCTTCCTTGAACCCTGTTTGACTCGCAAGCACAACCGTGACACTGCTGCACGTCGTCGTTGCCACTTGGATGCGCGGCGCGGTGACACCATCGTTGCCCTCCGGTGTCCCTACTCGTCGCTGAAGTTCGTTGCGTTGCGTTGCATTGCGTTGCGTTGCGTTGCTCCCGAGAGAGAGAGAGTCTGAGGCTGGAAGAGAACGAGAAAGAGCTCGTCCTTGATGGGCTATTACTACAACAACAACAGCTACTACTGCTACTCCTTTGTAGTTTCCTGATTGGAAGGAGTCAAACGAATTTTTAGGTTGGACTTGGCGTGGGCTGTACTGCATTATGAGGAGGAATGTTTTTGGTGGCTTTTTCATGATTGCACAATCTCTCGCTAATTTCGCCAACGTTATATCATCTAGAGATCATCTGAATATTTTTCTGGCGTTGTTGTTGTTCTGTTTGTAAAAAGTTTTGCTCACGAGAGAGGATTTAGCAATTGGTGTTGTTGTTGTCGGTTTGTTTGTTTGGTTAGTTGTTTGTTTGTTTTTTTGTTGTGTCGACGCCTCCCCGTGTCCTGGTCGGTCGGAGCACTGCAGTTGTCGTTTTTTTTTTTTAGTAGCAGCTCCCAGCAATTCTTGCAGCGGGTGATCTGCTAGTGCTGGGTGAATCCTGAATTCAGTTTTCCAGTTTGGAGCAACTTCGACGGAAGCTCTCGAGACAGTTTGGATAGCTACTAGGGTGTGCCTTTCTCTAGGCATTTGTACAACCGCCTGAACTTTCCCCGCTAGGTGCCTAGGCAGCAAGCAAACAAGCCGTGTCCCCCATCATCGTCCGACGAGATTTGCGGTAGCTAGTCATTGCGTTTATAGCAAGCTCTGCAGCTTTCTGGGTTGACAAATAAATTAGTACTGATCTAGCTAGTGACCAGAGTTTTGATAGCAAGGTTCTAGAGTGGATTCTTGTGTGGTGCAGCAGCTGGTCGACAGCAAGAAAAATTAGGTGAAATTAGGGCTCAAGTTGAATCCAGAATTTGTTGTGGAGCTTTTCACGCGGTCTAGTACTGGGGCCGCGCCACAGGTCATGTACTACTGACGTGAAAAAAAACCAGGTTGAACCCTTGTCACATTCCGAGGATTTTTATCAGCTAGCTACTGGTGCGGTTCCTCTTTGAAAGTTTCCAGTTTGGTGGAAAAAAGACTTGCTTGCCATTTTTCTCCATCGCTGTGATTTTCGACCAATTCCAGCTGAAGTTCAGTGCGGAGTTGGCTGGGTTGCAAGCATGGTGTGTGAACAAATATAAATCCAAAGTTGGTCATCAGAATATTGCGACTGAACGACCTCAAGGTAGCTGCGTTTTCTTCTCGTGTCGATCTCAAGACCTTTTTTTTTTTCGTCTTTCGAGTTTTGCCTACGTCCTAGATGTCCAAGATGCAGACATTGACAAGGATTTTTACTGAAGCCTTAGATGCTGTGTCCTTGCAGTTATCTGAAAGTGCAGGAGTTTCAAGATGGACGCCCGGATGTTGGGAGAAGTAGTATTGCAACAGCTACACTTGTCACCTTCAGCGTTGCTAGAGTTTGCAGTGTCGCCCATAGCAAAGGTGTTGGTGTTATGTGGTTTTGGTGCCGCCATGGCCAGTCCTTACATCAACATCCTGCCGGCGCCCTCTCGTCGTCTGCTCAGCAAGGTGATGATGATTTTGCAGTCGACACCAACTCCTTCATCTCCAGCTTGCAGCTCATGAAACTGTTTGTCTGTCTTCCTCTAGGGGCGGTGTTACAAGTCCTTGTGAGAAGCTGGATTTCGATAGAATCACTGTCTCATTTGGAGATTGAACACAGTAGAAGAAGGCAGTAGTAGATGGCAATAGTACAGTGGTTCAAGAGATACATGAATGCAGACTTGTACTTCTTCTTCTTGTGCTTCCCTTGCTTCTTTCTGTCAGAATCCAGACCTCATTCAAACTGAAATTTGTAGAAAAAAATTGATGCTCATTGCTTTCTTCTGATGCTCATTGGGATGTGGGTTGTTGTTGTATGGACATTTTTGCAGCTTGTATTTTCCCTGTTTTTGCCATGCCTGATTTTTACTCAGCTTGGGAAGACTGTCAGTGTGGAAAAAATACTCCAATGGTGAGTCATATCTGCTGGGGTGTGAAGAAACCTCTCACTTCATTAAAGACTCAAGCATGTTCTTGAATAATCCAATCCTACATCCAATATACACAAATTCAGGTTGACATTATAGAAGTAGGGTGGCATCTTGTTGAAGACCCTTGTTTTTTTGTGTGAGAGATGGGTGTGTTGGTGATGAAAGAGCAATTACCAATTTCACACAATCCAAATTGTTTACTTAAGTATGTTTTATGTGATAGACACTACCACACTTTGATGTTGCAAATTTTTGTGCATAGCTCTTTAAGCTAGATTTTGGACCGTGAACTCAAGATGTGCAAAATGCAATTGGGTGGTGCAGGTGGTTTATTCCAGTAAATATTGTGCTAGGAGCAATTTTGGGGTGCATGCTTGGCTACTTGATCGCACTCATAGTCAGACCACCTCCACAATTTTTCAATTTTTTCATTGTTATGGTTGGCATAGGTAAGCAAGATTTTTTCTTCCAATCTCTGGGGCTGTCATAACTGTTGGTCTGAATGGTAAATGATTTTTCTATTGAGGTTGAACAAAAACTGTTGTGTTTTGTGAGGACTGGATACTGAATTGTATAATAACTTAAAGAAAAATCAATTTCCAAGATTAGGAATACAGAAAAATCCTCTGGAAGTGTGTTTCTTTCAAGGTTTCCGCATATTATTCATTACTCTCATGACTTTTGATTCCTTTGAAATTGCTTCAGCTTGTTTTACAAGATGTTTGAGGGATGTAACCGCAATATTGTTGTAGTTTTAAATTCAATTTCTTTCAATACTGCTGAGTACATATATCTTGTTGTCTCTTATGGACTGGACAGGGAATATTGGCAATATACCACTAGTGATCATAGGAGGGATATGCCGAGATGATGGCAATCCATTTGGGCTGGACCCTGAAACATGCAATTCAGATGGTGTGGCATATATATCTTTTGGCCAATGGGTATGTCCTCCTACTACACATGTCAAGGGGTTGGAAATCAATCCTACAATACCGTGTATTTGGAGCATTGAGTAGAATGTCACATGCACGTGTGGGGATTTTCTGAGTTTGTGTCATATGTGATTCAGGTGGGGGCTGTAATAGTGTACACTTTCGTGTACCACATGTTGGCACCACCCAAAGATGCCATTGCACTGCATGAAAATGAGGAATCATGTGATGAAATTGATATCAAAGTGGAGAGCATGAACTCAGAGCATGCTAATGGATTTTCTGGCTCGATCCTGCTAGAGGATATCGAAAAGGATGATTCCATGTCTGTCCCCCTCCTACTCCCCCAATCTTCAGATACCTTACCCAAGGTTATTGTCACAAACTCTGTCTTCAGTTCACTGAAATCTTGTTGTATGTTGGGGATCTGTATGACAACACTTCCTAACTTAGATATCTCTACATGACTGATGCTGGAATGGTCCTGAATTGCATATTTCTCTTTGGGTTGTGCTTACAAGGCTATCCATTTTACCTGGAAGCTGACTGCATATTTTTACATTGTTTCTGTGATTTTTTTGCTTTTAGGTTCGGGGAGGATGGCTGCAGTGGTTGGCTCATTCTTCAAACCTGCACAATATTTTTCAACCTCCAGTTGTTGCTTCGGTATGTTTCATTGTATCAGCACCTCAATGATTCCCACTTTGCAATGTAAATGGAGTGTCAAAATACCACTCCAGTTGCACTGATACGGTCTTTCATCTGCTGCCATTATTGTCTGAGCTAAGCCATCCAGGAAATTGGGCATAACTAGCATAAGCTGACAACACTGGGTGATATTGGAATTTTGCAGCTCTTGGCGGTGGTGATGGGATCAGTACCATTCTTGAGAAACCTCATGTTTGAAGAGCACTCTGTCTTTTACTTCTTCTATGACAGCCTCAGTTTGTTAGGGTAAATGTCATCCCTATCACATTCACTGGAGTTGGACTGTGTCAGGTTACTGATAGAAATTGTAGGATAGGCCTGTTTGGTAATTCCTTTACAACTTCACTCAAATTGCACCTCTTTGGTGATTCCTTTACAACGTCACTCACATTGGGCCTCTTGATGATTCCTTTACAACTTCACTCAAAGTGGGACTGTTTGGATTTTGCAGGGGAGCAATGGTCCCTTGTATTATGTTGGTCTTGGGTGGCAACTTAGTTGGTGGTGCGTTTTCCCCTCACAACTCCCTCCCACTTTAATCTTAAATTTTGCAGCATACATGTGTTATCTCTTCACATCAGGCAGACAACTGGATCTCAAAGAATATTCACTCACAATACCTAATTATATTCTAGCATAGACATTCTAACTGGGAGTAACTGGGATGGATGAAAAGTCTTCTTATGATCCATGATGATACTTCTTGATTTTCAAGGAATGGTGCAATTAGCTTCTTATTCTATTGCGATGGTGCTTTGCCAATCTGAAAAGTAAACATGTATGTATGCCACCAGAGAGTTGGGTCTGAGGCATGAAAAATTGCTGAATTGTATTGCAGGATCAGGAAGTTCACATTTGGGTGTGCGGTCAACGATAGCAATAACGTTCACAAGGCTGTTTTTGGTGCAACCCATAGGATTAGTGGTAGTGATGACAGCAGACAGATTGGGGTTTCTTCCACCCGATGACAAAATGTTCCGATTTGTGCTCCTCCTGCAGCAGTCCATGCCTAGTTCCATACTCGCAGGTAATTTCATGACCTCGTTACAAAGATAGTGTTCTGTATGTAGGCAGGTTTGGACCAAGAATCTAATAGCTTGTACTTACATGTAGTTAACTGGAGTTTTGGAAAGCGTCATTCGTCCACCAATTTTCCATGTGATAGTCCTCCATCTTGTGTCTAGGATCCATCATCATCCAAGCATCCCAGTCTGAGCTTAAACAAAGAGTACCTGCTTGAGAGTACACAAATGAAATCAAGCAAGTTTTTAGACTTAAGAAGATGTGATACGTTTGCATTTAAGATATACCATTATTTTAGCTGATCAGTAGCTAGAAGGGATTATTAATTCTTGGGTTGCTGATTGAATTTTCATTGTGTCCATGTTCACAGGCGCTTTGACAAGCCTCAGGGGCCATGCAGAAAAAGAAGCTTCTGCAATATTGTTTTGGCAGCATATTCTGGGAGTCTTTTCACTGGCATTTTGGCTCATCATTTATATTAGAATTCTCTTTTAGTTTCTCACATTACAAATTCTTCTTTAGTCTGCAATATGGTCTGTCGCCTTAGGCTTTAGTCTTGCCTCCCCTTTTTTGGGGGGGGAGTGAAGAGAGGAGAAAGTCTTTACAGTAGGTTGAAAAAACAATTTAGGACCAATTTCAAGGTTAAAATCCAACCTTGCTGAATTGTATATACCAACCAAGTTGGCATGCTTTGCCAAATACAATTGTAACTATCCATATTGTGTCATGTAGAGAGGTGTCTGTGACTCTTTTAACATTGGTGATACTGTGAGCTGACCTTCCCAGGACCATGTTTTCAAAGAAAATTGCCAATGACATTTTTAGCTTGGCAACTGGAGTTTTCATAGATCAAGGAGTTTCGTGAAGAATGCAATCAGTTTTGAATGCTTTCTTTTTCATATCCTGTCTCTGTCATTAGCTTTTGATTTAGATATTATCAATCTTTCTAGCATGATTGAACAGTTCTAACTAGCATCAAAGTGCGAAAGAGCTACTGATAAATTAATCATCTACAGATAAATTTTGAAATTAAAACTCAAAAAAGGATTTGAAGCAGTAGCCTCACACACTTCAAGTGAAGTAGTTTGTAGCTAAATCATCTCTAAGTTTCTTAAAGATTCTAGTTCAATATTTGCTTATTCTTTGTCTAATACTGACAAACAATTTTTGTTCATGATTAAGCCATCTTTCATATCCTGGGATTCACTGTTAATTATCTTTAGTCACACAGCAGGAGCTAGATTTGAAATCGCAATCTAATCTTCTAGACCGACTTTTTCAATCCTTGTAATTCTTTTATCAGTACACTGGCCCATAAAAGTCAGGAACGTGTCAGTTGACTACTATCCCAAAGTCAGTTTCTGCAGGAAAACTCCCAACAATGTTGCACCTGTGATGATACACCAATAAGTTCTACTGCAGGCTTCCTGTGATGACAGGCTCAACAACTCTAGCATCTACACCAACAGATTATGCTATTTATAATACTTCATAGACTTACCGAGACAGGAAAGAAACAAAGAGACATAGGTCAACATCAAGTTGAACATACATAAAAATTGGTTATGTGAACAGAATACTTTTACAAGCAGGTAGTTAAAACATCAAATTGAGGGGCGGGGGGGATAAGAGAAACTGTTGTTATACATGCACAGCAAAAGAGCAAATTGAGGGACAGGACTCATAAATTCTGCTTCTTGTAGCCTTGGAGACACAAACCCCACACCCAGTTTAGGCTTTGCCCATTGAGCAGAGAGGGATACAGATATTACTCTCAGCATGCTCACAATTATGCTGTGGCTGTAGACCTGCATGTTGTATGATCTATGTACTTATAAGACTGTCCTCTGAATCCTTGTGTGGTCTAGAATTCAGTTTCACTGGAGCCAAGAGAGATGTGCACACAGAGAGAGGTAGAGACCTCACTGAGGTGAGGAAGGTGGTGGTTGTTGAGGTGCACCCTCCCTGTTGCTGTGGTATCATCCAATGGCTCAAGCTAAAGGTGCAGCAAAGGATCCCGATTTGTATCCTTGTATAGAATGTAGCGTGACCTTGTTTTACCCAATGCTGCATACCTGCAGCCATGCACCTCCCATGGTTACACACTCTTTTCACCAAAACTGGACTACCAAACATTGGTTTGGAAATTGTATGCAGTGTGTATCTGTGCATGAAGGTAAGATTTGCAGAATAGGAAACCATGCAGAACTACACACTGTACTAGATTCTCTTTCAAGATCATGAAATGTCCTACAAACATCAGAAAGAAAACAAGCAGAGTCATATTTTACACAAGTTTTGGTTCAGAAAGAGCACCATTGTGGAACAAATGGAGCCATCCAAATTGTGTCACCTGCTTGCACTGGGTACCTGCAGACGAACAGTTTGTTCTGATCACATTGCCCTGTCTTTGCCATATCATAATGCATAGTCCTTAGATACAGAAACACAAACTGGAGAAGAAGAGTTACAGATTCATGCTGTGAGACCTGGACAAAACTTTCAAACAGCAACATATGCACACTTGAAACATAGAATGAGCTTTTGATGCAGAGGGAGAGACATACCACTTATCAGCAAGACGATAAATGCCTTGGCCCTCCAACAGAAGAAGCCCATGCTGGTTGTAGTGAACTTCCTGAGACCAAGGCACCAGACGTCTCAGTAATCTGCCTAAAAATTTCAAGTGCCACCTGTTGTTCTTTTGGCAATTTGCAATGTCAAGGTAATATGGTCTTGTTACGTACTAGCTTGTTATGCCAGAAACCATCGGAGTCATGCAATGAGCAAATAATACAAGCAGGAATCTGGAAGAGAGATGGGCAATACCTTCACATTAAGAAATTCTCCTGGTTGGAAATCCATGACCTGGAATACCACACACAATGGAAGCATAGACAGTCCATAAGGATGATGAATACTTTCTTTGCATAATGCAATTCAGGATTGATGACATACATTGATAGTTGCAGGAAACTATGCCAACCTAATGCAGGGACTGTAATCTCTTGCAGAGGAAAACAGGGCTGCATCCTAAACTGTGTTGTCTTTCTATGAAAAGGATATAGGTAAAGTGTATATACATGGATGTTGAAGTCATAGATAGAATTTGTTGGGAGCAGCTTCCGCAGCTCAAAAATCTTCCATGGACAACCATCACCATTTGTCAGGTTCAAAAAACAGGACTTTGGAGTACATGATTCCCCCTCCGTCACGCCATCTTTTGTAGTGGTGTGGCAACACAGAAAAACTGAAAGTTTTCCCAAGTTAAACAGCCTACCTCTCCTGGAGCCTCAATAAGTGGCTGCTTGTCAGTAGAACCCACAATCAACTCCGGAGCTTGATTTCCACCAATTATTGTATACCTGCATGGACCAATGAATATAGGACTCAAAATAAAACTTCTAAAAGGAAAATATTTAGCTGAAAACAGAGATCTGTATCCTCACTCTGTCCAATTTGAAGGCATATATATCAGAAATAAGCTTTTTGACATAATGTCACATACGGGGATGACAGATGTCTTTTAAGAGTGTGAGAGGCTGCAATGATACTCAACATAGCAGTGATTTTATGCCCAAAGAATGCTTTACATCAAACAGTACACTCAAGACAAGCTCAGATTGTTGTTTCCTAAGATTGCAAATCATGACCTAGACCAAAAGTAGAACAAAAGAAACTTCCTCTTGGTTGTCTAGTATACTGCACAACATTGAACACAAGTGGTTTCAGAGATTACCTGCGCTCAAAAACAATCAAAGTAGCAGATGATCCTGCTGTAGCCAACACATGCTCCATCTCTGGAGGTAAATATGCAAACCCATCCACCTTCACACACTCAAACTAATAATATTAGCCCAATTCTGCTAGAGCGAGTACCATTCAAAATAAACAGGGGAAGAGAAAATGAATAGGAGCAGGACTGCTACTGCAATCATGGAATGCTTAATTCAGTATTTTGAATTTCTTAACTCATGATGTATCAGATGATACAACCTTCCAAGTATTCTACAGAAACACTTAGAAGGTTGACCCATGTACTCTGGAAAAAAAGACCTTTACAGGAGCAGGAAGAGAGTGATGCTGGAAGAAGGTAGGTTTCACAAAGGCTGCCATAAACGAAAAGACAAGTTGAGCCATGTAGGAGCAAACAGGCTGCCAGCATGAAATAGAGCCAGAAGCACAAGTACGTACTTGCAAACAGTGGCTTTGTAGCAATGTGTGAACAGTAAGCATGACTTCCCCTTTGACCACAAACACAAACCTGAAATGGCAATCAGGAAGATGATCAAAATTAGAGAATTCCAACTGATGTTCTTGGACTGCAAGTGAACCCAAAAGATTATGTGGTTGTTATATAGGCCTTGTACTTGCAATATAAGGAACTTCACAACTACAAATGTAATTGGAGCAAGAAAAATTGCTACAATTCAAGAGAATTAAGAGAATTACCGTTCAATGCCTGATAGTGGTTGCAAAGAGGATGCATTCCCTGCAAAAGCCTACTGCATGAAAGTAAATACATATCCAGAGATGGTGGCTGCAAGAAAACCCAGGCAATGTCTTGTACTCCTTTATGCCTTAACATGGGGAAGGAGGCAGCAGCCTTTTTGGTTCACAAATGGATC
Source organism: Sphagnum contortum (assembly GCA_963920785.1). Lineage (NCBI taxonomy): Eukaryota > Viridiplantae > Streptophyta > Sphagnopsida > Sphagnales > Sphagnaceae > Sphagnum > Sphagnum contortum. The sequence goes on along the minus strand of OY987277.1, from coordinate 3,293,166 downwards.
AAATTCTATACTCTAAGCTGTCAAATCCTCCATCATTAAGAGAGGAAGTTAGAAACATACTTAAGCCTGAGTAATATGCACCCCTAACAGCAGCAAAAGGAAAAGCAGTAACAATATTAAAAGGGAAGCCAGTTCTTGCTTGCTCTTTTAATATCAGATGGAAACAACATAAAGTTATGCAGGCCTCATACATCCACTAAAAAAGGGATGGAACAGACAGAGATTCTATATAAAAGGTAAAGATAATATCTGTGTGCATACATGAAAATGGCAAATGGAGGAGAGGCAGATTAGAACCCAACCAACCTGCCATGCTAGCAAGATACATGGTGAAATGGGCACCCATAGCAGGGGTGATCAGATAAGCTGCCAATGTGTTGGTCCTGCAAGCACAAATACCAATGCAATATTGGCAACTCAGCAAGTACTAATACCTCACTGAAGCACCTCATGGATAGCCAATGAACAAGAAGGCATACCATCCAAGGAGGGGGCTGAAGACCTGGCTCTCTGGTGTGATAAGCGCATAGGCTCTCTCATAGACACTCCTTGTAAACCCTGGCAGGTCTGTTCTTCATACAGATGGAGTTGAGCATGATTAATCCACATATATACTCATTAATAAATACTACGTTATGATATAGAGCATCCAGCCAGTATACAGATTCCAAAAACAAAAATATTCTCAGCTCAACTACCAGATGTTAGGGTTTGCACTTCAGAAGGGATGATGGTAGGGAGTTAAGTTGAGGCACATTTGAGATTCCTGCAACAATTGCCACTTCTGAAGCACAGTTTGACAGTACATGCTATGTCCACCTATAATTGAAGTAAAAAAGGCAATTGAGAAAGAAAATCAAGAAGAAGAAGAAGAAACCCTGCTGCATTCTCTGGAAACTGGTCGTTGAGTAGAGACAGCTGCATTCTCTGGAAACTGGTCGTTGAGTAGAGACAGCTGCATACCTTGGAGATGAGAAGGGGCAAGAGTAGGCTCTGTGACTTTGGAGTAGATATCTGATGTTCCTGATGCAACAAGGCATTGTCCCGTGGAGCTAGCAGCCACTGCATCCATCCATTTTTGTGTAAGATGCATGGAAACACCAACTTCTCGTAAAGAAGAAACACTGCACAATTCTTGCAAGCTACAACTGTATAGTCTAGGGCTATAACTCTATAAGAATATCTATGTGAGCATTCTCATTCACTGGATACAACAGAGCCAAATTGCATAGTTTTGGGGGACTTTCTTCTCAATCTGGATGTGTGGAAGATGTAGTTCTTGGCACTATTCGGACACACTTAGAAGGCCATCATCTACTTGAACAAGATACATCTGAGACTCTTGAAATTCTGAAGTGCCTTTCCATAACCTACTACAATCACTTCAATCTCTTTCAACTCAGGTCAGTACCCTTGTGCTTCTGGTTTCTTTGTGAAACCATTTAGGTGACGCTGTACCACAGGAAAAAATTCGCAAGCTCTTCTTCTACTTGACAATACTCAGGCCAGCAAGTTTGCAGATCATTGTACTGATGATTGATGCATTCTGTTGCAAACAATTTGAAGCAATTGGAGAGAATAGTACTAATAATAATAATAATAAATTTGAGGATTTCCGATACAAACCTGTGTTCAAGCAGGAGCAAGAGGAAGTAGGAATGCACAGAAGAAGCGCCGTGGTGAGTGCAGAAAAAATCGCAAAAAGGTGCAACGTCGCCATCGCTCCTCCGCACGGCAGCAACTCTGGCGTGACCCTCTGTCTGTCTGTCTGTCTGTCTGCAAAGCGCTGCACAAGACTTCGCTTCGCTCTCGCATGGAGAGTATGGTACCTATTGACTGACTTTTCCATCCATTCATTTGATCTTTTCCAAAGTACCTTATTTTCTTTTGTTGCCTCTGCCCTTCACGATAGAGACATTGTGATACGTCCAGAAACGGGCCAAAGTTTGGTACCCTTACATTTTACGGTCATGTGAAGTCCTTATGGATGTTATTCGAAAGACAAACCCACAAATGCATTAAGCCGCTCGCCTCGGCCCTTCAGGATATATAGACTATAGACATTGGGATGCATTCAGAAATGGGCCAAAGTTTGATATCCCTCCATTCTAGGGTTATGTGGAGTAGATGACACAGAAATATATTTGTAGCATAACTTGAAGGATCCACTTGGGCTTCTTCACCATGCTAAGCACCATGTGTTTCCAATTTAGTATGTTGAACATTTATGATCCTTGTGGATGGATGTCATTTCAAGGGGAGAGGCATTATGAGACCAGCAGCTTGTTTTTTCCTGTTTTTCTCCTTTATCCATCAATCCATTCAATCCCTAGGACATGATCCAGGTGAGGGGATCCTAGACCCATGACCACAACGGAGGTCCATGTTCAAAATGAGCAGCTCCAGTAGCCTCTCACCAGCTCCCATCTACGCAGGGAGCATCAAGGGCGGCTTACTTGTAAGGAATGGAGGAGGGAATGGAAGGAATGGAAGAGGGAATGGAGACAACGGCGGCAACCGCAAGGAGACAACACGAATGGCCTGCAAAGCCCGCATTTGTATCATCTCCAGCTCCAATTGTGCAGCTAGATATGTTGTCAGATGCGTGTTGCAGCAGAGAAGAGGAACTGTTTTGCGAAAGGAAGTCGGGAAGATTAATAGTGGTTCCGGGAAGAAGAAGAGAGAGCGCGCCAGCAAGGGTTTGGTAGTATGTTCCGGAGCTTTGGAGGGAAGAGATGTGTATCAACCTTTTCGGCCTCCTCCACCCTCTGTTCCTCCTTCTGATAGCTTGTCGTCTTCAGCCGCGACGACTGAAGAGCAGCTGGAAATTTTGCGCGAGAGAAGAGGTTTGTGGCATGAGTATGCCGTCATCATTCCGATTCTGAACAGAGCTGGGTTCGCCCTTTCCATGATAGATGAGGCCACAGGAATGACAGGCGTGGAGCAGAACATGATTGTGGTGGCTTCCCAGGTGCGTTCCTCTCTCAAGACCAGCGGATTCGATGAAGAAAAGCTGACCTACTTTGATGTTGGAGGGGACCAATTGCTGTATGAGCTGCGGATTTTGTCAGCTCAGCAAAGAAAAGCCTCAGCCGAGTTTTTGTTGGAGAGGAAACTGGGTGTGAAGGAAGCAAATGAGCTTGCACGGGCGGTGAAGGAATATGAGAGGAGGAAGGGACTGGAGGGACGGAAGTATTTCACTTCAGCTCCTGGTGATTGTCTTGCCTTTGATTACTACAGGAAAAGCGAAGAGTATAAGGATGAAGTGGATAAAGAAACCGTATTGAACAAGGCACTGGACTACGCAGTATCTGAGGGAGCTAAATCTAAGCTACAAGAAGCTTTGAAGAGGTGCAGCTATGGTGAAACTTCGAACTTAGATGAGGATTTGACAGAAAGATCACATCTGCAAGTTGTCAGGTTGTTGGAGGGAGAGGCGGCAGGAGCTCAACTGCCAATGCTGTTACCCATAGCAGATGCAACAGTTAAATCATTGGAGGAGGCACCATCTAGGCGTGCAACAGGCAAAGGTCCATTCAATGTCTTGGAGGTCGATGTTGCATCATGGAAGGCATGGGCAGCACTGCCAGGGTGGGCACTCATCACTTCTTCCATAACACCGGTGGGTGTTCATTTTGCAGATTCAAGCTCTCTCCCTCTGCAATCAAATAAGACAAGAGGAGAACCCTTGCTTTTAGTTGTTGACAAGGGAGTGACAGAGCTAGATAGCGATGACAGCTTGTTTATAGTAGCTTCAGAAGGTAGCCAGGAATTGAAGATCAAAGCGGGATCCAAAATTGCTGGAAGTCAAGTGAAGTCTCTAGGCAAAGTTCTGATTGCTTTGAGGCCCCCTATTGCTGCCAGTGAAGACCAGGCAGATTGGGAGTGAAAAAATCTGAGAAGATTTGGTGGATAGTTTGTTAACTCTGGAATTGAAATAGTACATAAATTTCCTCTACAATCTCTGCTCTGTCCAGGGGATGGGGGGGGAGAGGGTAGTGTTTCTGAATTTCTAAGAGCATCTCCAATATGCAGCAGGAAAGACCCCCTTTCATTAAACCGTGCAGCAGGATAGTGTAAATCCTGCTTTTCTCCTGTAACCGCCGTCCAAAATGCAGTGGTCATTTTTACACCTCTACAGAGATTTTCCTGCTGCTAATTTGGGCAGTGACAATCATTGGTCCAGATGGAAAGGTGTAAATAGTCTTTCACTGTTTGAAGCAACTGGTTAGAAGTTTGTGAGTGGAAACAGTGAGCATTAAACACCAACTTATTTTAATGTAGAGGTGTAGTTTACCACTGTGGGGATGGAGATGCTCTAAGGCTCGCACCTTTGCAATCTCATGTTGTGGATCACCATCTGCACTCAGACCTTTTTCTTTTTTCTCCCTCCTCTGCTGTGTGTACCACACATAACATTGATGGCTATTGATTCTTGCAACAAGAGTTGAACCCTCTTGCTTCAGTTCAGATGAAATCCAGAAGTTACTTTATGACTGCAGCCCAAGTATCCCTTGCATCTATCTTGTATGCTTTGTAATGCTTTTACCTCAAAACTCTCATCACTCACACGGTCCAGTTTTTGGCCCACTTGCAAACATGCTGATCATGAAGGGTACAAGAAATCAATCCAAAATGGAGGATTTGATTGCCAGAGTAAGAGCAACAGTTTGGATTATGTGCTGTGGCAGTCCACCACAGTTGCTGGATAACAGGTTCTTCATCAACTTCTATGAATCTATGAAGGATAATATTGAGGCAGAAAATTTCTGAAAAAATCTTGAAACTCTGATATAGCTTTGATGTCGGTCCCTCCTCGGCACACAGATGGGAAGAACAGCCAAAGTGCAGAGAAAAACATGACACACAGAGTGATGGGTACAGAGACAAGCTTTATGACCTTAATGCGAAATTTGCGTCGAATGAAGATCTCGAAAACACTCATAATTCCATGTAAAGTGAAGAAGGCTGTTGCATCCCATGTTGGTGGTGATAGTGTCATGTAGAAGAATATCAGTTCATGCATCAGGCCAGAGACCACCAAACACAAAAATAAAGCCAGTGATCGAGGCCATAGTGGCAATCTGGAGAGTTTCTGAGAATCAAAACCTGCAATAGCCAGCAAAATCAAGCATCAGTTCAGCTCAGCAAAATCCATCCAATGACTTTTCTTCGAGGCATTTCCCCTGGCCTAGTTTGCTGGTTAACCATTGAGTTTGTACACTTTCCTCTCTGGAATGTGCACCAAATACATGACTCATCCTGCCCAGTAGGGAGGACTGTGCATTCATTCATGTTGGCTTTGGTCCTGGACGCAGTTCTTAGATGCTGTGCTCATTTGCTTGGCTGATTGGTGGATGTTGACAATGCGCACAAGCAAATCCCTTTGAATCCTCATCCCTAACCCTTATCTATGAGATCACACAGAAATCTCCACCACAAAACTTTGAAGGTAACATGACAATGAATTTGGTCGTAACCTAATAAGAGTCACTCACAAAGTGTCAGACGTTCAACTTCATCATGAATAGACGTGACAAACTGCCATGACTACCTGCTGACTTCATCAGCTCCTGACAGTGGGTGTACACAAGCACATAATAATCTGCCCAAGATTTCAGGCAAACCATTATACAAGAGTTTCTGTTGCATTTCCAGAACCAACAGGACTCAATCATGATGTTGGCTAGCACTCAAGAGACATAGCTACACAAAAAAGTGAATACTATCCTCACTAAAGCTGCAACAAGTTTGTGAGGGTAAGTTTTCGTTGAATTTTAGCTTGTCCCCACACAAGCAAGCATCTAAGGCTTAGAGACTCCTACGTAAAGGGTAGTGGTTGGAGCCTCCTGCAACCTATATATCCTTTAAGCACACTACTGGTGGCTACTGGATGCAGAACATCTGATGAGCCACTGGAAAAACTAGGTGTGTACTGAATTCCTGCAACAGCTGAAGATTTCTATAGCTTTAGGTCAAATTTTATGATAAAACTTCTGCCGGACAGCTTTGAGAAAGCTCAGCATAATTTAGTTGAGTCAATTCGAAGATGGATTTAGGTTGGGGCGGAAGGGTTGAGAGTTCAAAGACTGAACCACAACTGACCTGGTGAATTGAGGAGTGCACTTGATTTCATGCTTTCTCTCGAAGCTTCAATAGGTTTGCAAGTTCCATTCAACTCTTCTGCCTCTGCTTTGTGCACAGGAAATTTCCCTGAGCTTGTCTCTCGTCCCCACAAACCGCAAAAATACAGCACAGGTTCATAAACAGCAACCCGCATCAGATTGCTGATCAGAAGATTCCACCTCCTTCCCCAGAAATCTGTGAGAGAGTCTGACAGAAAAGGCTTGTTGAATGCAGGCTCAGTTTCTATACCCAGTGCTGCTGATGCAAGCAGAGAAACACCATCAAAGATCAGGCTGGGTGTGATATAAACCTGAAAACTGTACAGTATATAAATGACCCACCATGGTAGCTGTGCACGAAAGGAATATGAGGCCGTGATCATTGCCAAAAAGATGAACTTAAAAAACAGCCTCAGTAACACAATGTACCATAGCTTAGATTCATCTAGAATTTGGAAAAAATTCCTCCCGCCCATTGATCCTGTCCCATGGTTCTTCAGAGGGTTGGAGTTGTTGTTTTGTTGCAAGTCCTTCCCTGCATCAGACTTCATTCTCTTCCTCTGAATGCTGGAGGCATTGATCCCATTGCGCTTTCCATGGGTCTCAGTTGCAAAAGCTGGATCTTGGAGCTTTTTGGCGACTAGGGCACCACCAGATTCTGGAGCGATTCTAGACGCTCTGGACGATTGGGTCTTGAGATGCAAAGAGAGGTTCATGACAGCAAGGAATCTAGGGAAAGTAGCAATAGCCCAAGGGTCGGAAGCAGGGCCAGCATCCCAACACAAGAGTACAAGCTTGAAACTGGTGAGCCAGGTGAAGACGCAAGAGAACAATCCTCTCTCAAACACGGTACCCAATTTCAGAGGCATGTAGACATAGAATGCAAGCAAGGGCAGCAGTGCTAGCAATCTCCACATTCCTTTGGGGAGGAGCTTCATGACCCCATAGTAAACATACGCCATTCCTACACTGCTCGCAGCTACTACTGCCACAGATGACCACGCCATTCTTCTTCTACAACGCTCTGCGTTTTGCAAACAAAACGTCGCGAAAACCGCCTCCCGCCCACAAAAACTCCAAACCAGGCCATCAACTAATAAGAGGAGCATCTCCATCTCCACCAGTGTTGGGTGGTTATCAGAAACTGGAGAAGACCCCCGGAGGTTATCAGGGTGGTTCTTAAGTTTCAGCCTGCGTTTCAGCCTGCGTTTGGTCCTGACTCTCCCTCTCGTCCTCCCTTTTTGAGAGATCCCAGTAAAGTGCATAAAAGTCAGGACCAGCCTTGAAAACACAGGATACAGTCTTCAAAAGTGACTGCTGTGGTCACTTTTCTAACCACACAACAATCTGCCTTTGTGGCCATAGACCAAGGGCTACTATGGGCTACCTACCTACCTAGTTATCTATGGGCTACCTACCTACTAGGTTACTTAGGGAGTTATGTAGGAGTTACCTAAGGAACTATTTATTATGTTAGGAGATATTTAGGGGTTACTTATGGGAAGTTATATAGGGCTTATTTAGGAGCTTTTAAAGGTAAGGGATTCATAAGAGGCTATTTAAGGGATACTTAGAGACTACCTAATGGCCTACCTTGGTTGGGGATGCATAAGGACTTTGTAAATTAGGAGATACTTAAGGATTACTTATGGGGTTACATACGAGGGTATTCAAAGATTACATAGGGACTTACTTAAGTTAGGTGATCCTTAGGTGAAAGGGCTTTTTAAGGACTTACACATGGCTTGTTTAAATGTATGTAAGGATTATCAAAAGCATAGGTTTAATATCATAATCAAAACATGTAATCCTTATCTTCACTCATAATTAAACCCCAAAACCAAAATTGCAATCCAAAGTCATAGTCTTTAGCCCTATGCAAAAAGGTAATTCATAATTTACTTCAAACCCATAAGTTTTGTCTTATGGGTGGTGATTATATTAATGGAAGCACCTTGCACTCTTCTGTTTTTCATTTCTCCCTCCAGTATAAGGGTTTTCTCATTTGGAGATCATGGCATCTTCAAGTCATGCTTCTAGTTCTATGGGAAATAGTTCTAGTACTTCAAGATCAACTAATCCTAGTGATGATGAGGGTGAGATAGAAGATGTTTGCAAACATAGATAGACAAAGACAATGTGCTTTTGCAATTGTTGTTACCAACTCATCTACCATTATCAATGGCAATGAGTTAGAGAAGGGTTCAGGTCATTCCATGGATTTAGGTGTGGGAGTTCAAGATGTGCTTACTACTATGTGAACAACATCAAGGTTTTTCAAGATTTTGACTAACTTCACTTTGGCCAGATTTCACAAGTTGATGTTATTAATGGGGTTCACCATAGTGTGCCATGCACGATTTTCAAGTGAGCATCGCATTCAAGTTTTGAATTTAGGGTTTAAATTAAGGTTTTAGTTTTAAAGCTTTGGATTTAAAGTTTACATTAAGGTTTAGATTAAGGTTTTAGTTTTAAAGCTTTGGATTTAAAATTTATATTTAGGTTTAGATTAAGGTTTTAGTTTTAAAGCTTTGGATTTAAAATTTATATTAGGCTTTGCATTAAGGTTTTAGTTTGAAAGCTTTGGATTTGAAGTCTATATTAGGGTTTTTTTAAGCTTTTAATTTAGGGTTTGAATTAGGGTTTTATTTTTTAAGGCTTTTAACTTAGGTTTGGATTAGGGTTTTAATTTTTTAAGCTTTTAATTTAAGGTTTGGATTAAAATTTTAAGTTTAAAGCTTTGGGTTTTAGGTTTAAACTAGGGTTTCAATTTTAAGGCTTTGGATTTAAGGTCTAAATTAGGGTTTTATTTTTAGAGCTTTGGATTAAGGTTTTTGTTTAAAGGCTTTGGATTTAAGATTTGACTTAGGGTTTTTGTTTTAGGATTTGGTTAAGGTTTGAATTTTGATTTGGATTAAGGTTTTTGTTTTAAGGCTTTGTATTAAGGTTTTAGTTTTAAAACTTTGGATTTAAAGTTTGGATTAGAGTTTTAATTTTAAGGCTCTGGATTTAGGGTTTGGATTAAAGTGTTAGTTTTGGGGCTTTGGATTTGAGGTTTAAATTAAGGTTTAATTTTAGGGTTTAAATTAAAGTTTTAGTTTTAGGGCTTTGGATTTAGAGTTTGTATTAAGGTTTTAATTTTAGGGCTTTGGATCATGATTTTAGTTTTTTAAGCTTTTGATTTATGGTTTGGGGTAGGGTTTTAGATTTAATGCTTTGGAGTTGAAGGTTTAGTTTAAAGGTTATTTTTTAAGGTTTGGACTAAGGTTTTAGTCTTAGGGTTTTGGATTTAAGGTTGCAATTTAAGGTTTGGATTATGGTTTTAATTTTAGGGCTTTGGTTTTAAATTTTGGATTAAGCTTTTTGTTTTAGTTAATTTTAGGGCTTTGGATTAAGGTTTTAACTTTAAAGTTTAAAGTTGGGATTTACAAGTGATCACCACATTCTAACTAAATGTCCTTCAAAAATTGACCCTTGAACAACACATTCTATAATTCATTTTGTAGATGAAATAAAATAACGTTTCCATGTATGATGCATTTGTATGGAATTGGTCAAATAATGTAGTTTGTGATGATGTCATCTTTATTGCATATTGCATTAATGATGCAACTCGAGATGAAATTTGATGCCCCATAACACAAGAACAAGTTTCAAGGCACAAAATTAACCCACCCTTAACAACTTACTTTGAGCCATTCCCCTTTACCCCTTGAAGGACATCCAAAAGGTGTCAACGTTAGATGAGAAACTTTCAATTTCTTTGTAGGTATTTTATTCCATCATGCCCTTGTCTAATCTAGACAACAACTTCTCCCCCTATTCATAACCATGTCCCTTTATTCATGTTATAACTAATCATAAGCTTAAACCAATGAATTACAACCAGGACCATACACACAACATGCATTAATTGGAACGAGACTTTCTCAAATCAAATCTTCACACATCAGAGGAAAAAAAAAGATTTACAAAATCCTTAGTCCCTGAATGTTGATCTTTTACTCCAACCCAAGCTCCTACTCATACATAATGAAAAAACATTTTCCTACATATAAGTTTTTTTTTTCTCTTTTTTCTCTATTTTTTTCAATTATTCTCCACTCCTAGCCATTTTAACAACTACTACTTGCTCAAGCTCTTTGAGACCAATTCTCTTCTTTCCTACTTCCCTTGCTCTCACACAATTTAGGTCAAAACTTTTATTTATTTTTTAGGTTAGACCCCTTTTTTTCATCCTCTTTTTTTATTTCTACCTTGCTAGAGTAAGCATCAATTATTTGTACCTTCTTCCCCATTCGCCCTTGAGTGGAAAAATGCTTAAAAACCTCCCTTGAGCAACCATCATCATCAACTAATGATGTCGTTATGATGCAGCAAACCCCCTAACAGCCTAGATCTCATAGCCTTATCATTAATCTTCATTCCCTGCCACTCCATCACACACTATTCATCAATCTAGGTGGTGGAAGGTCGATCAACAATGCCTTCCCCCTCTCAACTTCAAAAAGAAAATATTGTTGTTGTCTTGACCTAAACTTAATTCCTAACACCTTCCTAGAAGCCACCTCCACTATATTTGTACCATCTTATCCCATGAACCCCAAGTTGCCTCCAAAATTTTACTAACCAACTACATATGTTTAACCAAAATGCATATATACATTAAAGCAATTGTCAAAACCCATATGACCATGTGTTGCACTATGTTATTAAATTAAATTTTAAACCAAAAATGTATGATGTCAAAAACCAATAAAATCAAGCCATAGATGTAGAATCCAAAAATCATTGTTAGAGCTAAATGAAAGATGATTAACATTGGATTAAAACCTACTACATGTTTCTTCTAATGTAGATGTATATTCTTCAAGATTTTAAGTTCTATGAACTTGTTCCTTCCTTAACTACACCTGGTTGTTCCAATATCAAGCCTTAAACTTGCCATTTGTCAACAAAAGAACATAAATGCAAGAACATGAAATGATTATACAAGTTGAATTGATGAACAATAGCTAGTTCATTGGTTTCATTGTGTTTAAGTGAACATGTAGATGAAATGATGCCCTCATTGGGTTGATGTGTGCAACCAGCTAAAATTTCAAAACCTTGATCAAATAGAACCTTAAACCTCATATTGATCAACAAAATAACATCAATGCACTCACATTTGATGATTATCCAAGTTTATATGTTGAGCAACCAGCTCCTTGGGTTCGTTGGGTTCAAGTCAACAATTAGATGAAATGCTAATATTTCATTAGGTTCAAATGAATAACCAATTGGATCTATTAGACCTTGATAAAAAAAAAAACCTTAAACTTTGCCATTGGTCAACAAAAGAATATTAATAAAACAACATGATATGGTTGTCCAAGTTGAATTGATGAACAACAACTAGCTCACTAGGTTCATTGTGTTCAAGTGAACGGGTAGATAAGATTATGATTTCATTGGGTTGATGTGAACAACCGGTTAGATCTCATAGACCTTGATAAAACAAAACCCTAAACCCCGCATTGATCAACACAATAACATTAATGCACTCACATCTAATGATTGTCCAAATTTATATGTTGAGCAACCAATCTTTAAGTTCATTAGGTTCAAATAAACAACCACAACAAATGACCATGACTTCACTAACAAAGTAAATTCAAACAAATCATATAAGTAAAAAGCTTTATAAAATCTAGTTTGACAAAATTACAAAGTGTGCAAAACATAAGTTAAATTAACAAGCCTAATGAAATGAAAAAAAAAAAAAAAAAAACTTCATTTGCATATGATTCCACATTTTCAAATGATTCAAATGTATCATACCATTCCAAAAAAATCTTGTAAGTAATCTATTTCAATTTGAAGTTGTTCATGAAGATAACATCTCTTGAGACCATGAAGGGTTACAAATTTATGGTAAACTTGATTATTGATTTTGATAAGTTCCAAGCATTCCATGGAATTGTTTTTCCCATTACGTTACACCACCCCATGCTTACTCAACGAAAACACCCAAGCATGGACAAGGTCACGAACATTATTGGTGAAGGTGGTAAAAGATAACAAACATCATCAACAATTGGTGTGATGAAGAGATGCTAGAAGTTTTGAAAATTAGAAGTGCAAGAATTTTAAACCCTAGGATGGAGATTGAGCTTCAAAAATTGCATTATAATTGATGCAATTACATATGTGATTAATTGACAAAGCTTGTAATAGAACATAGAAAAAGATTGACAAGACAAAAACAATGCCTCTCACATAATTAAGTTATGGTTTAGAGTGTTGAAAAGAACATATTCATTTTCCCATGATCTAGAAATGAAGATGATTTGGCTGAGAATGAAAGGACAAATAATCAACTAATTGATGTTGGAGTTCCACCGAACTATTGTTGGAACTCTTCAATGTTGAAGCTCTACTGTTGTCAAAATTTGAATAAACAACTCCACTATCAAAACTTGCTGAAACTTTTGTCAATGTTTCATCTTCATTGAAATTATGTCATGTATTCACAATTTTCAATGTTCAAAGCCATTGTCAAAACCCAAAACCCACAAAGCTTCATCGAATATCAATGTTCAAAGCTCACTGCCAAAACCACAATACCCATGAAGCTCATTGAATATCAAAGTTCAAAGCTCATACTAACACCACAAAACCCACAAAACTTATTGAAAATTGAAACTCAAAGTTCACCACCAATACCACAACTACATTACTAAAAGACTAATTGAAACCCTATTTCCTTTAAATTCTCCTCTTTGCCAAGCTCCTTACCTTGTTCAATGTTTCAAATTTACTACAAACTAGTTTTGCTCCAAACCTTCCTCACAAATAAACATTTATTCTAGTCACCTTTGCAGTGTATAAAAGAAACACAAGATACAAGACTAATTTTTTTAATCATGAGTTGAAGAGCCAAGTTTGAATTTAGTTTTGTCCTTTTGCCTTTGGGAAATGCATGTCATGCCTTTTTGTGTTCAAAGTTTCTTTTGATAAACCCAATATTGGAACATTATCTTTCAAAACTTTACAAATAACTTTATTATCACAACTTGAATTTTTTTCAAAGATTTGGTTTTGGTATAGAACCATTGGTTATTAGAAGTAGGATCAAACCCCAAAGGTTATCAAGACAATTTTTAAAATTCATAATCACAATTCCAAAACATCAAAAACCTAGTTTTGATCCATAATCATGGCTTTCAAATATTGTTTTGGAAAAATCAAACAACTGCTTTTCTCATTGGCAATTATTTCATTAAATCCATAAACTCTTTAAGATTTTTGAAATAATAAAAATGAATGGTTTTTAAATTTTGTTTGTTTTCAAAAAATTGGGATTAATGATTATCTGATTTTGAAATAATTCAAAATCCTAGAATTAACTATTCTTTATAGATTCAAATAATTGCACGACACTAATCTCCACCTACACCCCCTTATGCACTAATGTTGTGAGGTTATTATGACTTAATTTTCCTACATAGAAGTTTATATCTCTTTTAAATTTAGTTTTGTTAACACTTACGTAAATCATGTTTATTTATTAAAATTTTAACTTAAAAATTACATATTGAACATTTGGGCCAATTTAATCAAGGGATCCTTAAATTGGACAAGTTGATTTGATTAATAGTTTTTATAAATTTCAATTTTGGATTGTTGTCTTATTTTTAAATATTTTCAATGTAAAAAATTCTTCTACATGTATAGTGTAGGTGGTTAGATGTGGATTCCTCATTATCACACATTTTGGGTTTTGCAATTTATATTTGTAATTGATTATTAATTGCAAAGGACATATGCAACTAATGACATATGAATTATTAAACACATGTCATTTCATCCATCTTGTTGCAAGGGACCATGATGAAACATTTAGTTGCAAAAGTTCAATTGTCTTATAATTAAGTTTTTTTTTTATAATATTAAATTCTCATTTCATAAATTTTCATGGTGTGTCATGTAAAGTGTAAAGTGATGTGGATGCCATGTCAACTTAATCATTTTATTTATCAAGGTGTTATATAAAAGATGTTTTCTCAAAAAAATGATATGTGTCAAAAATTGTTCACACATGTTCAATTATGAGTCATACACGATATAAAATGAATTAGGTGTAGAAATGACCTATCAACTTTTTATAAGATCTTAGGGGTTGATAAATATGTAGATGTTTGGGTCAATTTAGTATGCCAAAAGATGGCATATATGATTACATGTCAAAAATTAAGCTAATTTATTTTACTTAAGTTAATAACATGAGTTGATCAAGAGCTTAGGTGGCATGGCTTACACACCTTAACCAAAATTAGCCATGTAAACTACCTTGCTTAAATTATACAATTATAGATGGTAGATGATTTTGTTGAAATATTAAAGCCTAAACATTTTTTCAACATTAACTGTTTTAAAATGAAAATATATGATAATAAATCACTTCACAATTTATTTTACATGAATTGCAACCATGCGTGTGTGGATTAATTCAATGTGATATCAAATTACAATTTTGCAACTTTTTGTGTGTAGAAATATGGAATAAGAAATTTGTGAGAAATACATTCAAGGTACAATGTGAATAATCGAACTTCTATAATGTTGCCTATGATATATTTATTGGAATAAATTCCACTTCCTTTAATTCTTTTCATTCTTTTGGGTTGTTTTTTCATCTTTGAAAATTGACAACTAATTATTTCTAAATTTTGCAAGTTATTCATCTTATTTTCATCATTCACATGATCCAATCCTAATATTTTTCACATTTCACAAGAGTTATGCACAACACAAGTTATAGCCACAATAAGTGCCCTATTAAACACAAAAAAATGAAATGTTTCCATATCCACCATCAAATCTTCAAAAAGTCAAAAAACATTTCCAACTATTAGGATGCTTAGAGAATTGATAGTACTATCATATTTCCTCCCCTCAACATCAATTGGATGATGTCATTTTAATCATTTATAAATAAGGGCATGTTAGACAAATAAAGTCACCAAAAAGACAAATGTCGTCATTGTGTCGTAAACAATAACCTTTGCTTCATGTAAGATATATTGAGAAATTTCTTTTAAGTTAACCTCCATCATAGGTTCCCATCACAAACATTTTAAAACATCTTTGAATCACATATAGCTTATAACGCAATGTTATGAATCTTTTTTCATTTATGATAGTCTAACATTCCAAGAAAGCATTTTTTATTGTCTTTTAGTTAGTGGGATGTGGGTACTATCAATGGCATTCATGCCACACATATGTTTAGTACACCAATTAGTCCTTGCATTGATGCATAAAATGCAATAAGTGCTAAAGAAGTTTAATGTTGTCACATCAAACATATCATAACAAGAAGAATGCTCACTATTGAAATTGTCATTGTTCAAATCAAATCCACCTCTATCCAAGTTGTGCTTCATCTCACACTATATTGAATAGTCTTCATTGTCATCACAGTTTTTTCTGCATTAGGTTTGTTCGTCTTTTGATGAGTCTGTTTGAAACATATTCTAAAATGCCTCTTCAATTTTTGCATGTCTGAAAATTTCTTCTGTTTCATTGGTAGTCAAAGAAGAAAGAATCTTTGCAAACAAATTCATATGAGGTATCCAATGAATTTAAGATATCCAATGGGTTTAAAGGTTTATTATGACGTGCACATCTTCATTAGTGAATCTATGAAGCAATGTTGAGTGCTATAATCAAAAAATTTAGTTTATCATCTTAATGCCCAATAATCTGATATGCCCCTACGTATTGAATTTCATCTTCAAGATTTCTGGCATCATCTTGGTTCATTCTTCAATACCCAATGTGTTCACATCATCTCCAAGTCTAAATAAGCTAGCCTTCAGTGCAATTCATTTTCCAATATATGTTTGACTTGTTCCCAACATCATCAATCCTAAATCATCCACTTTTTCAACATTTGAATGATGACCTTGATTTTCTCACGGGCTCTAAGACATAAGTTAGAAACCATATCAAAACAATTGAAAACCCAAATCTAATTTTATCCTGACCACTTTTACCTCATTGCTATGTAACAATCTAAGAGCATGTTCTAGTTGCAAAGTTCAATTGCAAGCTTCAGTAAATCTCTACTTAACAATGAAGTTCCCAATTTCATTGCAAACTGGACTTCATCCTCAAAAAAATTCTGCAAATTACCATGACTGCTAAAAACTGTTGCCAGATTTTCAGGTAAATTGCTCCAGATCAGACATCACCAATTGCTATGACAGAAGCAGTGGTAAGGTTTTGGGGGAACACTGCATGAGTGCTATCTGATCTCCAGTCTGAAAACTGTAACCTGGGTCCTTAGGGAAAAGCATACCTGTCACTTCTGTACTTCAGGTACTGTTTGGGAGATTCTCAGAACTGCTATTAACAAGAAAAAACAACCCAAACTGTTCATTTGAGAAAAGACATGGCTTCTGCAGAGGAGGTCTCACATGCTGCAGCACCAAAAAGCAACGAGGAAGTGGGAAGAAGCTGTTGTGTTGGAAGAGGACCTGAACACGAATGAGTCTCTTCGTTTAGCTCATGCTAGAGCTATTCAGGCACAGGTGGGCTCAACACGAGATACTGTCAAACAAATGGAAGCCTTGCTTTCTTGTGCAATTTTCTTGAATAAGATTGCAGAGACCTAGGGAACAGATTTCCCTACGACACAAAAAGTTCTTTCCATTAGTCAATGCACAAGTCTAGAACTATCTGGTGCCAAAGGAGAAAGGTTACCAGTGTACACAATCTAGATCATTGTTGCCTGTCAACCACCAAGCACAACAATGGTGTATACCATGCATTGAAGCACAACCACATGCCCCACCTCTTTGTCAATGGTCCCAAAAAACAACACACATCAAAACATGGCATGTACCTTGGTGGTGAAGTTGATGACTTGCTAGAGACACACGGAACAACTCCATTAAAAAGAATCGTTAATTATCAGTACAAATGGAACTTAACACTAATTGAGCTGTTCTTTTTGCTACCCCAGGCATGCCCAGTAGTCCATGTAGTTCTTGATAACCTTCCAGTACCCTTTCACGACACCCAGAATTGGATATTGCCAACATGTTAAATGCAGCATCGGCCACTCTTGATGCCTCTGCATTCTCCTGAATGAACTCTGGTACCACCTGCATCTCTCCAACTGTTACTGGCATGCCCTCTTTACCTCACATCATACACTCATAGCACATGGTAAATGCTGATAGAGAAGGCTCAACATTTAGATGCAATTGTTACTAATGGATCTGATCAACTTTTGAGAGAGAGAAAGAGAGTAAATAGGGATCTACAACACTGAATGTAAGATGGACTGCTATGGTATTGAACTACTTTCATCAAAGAGAATAAATGAACTGAGTATGATGCATTCCTTGCTGGATTCAAACTTGTCACTCTGCGCAGTAGGAGACCTACCTGCTGCTCAAGAATAAGATTCACCAGAGAAATGTGCCTCACTGAAAACTTGAAAATGTTGCGTGCAATCCATGCTGTTGGCGCATCTATCTTGTATACCACCACTTGAGGTACCTAATCAGGCAGGGCAATTTGTTCTCAGGATTGGTTGCTGAACTGTTGATCTGGGACAGTCACCAATCAAGAAAATTCCAACTGAAGTGTTTGACATGCATTCTTTTATTGTGTGCAAAACATTTTTGATGGCTCCTTCCTCCTGACTACATTGGAACATGGTTTGTTGCCTGACTCACATTAAACAATGCAAGTTCCAGATTTACACTGCCTGACTTTGTTATTGCAAGATCTGCTGCTGGCATCACCATCTTTGAGTTTCCCTGCATGGAGAGCTTAAGTCCACTAGAATCAAGAATTATTGAATCTATTAAGCTCTGAAATCATCTCTGGCTCTTACTAATAAGTTCACTGTTGGCACCACAACACAGACAAGCAGTGTTACATCTTTGTGGTTCACAATCATAGCAAAAACCCTACCTTCAGAAAACATGGCATGGTTGGAACTTACATGCCAGAGCTTTGCACATCCTGTCAGGCCATATTTGTGGAAACTTTCCTCGAGAATATGGTGCTGATTGAGCAGAATTGATGGGACAATGAAGTGCACCTGAAGATTATTTGCCCTGGTTCCACCTAGATTGTAAGCAGTACTGACCCAGCATGCCCCTGTTTTCTGAGGCAACTGCAAATCTATTCTCAAAGGCCTCAGGAAGACCTGCCTAGATGGGTAAGACTTTGGTCTTCCAGAGGGGTGAAATTAGGTCTCTCTTTATGCTACAATAGTGAAACTCACCATTTGCAAATCAGAAACAAAGAAGAGAAGAAATATCTGTTTAGCTCAATTACCTTTGATGGACTTTGTCCAACAACTGTCGAGCTGCTGAAGCTAGAACAGGCCAGACATGCCGTAACTCTTGTGGCCGTGATGCAGGCATTAGCAACACCACCAAATCCTCTTCTCTAATTTTAAGCAATATCCTTGCCTGCACAGACCAGAAAGGCAAGCATATCACCAAACATGCATCCACCAGAACCCTTGGAGGTAAGCATCCCTATAACAATCAAAAAGAGTGCACACTGCCATTTTCATGTGGCCTGAAAAGCACCAATGGCATATAGAACAATAGGCCACTCAATAACATCAAAGCAGGAGAGGGGGAGAGTATCTAATGGTGGAGACAGCACATGAAGGGTAAATGAAGGACTAGTTTGCAATGAAGGAGACAAACATCAGTAGCACAAGGACAGCGCAATCATGGCTTGACTTGCCAACATCATTTCTTGAATGAAAGAAAATAATCATAGACAGGCCAGCAGGCAATAGACCTGTTGTCGAGTAATCTTATATTCAACTAAATCAAGCAACGGATGACCCACTTCCACAACATGTCCACCAGCTTTCCGGAAGTACTTTGCCTGCTTTCCAAACATCATTATCCTCAATTAAATCATTGCCAGCAGCAAAAAGACAAGACAAACTACAGAAAGAAGGAATCCATCTGTGAACTTCTTAAAACTCAACCCTAGCTCTCTAAATCCCTCATCTTTCTCCATGCACAAAGACTTCTGACATTTGAGATTAGCAAGATATGTGTCAAACTGCACGCAAGAAAACTGGAAAGGAATTGATTGTGCCTCACCTGCTCACACTAAACCACAATACAAACTGTTGCATATTATCCACTAGACCTGGTAAAGAAAAGATGTACCTCACCAGGGTAGACAGAAAAAATAGAATCGCTCATGTTGACAATAGACTGAGTCTGTGATGTGTTCCACAGCCATTCATTGGGTGGAATGTAATACACAACTTTACAACCTGTGTGCAGAGGTTATTGTATAAGATTTGATCTTGACCACTGTCCAACAATTGAACTATACAAAGAAACCACTGCCCCCACAAAGCAAGAGGGGCCCACCTAAAAAGGCTTTTACCTGCAGGAACTCAAGTTTGGCAGTAATCAAATGTGAACCTCAGCCTCAATTTGCAATGCCATATCTCACTTTTCAACATCCATAGTTTACATTGAACTTGTGTTTTTAGCCATATATCCTTGTTCAGCTAGGAAGTATCAAACCCTTGATTTGAAGCCACCAGAGACCAAAACTACATCTAAAGTTAAAAAGCATTTTCTTGGGATCCCTATCAAGAGTTGTGTTTGTTGTTGGAGCTCACCAAATTGCCTTTTGACATATCTTCCAAATGGAATGTTAACCCCTGGGTAGTCAAGTAAAACCTGCATACCCCAAAATCAAGCACTCTCCAGCAAAAAAAAGAGCAAATGCAAGCCCACAGTAGAAAAACAGGCATTTCTAGACAGGCGTACAAATTAATCACCTGCACATATTACTACTGTGGAAGCTTTCATTAGAGTTTGCTTGCTTTAGCTTCATGGCAAGTATCCAATGCCCAGGAAAACCAGGTTTGAGGAACAGAAGGGGAGGATGAAAGGCCACATAATGGACTTATCAAATCAATATCCTTCTGCTAGCCACCTATATACACAGAACTACTCTTCATTACATGAGCAAACTTTGCTTGCTGTGGATCTGTGCAAATGGTGCCCAGGGGAAAGAGAGAGAGAGAGAATATGTGTACCACAATATCAGGACAATGCTTATCAAGAAAAGTGCGTATACTCAGTTGAAGCTGAATTGAGGGAATGATAAGTGGCAGCGCTTCCAAAAGTCCAATTGAGCTTAGACCCGTATTGTCTCCTGTGCAGTTGCCCCCAACATGTGCTTATTGAGATCAGAGTTCATGCAATTTCCTACTGATGAAAATACCTCATACATACTTTGACCTTGGGAAAGCATGGACATAAGTCATTCTGGAGTATGAGGTCTTTGCAGACTCAGGAGACAAGCAAAACACATCTTGCAAAGCAGATGGAACCACACAACACCCACCAATCAGTTTAGCTCCGGCTGCCTTCATCCGATGCCCACCTACGGCATAAACCTCAACACCAATTTCCTTCTTTCCTGCTTCCTCAAGGATTTCTTGCACAAGGGCTGCGCCATGAATATCCCCCATCACGTCTCCTGTGCTAATCTGCAATGCAAATGCTCCTCACTCATCCTTTGGGAACCACATCTTGGTTCCCCATACGTCCATACCCTAAACCCTAGTTCCATCAGCGCAAGAATGTAGAAACGAAAGAGAAGCGGGGTGTAGAGGAAAGACAAAAGACATGAGGAAAGAAAACAGAACACACCACAATGCGGTAAGGTCTGCTGCGGTTTTGGTGATGGTGGACAGAAGAACAACTAATATCCGAATCCACAGACGTAACATCTTGCTCCTCTTGGCCGTATGATAGTGAAGCTCGGCATGTATGATGAGTTCTCCCCCTCCTCCTTTGCTGCTCATCATGGGTGCCAAGCAAAAGATGACAGGACCTGAAGTGGCTGAATCCTCTCCAGCAGGATTGCAGCTGCAATTGTGCTGTATGAGCTTGCACAAGAAGTCGTTGGGTACTGCTGCTGCTACTAATAATGCGCAGAGCAGCAAGAGGAGAAGGAGGAAGAGCTGCTGCTGCAGAGTGGACATGCACAACACATCCGCTGATGGCTTCTAGCATGGACATGATGAAGCAACTTTAATTTCACCATCAAAATCCCAGTTTTCTTTCTGCTTCCAAAATCACACCAAACATTTGGATTTGTCAGCCAACCCTAAAACACGCTAGCCACAGAATCAATCCATGGCTTGCTTGCTTTGCAAAAGCGTAAACGTCAAGAGCACTGATGGGCTTTGCTGTGAGGGTTTAGGGTTTAAGCTCCATAAGGCCCCCCTTAATTTGAGGGTCATTTGAGCCCTCAAATTAACTCAAGGGTTTAGGCCCAAGAATTAGGGAAGGCCTTATGGAAATACCCAAATGGGTCAAGCTTGGGTCTAATTGTTTATGCAAATCTAGCCTTTTGCCATTGAAATTTTGTATGTTATGTTTTTACCATTTAATATATATATGATTTCATCTTAATTTGGGAATTTTTCATTTGGTTCTTTAGCTTCCATCTAATTTTTACTTTGTGTCTAAACAAATCAAGGCCCAATCTTGAAAATGTGGTCCAAAACAAATGACATGCCAATCATTGCCATAATCACATTTGGATGTTCCACAACTAAATTGCACCACATAGCATGTTGGTCATTATACCTAAACCTTATTAGACATAACTAAGGTTGTTTAATATACATCACTAATCAAGTTTATAAAAACATTTACCATCTAACTCATAAATGAAACGTAAAGAATTGATCAAATGTTCGTTGAATATAAGAGTGTGTAAGTGATTGGTGAAAATTCTAAAATTTTCCCCATGAATTGTGAAAGCCTCCAAATTATAAAATATTTTATTTTTATTTTTATTTTTGTTTTTGTACTTGTAAATCTATTGTGATAAGCATATTGCAACCTACCATCAAGTATTCATCAACAATTATAACTTGAATATATTCAGGCCATGTGTATATATTACTAATTTGATTTGCTTTCTATGGAAGTAAAAATTAGCACTATTACAAAATCAAGGGTTTTACACTAAGTTTTTTGACATAATAAAAATCATATTTTTAGTTGTATTAAAGTTTGGACAAAAATGACTTAATCAAGACATACTAATCATTTAGGCTAAAAACTTGATTGAATATATTTTGATTAATTTCATATTAGTGTCTGTTTTGATTGAATTGTTTGATGACATGCAGGTGTTCATGCTGGTTTGCACTCATTTTGAGGACTTGCAGTCTCCCACATCTCCACAGAGATTTGTTTTCTTCAAAATTTAGCCTTCCTAATCACAAGGCAGAGACGCTATCTTTAGAAGTTGTGACAGAGAAGACATGATATCCTTTGATTGCCAACTTGGGCATGTAGGTCAAATTATTCCAGGAAATCACCTTTGTCCTAAATCAGCTATGGTTTGAGGCTCATCTGGAAATTGAAACGTTACAAAACATGACAATGGGTATATCAACAAGTAAACATATAAGAGCATGTTGAAATGGTGAGACTTGACACTTACTAATTCACAACGAATCCATCGCCTATTATGGTGGTGGTGCCCTAGAGTCATAAACCAGATTCTCAACTCCAGCAGTTGCATTCCAGAAGTCAGAAAAACAATCAGAAGCTCAGACACATGCAGCAAGAGGGATGACACCACAAAAAGTTTTTGAAAGCTTTAAAGCTCTGATGACATATTTTCTTCAATGCCATTGTCATCCATAGAATAGGTCTACACACAAAAATGGTCCAGAGTTCTCTTCTTTATCTTCCAGATTTTATTAAGTAGTTACAATGGAAATTTTTCGTAGTTTCCATGGGGTCCACAATTACCTTAAATCATAATGATGTTTTATCAGAAAAACAATGGAGACAAATCACTAAAAACCTGATTTCCAGTACAGAAAAGTTGTACAAGTGGGTCCTCAAACCGTAAGTCATGTCCTCAACCTGCAAATCATGGATCAGAGAAACTCCATTCATTACTTTGGAACCTCTGCAGAATCAAAGTGAGCCCACGTTGTTTGCAGGGCAGAGCAGTGGAGCAGCTTAATTGTGGCACCACATCATTCTCACATCATCCACTTGATCAAAGGCTTTTCTGGAATACAAAGCATTCCATCAGAAATAAGAATTTTTCAAATGCAGGCAAGCAAGCACAACATCAGTTGCAAAATTGAAGGTTCTACAGAAACAGTAAGCACTCACATGCATATTCACATTGAGTAAGCTGCGACCAGGGCTGTTGATTGTGGCAGCTGATTTTGCAATCTTTTCCCTACTTTCTTCAGAACTCCTTCCAAGTCCTGCAAATGGTCCATGGCTACAAACATAAACTTACACGAATCATTTCCCCCAAAACCAGCTTCTGACCATTCATTCCCTCAGTATTTTCTTTCCAAACCACTTATGCTGCCACAAGGTGTGTGAGAAAGAAATAGGAGAGAAAAAATACCATCCGAAATGATCTGAGGCAGGGAAGGTGCTGCAGCTTCTTTGCATGGAGATTCCCATCTGCTTTTGATGCTGTCCTCAACTTTATGGCTGCACAGGCTCTCCTTGGATCAAGACCTTTGCCTCTCCTCCGTATCATTAACCTGGCTCCACATGGAATTTTCTTGATGACCATATATAACTGTCAAGTTGACAACCACTATTGGACCCTAATCCTGTTCCACTAAACCAGTTCTGATGATCATCATCACTGGAATTAGGAGAAAACTGCAAAGATTTCCAAATAGGTGTGTTTCTTGAAGGGGTGTCATGAACCAGACTTGTTCGGGGTGATGACTGTTCACCTTTTTTGAAATAGTTGGATCACAAAATGTTTTTCCATAACCTCCACTTGAACATCAAGCAGCAAGAACTCATCAATCTGTGTTTCAAGCAGACAAGCATTTTCAGCCTCATTTTGCAAACCTTGAACATCGTTGGATTCTCAAGCAACTCAATGCAATGTTGATGGAAATTGCACATGGAAGAAATATACTAGAACAGAAAAGAAGGAAGAGGTTTCAAGGCATCACCAAGGACAATGAGCCCAAGGATTCTTAGACTTCAAGTAATTGTTATGCATGGATTCTCAACCTACCCTTCAGGAATTCGATGTGCAAGACTTGACCAAGCAGCTCCTGATGAAGAATCATGAGGGTTGTCTTGCTGAGGTTGGCTTTGAGATGGGGAAAGAGATTGTTGAGCATGTAATGAAAGAGCTGACAACAAAAGAAAGTTGTTTAGACCAAAATACACAGCATCAATCTGCAATGAAGCAACAAAACAATCAACAACAATTACTCCAGAACCTCTGCAGTGTCCGGCAAGCAACCATTTGTTCCAATGACCTTAAGTACGAGATCCACGAAGTGAAGAGACGGATTTTGCAAAGAATCTCAGGAGGAGGAGGAGGAGGAGGAGGAGGAGAAGCAGAGTTTGGTCGCGAAGTAAGGAAGACGATGTCGGTTTCTTTTAGGAAGGAGTTAGAGTGCAAGCAAAATCTCTGCAAAATGCCAAAACAATCTTTTGAGGAGCCTGCCGCCACATACAAGCAAAATCTTCACAAAATGTCAGACAACATTTTTAAGGAGCAGCCTGCCACTTGCGAGAAAAATCTTCGAATCCGCGAACTTCAATCAGAGATCCAAGACCTCAAAAGACGGCTTGCAAGGAATAGTGAACAGGAAGCGGAAGTTGAGGTTCAGTACGAGATGGAAAAAGAGATTCTGGAACACGCTGTGAAGGAACTAACACGCAAACTTGCTGACAAAACTTCTGAAGCTGAATCTTACGCAACGGCTCTGCGAGCAACAATACAAAAGCTTGACGGCTTGGTCGATCAGTCGCAAGAAAGACTGGACAGCGCCTTTGACATAGCAAGATCGTTGCGAACTCACCTTCAAGACCGAAAGATGAGAATCGACAAGCTCGAAAGAGAATCTTGTTTGCGCGAGACAGAATCGAGAGAAGCACGACGGAAATCGGCAATGGCGCAAAGCAATTTGTCCAAAACTCTCGATGCTCAAGAACTGCGCATAATACAGCTTGAAGATAACGTTTATGACAAAGACAAGGAGCTTTTGGAGAATAGAAAACGCCTAGAAGATCTTCGTGCAAGGATAAACGAAAGAGAGAAAAGCTTCGAAAAACTGGAGAGCGAAATGGACCTTCTGTGCACGGCATTGTCGTCCTCCTCCGCCACAGGCAACACGCAAGAAGAAGGATCCATAACCAAGAAGCCATCATATGTACAAGAAGGCTCTTCTTCCAAACCAAATCTTGTGTCTACATTATCGTCCGCTGCACAACAAAATTCTCAGGGATCAAAAGCCAAGCTCCAGCGAACGAAAAGATTCTCGCCCCCTCTTCTTCCGTCCACAACTCCCTTGCTGCAAGCATATGAGCAAGCGAGGAAAGCTCTTGTGCAAACAACTCCAGAAGAGCTTGATTCTTGCAGGGAGGGGAGCCAGAGTCTTTAACCCTGGAGTGTCTAAACCCAATGTTGGGCGGGGGTTTATCAGAAACAAGCAACTAGAGAGATGGCAATAGGCTATGCAATTAATCCATACACAAAATAACTTCAACCTACACACATGCTATTGAAGATCTATGCTTGGAAACAATAGTTGATAATTGTACTCCTATAAAGAGCACAAGTTTATATATTCCTTGAGTTGAAGAGAGCTTGATTTTCTCTCAAGAAAAAGATTGCACGTCTTGCCAACTAGCCAAGAGTTAGCTAGCATGAATGTTTGATCATGTAAGCTATTTTTATGATTGTTGTAAGTCTTTTTAGACTTTGCAAGATGATCATCTACACATGATTATTGCTCACATTGTTGTTGATTTGCCCAAGCTATATTAAATGTTTGACCTCAATCACTAAACATCTATCATTCAAAACCATTTTGTAAAAGCATATGGGACCAACAACTTGATAACATCTTCAGCTAATGTTGTACTAGAATCAAGAACCTCCTCAAGATCGTAATGTTATAATGGGGAATACAACCTAGAATCTTAAGATATTTGTATTTGAGTCTTCTTCGTTGCCCCGGTTGCATAACCAAAATTTCACAATGTCACAATATTCTCAATACCCAAGAAGCAAATTGTAAAATGTTTGTTCTTAAAGAGTTTTTAAATCCACATACCAAAGATGAGCAATAGAACAAGGACAGATGTTCAGAGCCCACAATTTCTAACATTTCTCTTTAACATTGATAGAGACTTATTTTCCTTTCTAAATGCCATGGTATGTAGTTAATGTCACAAATGTTAATGTCATGGAGTTCATTCATTTGGATGATCATTCATGACTTATAATAAACTTGTACTTAACTTTTAGTTTAATTTCAGTTCGTTTTTAATTAACTTTCAATAAGTTTTAATTCATTTTCACTTTGCTTATAATTAATTATTAAGTTTTAATTCATTTTTAATTAATCCTAGTTAAGTTTGAATTAACTCCTAGTTGATTCCTAGTTATGTCCCAGTTATATTTTAATTAACTTGTAGTTATTTCTTGGTTAAAAAGGTTTTCAAAAAGTTTTTTTACTCGATGCACACATAAAAACAGTTTTAAAAGCTTCCATGAGCTAGGTCCCCAAAGGGGTATAAACAAAAATAGGACGTCTTATTTTCTTTAGTTTGTTCAACATTAGTCTTAAGCATGATCTTGCACCATAACCTTGTCATGTTATTTTCATATTCATGTTTACATATGTTAATATAATAA
The DNA here is from genome assembly GCA_963920785.1 of Sphagnum contortum. Lineage (NCBI taxonomy): Eukaryota > Viridiplantae > Streptophyta > Sphagnopsida > Sphagnales > Sphagnaceae > Sphagnum > Sphagnum contortum. The sequence continues at coordinate 3,266,299 of OY987277.1, read as the reverse complement.
AAAATTGTTTTCACACTTGTCTTACACATCTCGTGTTATTGTCTATATTCTTGTGTTTTTGTTTTTTAATCACATATTTTGTTTTCTTTTTTGTTTGAAAATTAGACTTAGACCTTTGATTTAACCTTTGTTCCTGTGGTTCTTTGTGTCCCTAATAGTTATGACCAATGATTTACCAACTTCACCAAATATTGAGACTACCAACTAGTAACACTAAATTCCATACCTTAAATGTCCTTTGTAAGTTTGTGATAATTCAAAATGTAAAAAGTAAAGCATTGGGTGACATTTATCCCAAAAGGACAATGTACATTTACCTAACAACCTACTACTACTTAGGATTACATCTAATGCGCCCCCAAGTTATTTGTTAGACCCAAAGAGGGTCCAACTATGTCAAATTACGGAAGTAAATGGAACTTGGTGCCACTCCCAGCTTCCAGCACTAAAGGGGGTGAGAGGGGCATGCTAAAAGCTCCGGGATTAGACTAGGAAGAAGGACAACTTAGTTAGTTACTCGGTCCTACATCAAAACCAACCCCAAGTTGGTTAGTCTTCATTCTAGATCATTTTTGGTGTTAGGACAAGCCACGGGAAACACAGACCCACTTGATTCACCACGGCCCGGACTTGAGGGAAGCCACCACCTTCCCCCATATAGTATTCTCTGCGTTCGCCCACGGGATCTACATCCGAATGGCTTTTTGTCCCGAGACTCCCAAGGAGGAGTTGCGAAACTATCCCAATTTGGACTCCCAGGACTTTGAGAGCTCATAACTCCCGACTCCGACCTCCAATTGGGTTGAGTCTAAATCAAAGTTGTAGCTCTCCTCAAGAGCTTTCCAATGGTGTGTCGCACTTCACCTACACACACCGGGTCGGGTCGATTCCTGACTTTTAGTGGTCAGGAGTCAATTGTCAATTTGACTCCCGACCCTTCTTTCAACCATAACTTGTGCTGCATATGTCCAAATGGCTCATGCGAGGCCATTTTAGACATCTACACTTCAAGACCTTTCCAAGGGTATAAAGAACACCTCAATGCAAGGTGTTTTGACCCTTGCTATCAAGCTCTGAATTTTGGGAGTGTGAGTTTCATCGTCACACTTGCCTCAAAGTGGGGTTGCGACAACATTCAACCATATATGAAATTTTACATCCATGTGAAATTATGTTCAACAACCACTTGTCATTTTCACATTGGTTAAGGAACATGCCAAAATTTTATCCCCAAATCTTACACAAATGTGTAATCTTTCCCCTATGGGAAGAGCCAACAAAATTATAATAATTTGAAAATATTTTGGTTTTGGATATGCATAATATTTGTTTCTTAACTTGTTTTGTTAGCTTGTTAGTTGGTATTAAAGCATTCAAAATGAATAATAACAACACAACAAGCAATGTTGGAGACATTTTTTCACAACTACAATATTGCAAATGATTTTAATATGTTTAAAAAAAAAACAAAATGAAGTCAAAGCAATTGAAGATGGATTTCTTGATCCATGGTTTCCCACTCAAAAATTTTAAATGTTTTAAAAAATGTGATATGATGAACTAGTTGGCAATAATGATGAATTCAAAAGTCCATGTGAAATGGTGAAGATTTCACAATTATGACCAATTCCACCAACATTAAATATTAAAAATTAGGTGATCAATGATGCAATGGAAGTTTACTATTTAAATTGTTGGTGGGTTGGTATCCATTTGATGGTTAATTCTTGGTTTTTACAAGAACCAATAATTTATGGTTCCATTTTAAGGAATATTTTCAAAAACTAAAATATATTAATCATGGGTTATCCATTTTTTTCTAAACCAACGGTTTGGGTCCAATAAGTCCAACTTTTATAAGAAATTTTGATTTTTGGTTTAGGTCAAAGCCAATTTAGGCTTGTTATTGGGGATGGTTCCAAAGTTCATTTATAAATGGTTTTGATTTTTTTGGATTTTGGTGTTCCCAAAGTGTTCCCAAAAGGTTTCCAAAATATTCTCATGGTGTTCCCATCAAATTCCCTCAACTTCCCAATGGGTTTTTTTAAGTTTCCAAAATGTTCATAAAAATGTCCCAAACACAAGAATAGGGAACAAGTTATAAGGAACATAGAAAACACCACAACATATCTCTGTAAAGTTCATTTTAGTGCTACCCTTGGAGATGTTATATATTAAACTTAAGGCTAAAACCTAGGACCTCAAAAAGTAGAAACTCTAACCTTATTTAAACTTAAGGCCTTAAACTTTATTTAACCCTACAACCCATACCTATTAAAAAATATTTTTTGTCTCATAAAGTCATGTTTTTAGTCATGTTCAAATCCATGTAAACCCACAACATCTAAGTCTGGAAGTAGACTCATTAGTTAGTTCTAGGTCCATGTAGACTTGTTAGGTTAACTTTTAGACCCAAATTCATATCTAGACCTAGATCCAAGCAAAAACCCAAATTTGGCCACCATTAATTGGTATCATTAAAAGCTATCGTGCTCATGAAAAAAATATTTTGTCTACCTTTTAGAAAGTGTTGAGGATTTGAATATTGATGCATTTAACATTCATAACTAGAATCATACATATCAAGATTGGGTCAAACTCACATATCACTCAATATTTGTTCAAAATTTTAAAAAAATCTACAAGGTATGATCATTATTTTAATTCAAATTTCTTTTTGGATGAAACATTTTCAATTGTATAAAATTTAGTGTGGAAAACATAAATAGTTTTTCTTACAATTGACATTGGGTCTACAAATGAGTTTAAGGTTCTATTAAACATGGAACACCTCAAGTGTGATGTACATTGTTTGCACATGAAGCTTTCAATATGTCAACATAATGTTTGACACTATAAAAACCTAAGTTCCATTTTATAATGAAGAATTCACCAACAAAAGTCAAGGATACTCTATTCATACAAGCTACATTTTATATACATAAGATCACCTTCAACTTCACACAACATTTTTTCATAATGGATTGTCATGAGATGTTCAATGTTGATGATTGTGATTGAAATGAGATGCTAAAAAATGTTAGGTTCCCCAATCATTATTTTCAAGGTTGCATAGGTAACATGGTATAGTTGACATGACGACATCACCATATGCAACTATTGTCACATGCAACTTGTTCAAGGGAATTAAAGGCCATTTTAATCACACATCGTTTGTGATTCAAAATTAGTCACAACCAATAGTTGAAAATTTACAAAAAAAATTCTAATAAAATATCAAGGAAAAAATGAAAAAAAATGTTAGGCAAAAACACCTGCTCATGTGAAATTTTTGATGTCTACATTTTCTTGTCTTCCATGGAAGAAAAATTTCATTGAATAAGGTGCCTTGTAAATACCCTAGGAATTTTTTGCTAGCGTTTTATGACAAGGTGATAAGAACATTAGATAATCACCAAAACATCCATTATTGTGGATTCAAAACCCAACTCCATTCTTGGATTTCAATTTTCAAAGATGTCTACAAGCAAAGATTAATCATCCAATGTTGTTGTTCCTTATAATTAGGGCCATCGATGCATCTAGTTGCATGCAAATTACCATATTATTTAGTGTTAGTGTTTTTTGGTGTGATTTTTTTGCAATTTTCAATTTGAAAAATATGACTTGACACATATGAAGAATTTTGTGAAAAAACCACTAGCATTAAGTTTCAACACAAAATAAAATATTTTATAATTCTTTACTTTTGGATCTGGTTTGTGGCCAACTTTGGTTAAATCTTCTTATGGATGATTACTAGTTTTATTAGATCAGATAATTGTAAAAAAAACCCTAACTCTTGTGACAATATCTAGCACATAGTTGTTGATTTTTATTTTTTCACTATTTGATGCCAAAACATGACATATAAGTCATAGGGTCATTGACCACTTATGAAATGCCATGTAATAGCCTAGAATTAAAAAAATGTTAATTTTGGTCTAATCATGTGATGCCATGTGGCAACAAAGTTTAGCCAAATAATGTTATGTGACCTAGCCTAGAAAGTTTGACCTAAGTTAAATCGTCTAGATTAAAAAGGCACCAATGTTAAACTAGTCACCTAGGTTAAAGGTGTATGTATTATTTAAATTATAAGTGTGAGGATTTGAACCCTTCACCTCCATTTTGAAGGTTCAAGTCATTAACCATTGCACCATAACATTTTTTCAATTAAAAACATAAATACCACAAAAGAATGAACAATAACATTTGTTAACCTAAGTTAACCTAGGCCGACCTGTGTTAACTTGGGTTGATTTAGGCCACCCACTAATCTAGCTTAAGTTAACCTAGGGTAACCTAACCTAAGCCCCCTTAAGTTAACCCAAGCTTCCTTGGTAGACTAGGCTAAATTAAAATATGCTTAATTTATTTACTAAGGTTAAATTAGGTTACTAAAGTTAAATTAAGTTAAATTAAGCTACTTATGTTAAATTCCACAATTTAGGCTAAACTAGATGAAAGTAAACTAAACAAGGTTGTTTAATCAAACTTGGTTAAAGTAGGATAAAGTCAAATAAACAAGGATACTTAAACTAAACTAGGCTAAACTAGGTTAAATTAAGCTACTTAGTCTAAATTAACTTAAGTAAAGTTATTTTGGATAGAATTATGTTAAATAAACTACTTGGGTTTAATTAAATTAAATTAAATTAGGCTACTTTGGCGAAACTAAGCTAAATTAAGTTAAATTAAAGTACTTTGATTAAGCTAAATTAAAATAGGCTATGTATGTTAAACTTTGTTACTTAGGTTTAATTTGGTTAATTTGGCAAAAGTAATTTAAATCAAATTATACTAGGTTAAATTATAGCTATTTATGTTAAACCAAGTTACTTAAGTTAAATTATGCTACTTAGGCTAAATTGAGCTAACTTAAGTTAAATTAATGTAATTTTAAAAATATAATTCGAATAAATTAGGTTAAATTAAACTATTTATGGTACATTGAACTAAACTTGGTTAAATTAAGCTAAACTAGAATAAATTAGGTGAAATTAGGTGAAATTATGCTATACGGCTATATTAAACTAAATTAGGCTAATTATGTTAAAGTGGGTTAAATTAAATTAAAGGAGGCTATGTAGGGTAGATTAGGCGAAATTAAGTTAAATTAGGTTACACTAAAGTAAACTAAATTATGTAAGTTAAATTTAGTGAAACTAAACTAAATTAAACTAAATTAAGTTAAATTGGAATAAATTAGGTTAACATATGTTCCATTAAGCTAAATTAAGCTATTTAGGGTAAGCTAGGCTATAGTTGCTTGCTTTGGGCAAAAAATTTGAGAATCATATTTACGCAACTAGTTTAAAAAATTGCAAAAAAATCCTATACCTTATTTAGATTAGAAAAATCTAAGAATTTCAAGACTTCATGTAGATTGATGATACATACACAAATAGATGTTAATTTGCACAAAGGTGCCCACAAAAGAAGGTCAACTTCAAGTCAACATGACTACTAGTGAACTAGTCACATTTATAGTCATAATTGTTTATAATCATATTTGTAGTCATGTTGTCATAATTTTGACCATAGTCAGAAAAATGGTCACAATTTGAAATGAAATATGATTACATGACTATAGTAGAACAACGATAATCACAAATTGTCATAGTCATCAAATCCATGTTTTGGTGTAATGGTACATGGCACATAATATCACTTCAACAAAAGCTTAAAATATAAAACTTTGACTAGTCATAAAGTTGTTGGGTGAAAAGACACTATGGTGAACAAACAAAGTTGTCATAAATATTGATTTCCAAACTTGTGCGTGTTTAAAATTTCATCAAGCCGATATTAAAATACATTTTCATAAATTGAACTCATAATGATGTAGTTCAAAACTTGAAAAACATATTTCCTTGAAAAAATTGCACTTTTTTATTGAAATTAAATTATTACAAGAAATTGTGAGAATATAATACTTGTAACAATATATTGCAAAATGCAAATATATTCCAAAAACCATTGAAAGTATTGTCAAATTTATGTGTGTTTCAAAACATTAGATGAAGTGAAAGAAAATTTGATCTCAGAATAATACAAATGCATTAAAAAAAAATTATACATTCTTGCCGAAGTCCCCCCAATGTGCCTTCACCTTACTATGATAAACACACTTGGAAAATATCTTGATTAAAGCTTACATAATTGACTTATAACTATTTGCAAAATTGAATTTCCCACATATTGTACACTTGACTAAAGATTGGTGATAATCAATTGTCAAGAAGGCAAGTTGAAAGAAGTAAAAACTTGAGCCTATTGTGCAAGATTTTAGGGAAATGAAACCTTCGACTTGTTACACATGTAAATCTTAACAACTAGGTTGCCATAGTGATGTTTGAAAATTTAAAGAGAATTATTGTTCACATTGTCTTGTTAATTTTTTTGAAATATTCAATATGGCTTGTTGCACCCCATTTTTGCGCCCCCCCCCCCCCCCCCCCCCCCCCCATTAACAAATAGTGTTGATTATCAATAGTGGGTACAAAACATTATAAGCACAATAGACATCATGTTTGAAGAATGAATTTTTACTAATGTTTGTTGATTGCCCTTCATGTAACAATGATGAACACATCAAACTATAAATTGATCAAAATACAATTCAAAAGCAAGTACAAAGGACAAAATTGGCACAAACTTGCTTCAACATTTGAATTATTCTACAACATGTGACATTTAGAATGAGGAATTAAACAATGCACATGTAAACACTTGAAGTTCAATTCAAAAGAATTGGTAAATTTTAAATGATTTATCCATGTTGGACTAATTTTTATTGTAGATGCTTCATGTTTTTCCACTTTATTATAGAGTTTGAAAAATTTAATTCCTCAAATTCGTCAAGGGCTTCAATGTGAACTCCCATTACAACATCTAATTGTTGCACTATAACAATTTGATTTGTGATTTATCTTTGATATCATTTTAGATGTTGAAATCATGTTCACAAATATCATTGTAATAACATTGGACCATAACTATTTCAACTGATTTCAACAAGTTAGAAACTTGACATGATAGGTCACATTTGCACTGATATCATTACAACAATCCATAACTTTTTTGGCATGCCAAATGTTAAAAGCCAATCTTCAAAATTTTAACAACTCAACCTTCAATGCCAAATTTTCAATCAAAGGATGATGTTCAATGCTTCACACATATTTGGATGAATTGTAAAATGAGGACAAATGTTCAATTTGAAGCCAACCATAATTTTTCAACAATTCATGTCAATGTCTTGGATGAGTAGTTGGTGCTAAGGATGGTCATGCATGCCAAGATGGATATATCTTCAAACTTTTTTTGAAGCAAATTGCATATTTTGGTGGCAAAAGACTTCTAAAAATAAAAAGCTCTTTGCAATTCATCCCTTAAAATATCTTGGTTCAACTCAATTTCTTGAAGTTTTTTACCATGTAGAATCAACTTCAATTCATGAGAAAAACCCCCACATGTTGTGCCATAGTTTAAACTGATGGAACAACCTTCTTATCACATATATGTGCATTCATGTTTATTTTTGTTTCCAAAATGAAATAGATTGAATCTCACCTTTAATCAAGTTTTGGATGGCAATATAATTAACATGATTATTTTGAAAAAATCAAATTCAAGGTTGTGCCAACCATAAAAAATTAAAGAATACACCATTTCAAATTATGTACTTCTTTAAACCAAGAGTATTTTATGCTTCTAATTTTCCTTGTTCTTTTCATTTTGCAATAATAAAATAATAATGATAGTAATAGGTGCAAGGTTTCACAAGGGCACATACAACATTACTCCAAGACAACCACCTTGTTGAATTGAAGTAAGATAAATGGATGGAGCTCATAAGATAATTTTCTTGCAAATCTTTGAATTATTTTTATTTGTCTGAACTATTTGTAAAAAATGATATAAAATTGTTGAGCAAAAAAAATAAAAATCAACACACCATTGCAATTTTTTTGATGTTTTTACTTTTGTCAAGGCATATTCTGAGGGGGACACTTAATGTTTGTGACCTATGTGTGTTAAACAACTATTTGGGGGGGGGGGGGGGGGTAGGTTTTGAATTTATATTTTCCCCCACCCCATTATAATCTAATTTTCTAATATGCACATATTTTAGCCATTCTATATTTGTTTATAAATTTTGTATGCCATCCAATTTCAATCTTGATATTAATTTAAAATTTTAATTAAAAAAATTGGAGCTAGAAGAATTTAGAACTTAAAGCAAAAATGAAACCATAAGATATTTTGACCATATTCATTACCTTTTTTTTACTTGTAAAGTAGGAAAAAAATAAATTTCAAAGCTTTTAAGCTCCTTGCACATTTCAAATAAAGTGAAACCTCTAGATTGCCTCATTGGCACCTTTAACCTTCTTTTAACTTCTTAAAAAAAATTGTATCATATCATTTGGACTTGGAAAAATACCCAAAAATAACCTCAAAAATTAAGTTAATTTTTAAGGTTGGGGATGAATTAACTATGAAAAAAAAATTCATTTACAAAAAAATAAATCAGAATGTTCACCATATCAATGTTGAGGGCTAGGAAAAAAATACCATTATTTGCAAGAACAATTCATATACTGTCAAGTACTTGAAATCTACTTTTCAAATTGTTAAAAATTAAAGGTATAATTCAAGTACTTGCAAGTGAATTGGAAAAACACAACTATATCAATTTAGTTTTTGAAACCAATGTCAATAATAGTTTTTTAAAAATGTACCAAATTTTTTTGATATTATTTTACAAATTCATATATTTGTACCTTTTATTTGGAGAACCCTAGTTTTTGCATAACAAAGTTGCTTTTTGGGATACTTTATCATGCTTTCACCCATGGACTATAATTGAAAATTTAAAAATTTTTATTTACAAATTTTTATTAGTCACAAATTAATCAAAACATTATTTCACAATAATTAAACCTACTATCAACTAATACCTTAAATATTTAATGCACATGCTATTATATACATATAAAAAAATTAATATTAAGAATTTACACATACCCTATATTAATTATAATTTTATTTTCAAAATATACATAACCCTATTTTTGAATTGATTAACTTATGATTTTTACTCGACAACCAATATATTGCACCCTATATTTTTATTCATGTATATCTTACTTTTTTCGAGTAATGTCTATGGACACATAGTGCGGTAGGGATTCCCTTCCTTTAGTTTTGGTTGTTTGATGCTTCTGTTTCCTTGTCATGATAAAAGCCCCGTATGAACCAAACCCTACACATTTGATTATGTCCAAATCCAACTTTTTGAAAATTTCTAAAATTAATTGGAATAATGTTGATCAAGTGACTTTAAGTGTTGGAATGAACATAAAATACATAGCTATAGCTCGTCCATGTTTCAATAATGACAAGTAAATAATCATGTGTGTGATCATGGATATATTAATAGATTCATCCACCAAAAAAGGCTAGCTTTCACATGCTCCATAGTGGTCCTCTTTGTAGACACTAACTTTGATGTTATTTGCTCCTTGGCCTTCTCATATTTCTTGCACAAAGTTCAAAAAGATTAAACTCTTTTGACCACTTTGGATTCTATATATTACACACTTGCTCAATCTTTTCTTGTTTAATTTTTTCTTTGTTGAATGATGGAGTTATTTTGAAATGAAATAGATGCATGTGGTACCTAAACCCTAAACATCTATGTTGAGATGAAGGAAGAAATCCTTCAAACAAAATTCTTTGCCTTTTCATATCATAACTTGAAATCAACAATTGATTTTTTCAAAAGAATAGTTCTACATATATGATTTGTATAGATATAGGTATATTAAATTTTGATTAAAAACAAAGGCAAGACCTTATGTTGATACACAATACGGATTCCCAACAATGTGCTTCAAAATTAAAAAGAACAATGTGGCACATAAATTGGTGGTCGTGTGAAGAGAATCACATATTTCAAAAAAAAAAATCACCTCAATTACAAGAAAAATTAAGATGCATCATCACACCACAATGTTTGCACATAAGATTGCAACAAAGACCTCAAGTGCCAATGTCGAAATGATTTTTGAAGGTGGTTTTCAAACAACTTTCAAATCAAGTTTGTTGTAGCTTCAACAACTACTAAATGGGACCCTATGTGGAATGCTTGCACCAAACACAATGTCCTTCCCTATTTGTTTACATAACTTTTACATTCATTCCCATTCAATAACACAACCTTCATATTCAATTGTTATTCGACTTTCACAATAGGTTTAAATTGAATCAATCAAACAAACTTTGAGATATGGTTAGCATAATGAAAAGAAAATTGCCACTTGAACCTTCACATACATATGAACTTGAGAATTGATTGGTGCCTCAAAGATGGTTAAACAAAATGAAACAAGGTTTTGGTCAACTACTTCACCTCTGGATTGTTTAGTTGAGCATGAAGAAGGTGGAATGTTGCTAATTATAGTGCACCAAAGCTTGAAACAATCCAAACTAGGGTTTACATTTTCCAATGTACAAAGTATTGTCACCATATTTAGGAATAGGAACTTTGCTAGGAACAAGTAGAAAGAACATGCATTCAAAAGAGTCTCAAATTTTTTTGCCAAGCAAATATTAGCATAATGATCATATGCAACCTATTCTTATGAAATGGAGCCAACTGGTAGCCTGGCATCCTTGAAATGGCTATCCCAAGAGCTTGTAAAGGCATGCATGTTCTAACCACATAGCCTAAAGGATGCTTACATGAATTCTCCATGGAAAATTCTAAAATTAAATTTTGAGAGAGATCAGCTATTTTAAAATTTACAATGGCAAACATTTTATAATTCATTGAAAAAAAACCCTTTCTCCCAATAACCATGTTGGTGATCTGGATGTGGGTAATTAGACCGCATGTTTATTAGACTAGGTCCACCCACACCCGCAATTTTGCCCCTCTACCTTTGATTGCCTTATGAAACATGGAGTGTCAATTTTCAGCCCTCACCCATGGGCCATAAAAACATGCAAAATTGGACTATATCATGTGGGAGACTATTTAAATGTGATAACTCGGAGAATTGTTATAGCCAACCAATCAAAAGCACTTTTTTTTTTTTTGTACTGGGCTATGTGGAGACCACTCTATCTTGTGCAAATATACAGGACCAAAGTGCCGTGTACAGGCCATTTAGTTGCTGTGGGTGGAGCCTCTCATAGGGTTTGCCTTGTCTGGGGCATAGCTGCACCTTTGGCTTTGGGACCTCTAGCTTTTGACTTCATATGCTTCACATTTGCAATTTAGTCATACTGAAGAAATGCAAAATGTGAATCATGTGATGAAGTCAAAAACTAGAAACCAACCAAGACTTGCAAGCTACATCCCTAGTAGCATCTTCTGCATGTGATTTTTAATGCTAATGAAAAGGAGCCCGAGCTGCACCCCAACTTCCAAGCTAGTGCTGCACCTTGAGCTTGCAAATTCCCATGCCAATGGAAAAAGTAGCTGGACCTTTCGGAAGTTGAAGGTGCAGCTATTGAATGGAAAGGTGCCCTAAACACTTAGAGAATCCTGAGTCCAATGGAAACTGAAACTGGACTTGCTACATGATACCAGCATATATTTATGATCTTTGTTTGGCCTTGCCTACCAAGGCAAGGATATTGTGTTTAGATTTATCATAGAGTATATAGTAGCTTAATGGATTTTGGCCCAAGGTAATAGCAAGTCTATTTTTATATGAGGATTTTTGAAAGATGATACGGTTGGCCTTTGTGTTGAAACTTGAGATTAGTTATAGAGTTATAATAATGTCTTGAAAGATTTTGGTTTTTTTTAAAGAGGATTTTTTGAAGATTATTCTTTTGCATGGTGATCAAGATATTTGAGTTTCTATAATTTTTTTTTTGCCTTAAGATACTTTTTAATGTAAGCTAATTTGTAAACCCATTTTGCAAGCAAAATGATCAGGAGAAAGGTTTTATCACCTTTGAAACCTTCCTTAAAAAATTCCTTTTGACTGGCCACATTTGCGATATACTACAAAAATTTGCAAATTCATCCTTTTTTTCACCCTGTCTTTAGGTCTCCTTTCACCCCCTAATCTCTCTTTTAATGATATTCATAATATATATATATATTTTATTAAGTCTCAGTATGAAATGTTGAAACTCAGCACGAAATGCAAAATCTCAGCATAGTAGCTCTACAAGTAGGAGGAATGAAAATATAAAAGAAGTCAAGGGTGAAACTCACAAAATGGCTTTCAAAGGTCCCCCCTCCCCATGAATGCTAATGTGCTTTTTGACAGGTTTTCTTTGAGTCTCACCCTATTTATGACCAAACTCAAACCCTATTGTTGGCTTTTCCTGACATTGCGGATACCTCCACTATGCATAAATATATGGGATTCAAAAGGTCAGGATAATTTGGTTGGAGAGGGAGGGGGCTCCAGCCAACCACGAATCATCGAATCAAGAAGAAGTTGCGGACAGACACCAATTATTTTATATAAGTAAGATGGCAAGGCCACGGTGTGTGCCACACACCCCTTGTTCAAGATATGTGTTCTCTTGCTTTTATTTGCTTTGTGCTACTACATCTTGTGAATTGGTTCCCATCCCTGGCCTTTTTTTATGTACATACATGGTATGGTTTTTTCTCTTTTCTATTGTGAAGAATAGCTAGAATAGAGTACTACCATTCAACCAGCCTCATTTTTGAACCAGAACCAAGTTCCAACAGCATAACAGGGCTGCATTCATTCATTCATTCCTTCCTTGACAAGCTCTGGTTCTGGTTCTCCATAGAACTCTGGCTTTGTAATTCTCTCAAAAGAAAGCAAAAGCATGCATGTGGTTTGAAAACATCTAGAAAACAAAGTCTCGCAAAGAACGAATCTTTTGGAAACAAATTGAAGAACCCTTTTGAACTCTCTTTCGGAATGTTTTTTAATCTTTGGAAATGGAATCTTGAAAATGGATGGATGAATGAATGAATGAATGAATGGATGAATGAATGAATTATTTGGCAGACATGTGCTGAAGCTGCCCCTGTACTGTACACACTATACAACACAATAGAAGATGTTGTGGAGTGTTCGAAAATGTAGGTGACATGGGATCCAATTTTCAAGAACCCATCTTCGGAATTGTAACTATCCTGTGTGTGTGTGTGTGTGTGTGTCTAGGTGAGGACTTTAGGCAAGGCATATGGGATTAAACCCAGGTGCTATTAGGAACACCCTTGGGGAACACATTGGGAACTTGAAAGGGAACATAGGGGGAACAAAGGAAAAATGAAAAAAAATAAAAGGCATCTTGAGTGCATGCTTCAGCCTACCCATTGGCTGCATGTATTTTTGGTTCAATAATTGGTTTTCATGTATTTTACTCTCATTAAAAACATTCATTTTCCTATGAGCACATGTTTACATAATTGTGAAAAATGATTGGGCCCAAGGACTTTATTTTCAAGTTTTTAATATCGAAAACTAGGGTATTTAATTTCCCCCAAAAAAATTAGCAAAATTTGTCAAAATTACACGTAAAAAAAATGTTTCTAATTTTTTAAAAAGGAAAAAAAAAAACATTAGTTGGGGCTTATCTTGCCATCCAAGGTCCATTTTAAGATCTCTTTGGTGGGGTCATTTGTTTTCTTTCTTAATTTCAAGTTTCTATCATCTTTGAAGGCCGCAAACAATTAATGGCACTAGTCTTTAGCACATTCAAATTGTTCTTGTTGGAGGATCATGGGCGCTTTGGGGCCACTATTTGGACTTCTTGCTAAAGCCCTTGACTAGGTATTAGTAATTTGGAAGATATTGTGACAAGAACCAACCAACTAACTAGCATCACATTACCATAGGACCTTGGGCCATTTCAACACATGTCTGTTGAATAATTAATTTAATTTTGAAAAAAATAGTTTAAACAAATGAAATATTCCTAAATACTCACTATTATCTTTCACAATATGTTTTGATTTGGAAAAAAAATAATTGTTGAAAATTTCAACATTTTTGAAGATAATATAATTAGTGTCGAATTAGCCAAGGTACTAGTAGGGTATTTTGAAGACTTCAATGCTTTTTCCCACCCATGTATAATCCCTCTAAATGATCGGCAAAGAAAAAAGAAGGGTGAATTTTCACCCTTAAAAAACCACCTCCCCCACACCTCCCAAGATTGCCTTTGGTCCCTTGAAGGAGCCTTCCACCATTCGCATGCAAACCTTCTAGAATTCAAGCAAAAAAAATCCTTTCATACTTGACGCTGGGTAGGTCTGCTTCCAGAGGGCCACCTCCCCTAAATGTCGGGCCTACACCTTCTAGCGACCACCGATACTCAAGCCTACGACCCTCAACATAGGGCTACCACTGGGACCCTTACCCTAGAACAACAGCTCTAGCGGAGCCCACTTTGTGCAAAGCAATTCTCTTGTTAAATTGTTGTCCCATATTTTCTTTCCTTTCTTGTGCAAGTTGAAAATAGGAAATGAAAAAATAATTACTTGGGATTTTTGAACTGGTGGGTGGAGGAGGGGGGAAGGAAGGGGGGGGGGGGGTGGGTTTTTGTTTTTCATACATGAGTAGGCCATATGGACAGGTTCTATTTTTGAAGTATGCCAAATTTGGGTTTTTTTGGGGGGTCTTGGAATGATCAAAGAGGTTGAAGAAACCCCGCCCCCCCCCCCCCCCAAAAAAAAAAACAAAACAAAAACAAACAAAGGACGCAAGTAACGTGCTAGAATCCTGTCTGTAAATATGATTCTGTCTGTAAATACGTAGCTATCTAACAGCAGCTCCACCGGTGCTCAGTATGTGGTCTAGCAAAAGAAAATAGGGTGAAGAAGATAAGTGGAAAAACATGCTCAACAAAATGGTTTTGGCCTAACATTCTTCCACGTGACGCACGCTTGTAAAAAAGGCACAGAAGAGCCTAATAAATATGATATGACTGCTGCTCCTTCTTCATGATTACCTAGTCAACTCTACTAATTACTCCAGGTACTTTGCTATTAGTAGTCTCTCACCTATTGTAGTCTCAATTTAGTTATTATACCTGAGGTTGAGGAAAAAAAAAAAAGAAAAAAAAAAGCTTGGATTTGAATTTTTTTTTTGTTTACTCAAGATAACTTAGAAAACAAATTCGGACCATCTAATCCAACAACTCCATTGCCTGCACCAAAAAAACAAACTCAGGCTTACACATAACCCTATTATGCTGAACATTGCAAATAATGGTCCCTTTCTAACATTTTTCAGTGGTCCTTTAGACGTCTCACAAACTTACCAAAACCCTAAATACACATTTTAGCTGGTAGTTAGTTCACTCAAGATGATAACTAAGGAAAAAATAAATTCAAACCACCAAATCCAGCAATTTCATTGGCCATAGCATTTTTCTCCGCACCAGCCTTTTCAACACCCCTTGTATATTAGTACACTATAACCCTAATTTACACTAATTACACTAATTACACTAATTTTAAAACTACATAACATAAACATACACACATTGGAAAAAAAAATTAAAAAATTAGAAAAAAGAAAGCATTGTTGGTAGTGGGCAGCAGTGAAAAGCTATCCAAGGCTATGAATGAATTTGTGGTACAGGAGATGATTTTGTCAGGTTTCTGTCAGGACGATTTCGTTGAGAGAGTGATGGTTGATAAAGCATTCATCCCAGTTCCATTATTGCCTTCAAAAGTTTTTAGAAAATTTAAAAAAGAAGAAGAAAGAATTCATATCACATTCATAGCCAAATTTGGCTGAATCTTCCCAAAAAGTTAAATGTTTGTACTTTCATATATCTTGCTCATAGCCAAATTTGGCTAAATCTTTTCGTAGATGAGTCGTCACTTGAGCTACACTACATAGTTGAAAAGAAAGGAATCTGATTCATAGCCAAATTTGGCTAAATATTCTCCAAAATTAAAATATTTGTACTTTCTTATGTCTCTCATTCCTACTTAGCCAAAATTGGGCTAAGTGTTTTCATGGATGAACTGCCACTTTGGCTACATAAAAAATGTTGAGAGAAAAAAGGAATCTCGTTCATAGCCAAATTTGGCTAAAATCTTCTCAAAAAGTTTAAATATTTGTACTCTCATATATCTCATTCATAGCCAAATTTGGCTAAATATTTTCATGAATGAACCACCCACCACTTGGGCTACATAAAAAATTAAAGAGAGAGAGAGAGAGAGAGAGAGAGAGAGAGAGAATAAAATAAAATAAAAATAAATAAATTGGGCAT
Organism: Sphagnum contortum; assembly: GCA_963920785.1. Classification (NCBI taxonomy): domain Eukaryota; kingdom Viridiplantae; phylum Streptophyta; class Sphagnopsida; order Sphagnales; family Sphagnaceae; genus Sphagnum; species Sphagnum contortum. The sequence continues at coordinate 3,250,048 of OY987277.1, read as the reverse complement.
TGATAATATTGGGCGGCAATGGTGAGAAAAAAGCACATTTTCGACGGATGAATGAAAATGGATTTCTAAATGAATGTCTGTGCCGCAGGAGATAATTTTGTGAGGTTCAATCACAAGGAATTCATCGAAAGAGCGATGGACGGATGAATGATATCATCGCTGATTGGATCCGCAGTCCCATTATTATGATTGATTTTTTTTTCCATTAATTACGCGGATCGAGACGGATCTTTCAAAACGATTTTAACATGTGCGTATTCCAGCGCGGAGGATCCACTCGCACGAGCGTACGACGAGGAAGCAGCGGAGCACCTTTTGCCGATTGTCGCAGACGAGGGGTCGGGAAGGATTCTCCGTTTCTTGTTGTTTTTGTCTTTTCTTTTATGTTTTGTTTACCGCGATTCAGACGCCCCTTCGTTATTTCTTTTCCCTTCTTTTCCTGCAATTGTGCCATCTTTTACGATTGTCCATTCTTTCTTTCGATAAGTTTAGAAGCGCTTTTGCTGTTTCTTTCTTGACTAAGTCCCAAACTCCCAAAACATTCCATCGTTCTTTCTTTCTTCCTTCGACAGACTCTCTCTCTCTCTCAAAAGATATCCTTTGTAGTTCCAGCCAGCAAGAAAGAAAGAAAGAGAGAAAGAGAGAGACAGAGAGATTAGGTGGTACCTACTACTATTTCTTTTTCTTTTACTAGGCTGTGAAGAATTTCATAGTGTGGGCTTTTTGTCGGTTTTCCCCTGCTTTTCTTTCCCGAAGAATTTTTCTTTCCAAAATTTTCTCTTCTGCTGATACTTCCTTTCTTCCCTCTCTCTCTCTCTCTCTCGCTCTCTCCTTTTTTTGTGGAGCTTTTTTTTACGTTTCCTTCACAAGCTTCATACTTGTTGCAATTCTTCCCGGGATAATCTCGACATAATAGCATCAGTCGCATCAGCGGCATGCATTGAAGCTTCTTGCCATTTGTTGTTGTTGTTGTTGTTCTCTTGTGTTGGTTCAGTTTGAGGAGGTTGTGATTGTACGTTCGGGCTTGATGGCATTGACGAACATCTGTGTGAGTTTACATAGCCAACAGCAAAGCATGCAGGGCTTACGGCAAGCTGTAAGCTATGTGTATTCTGCTAACTCCAGCTTGAACAATACCAATAAAACGCTGGCGATTGCAAGGATTCGGTCATGCAACATAGGACAGTATAACGGTGCTGCTGCTGTTCTTCTTCATGGCTCATCTCATTGGCAGCAGAAGAACAAGCTGAGACGGTTCTCCAGCATAAATCTATCATCAGGGAGCAGTAATGAGACTGCTGGACCCCGCACTTCCGTGAAATGCTCTTCTGCTATTACTCGTGAAGCTCAAGTGGTGCGAGTTTCCAATCCGGCTGAGCTTTTGCTGGAGAAGTTGGAGAAGGAAGCACTCTCTGGCTCATCGTCGGATTCCCCAACTGCTGCTGTCAACAGGTTGTTGCTATGGGATCCGCTCCCGAAATTGGGTCAGTGATCTGACGAGAAGCATCACCCTGTTGTTACGTTCCTGCTCTCTCTCTCTCCCTCTCTCTCTCTCTGTTTCTAGGGTTTCTTCTTTCTTCTCTTCCTCTTCTTGAACATCATAGCCACTCAAGATTTAAGCAGCAGGATGTAGCCATCTTGTTATCATCGTTTCTTTATTGGGCTCCAGTGGTAGCAATTGATTGTGCCCTGGTTACAATTCTCCTGATAACAGAATCCCTGGAAGTCTTATGATACATTTGTAATACGATGATTATTGGCCATGTGAGGTCAAATTGCATGCTTGGATATTGAATTCTGCGTGTAGATGTGTGGGAGAATTCCTATGTTCCTCTTCTTTCTTTTCATCTTCAGTGTTGTCTCTCACAAACCTTCACAGGCAGGAAATTTTAGCAGCAGTATCTATCACCTTGTATATGCTTTTGCTTGGAGAAACAAAGTGGGGGGGAACTCAACAGTTTCTGTGGTGGGGTTCATGTGATTTTTGCAGAGGAGACGCAGACCTTCAGTTTGTACGAGATCAATGATTTGGACAGGGACAGTCCTCCATTTTTGCCTTTCAGTCTGTTGAACGTCAACAGCAAACAGAATAAGGGTAAAGGCTTCGGGGGTTGGTTAAAGAATCTTCAGAGTACACTTTCAGGAGCTCATGTGCATGGAATTGGTGATCTTGTTCCCTTCTCCAACAAGGTATATTATTACCTTCTCTGTACTCCCACTTCTTGCTCATGATGACGCCTTTCAGAGTTTACATTATTACAATAAGAATGACACGGATAATACTTTGACATAAAACCAGTTTGATGTTACTACATCAGGTTCTGTTGCAAAATGTCTATTGAAGTGAGGACATGTCAAGCATACAATGTGCGACTTGACACTGTGTGTCCAACCTGGAAAATCATCGAGGAGTTGGTGAGACATTCAGCTCTGTTAAGCAAACTTTGGAGTATGGGAGTTGTGTGGATTCTTATGCAGTGTACTTATGATGTGCAGCTGTACGACGGATCCTTAACACTGAGATTGGGAATCACTGCCGGTTTGACAATGGTGATCAGGACCTATCCTGGCAAGGGCAGTGCGCAGGACAAGACTCACCCATTTTTCTTTCCAGATCGGTATGAGACCATGTATACGTTTTATTTGGGTGATTTGGGACACATCTCAGTGCAGGTCAACTCCTGATTCTCTGCACCAGCTTTCATGACAGTTTTTGCTTGATGAATTACTTCTCATTGCTGTAGTAATAATCATTGCAGTGGCTGAGCAGAGCACATAATCAACCCAGGCAATACTCAAGCTTTTATGTGAACATTAGGAGGAATCCCCTGTTCTCTTAATCATAATGTTAAGTCTTCAGATAGTAGCAAGAAGTTCTTTTCAATTGTACTCACTGCTGGTCTCTTATGAACAGAATGTAAACACCATATCAGTGATAATATGGTAGCAGGGCTTCAGTTTGCATCATATACATCAATGACTTTCAACAAGACACATAACTGAGACATTCTGACTGTTAGTTGTCTGGGCAGTTTAAGTTGAGGTTTGGATGGTGCAGATGCAGTAGAGAGATGGCCGCATTCTACTAGAACCTTGAACCTTAGGTCTGATATTGTCCATGCTGATTTTATCTTGTTTGTGATGACTTGCAGGGCCCATTCATAACCTTTGAGGATACACTGTTAACAGTGACTGGCGGAGCAGGGCTCTTCAGGGAAGCAAGGGGTGTTTGCCGCCTCCACAACCTTAGTCCACTCAAGCTTTTCTACACCTTCCAATTGAAAGGCATTCCAGAGATTCCTAAACATCTAACTGCAAAAGTGGTGGAGCCAAGTGTGGATGTGAAACCTATTCAGGAAGCTGCAAACTGTGAACCTGGCTATGTCCTTCCTCATTACTCTGACTAGTGAATGGCTTTGTCAAGTTGCATCAAGCCTGACTTCACAAGCATGATTACTGCCTGATATCAATGTCAGCAAGATGCACATCCTGATGGGAATGTATATCCATGGATAGTTCACACACAGACCATTTGTTCTATGGAAAGACAGATTGCAAGGGCTTTCTCTGTGAAGGTTAGTTGATTCACCACCAAATATGCTGCAGATGGATGGTCCGCAATCAAACAATCAGATGATTAGGGGAAACTTTGGACAAGAGTTTGTTTGTGCAGAAGATGGGCAGTCTGTAGACGAACAGTTGACAGTCAATCAACAGGGAGACTGCAATGAAGATCACGTGTCTTGACCTGGATCATTGCTATTCAAACGTCTAGGACTTCAGAATGGATGTGATGTCTCCAGTTGTATTCTTGAAGCAAACTATGTCCATAGATACATATATTTATTCATATATATATATATATATAGCGGAGAGCTTCTTATGTTTGTCAAGTCCATCTCCCATATTCCTTCAGAACCAGGACTTCCTTCATGGATTCAACTTCTGTTTCTTTGCACATTCCCCTGTGTGACTAACAGGGAACTTGAGGAATTGCTTCAACAACCCATGTCAAGATTTTGATTTCATTGCTGACAAGTTGCATCTAGTTTTTGTTTCCATTTTGGGCAAGCTCTATATATAAACTCAAATCAAGCTTTTGATGTTGGTTCAAACTTGTGTGATTGAAAGTCTATTTCATGTGACCAAATGGCAAATTGCTCTCAAAATCCAAATGAGTAGTTGTATTTAATTTCTGTTTTTCCTTGCTGCATACAAATTGTTTCGAGTCATTTGGAGATGATGTGGTGACCCATGAAGGCTCTTGCAATTTCAGAGTTTGTTATCTCACTTTAACATGCAAGACCCACTCGAACCTTTGTGCAGCATACACATGATTGCAGATTTGGAGGTATCAAAATGCAATTTCAGAAAGCCTACCATTGTAGATCAAGCCAACTACTGGGGGCTTGTTCTCATCCCAACTAGTTTCAACAAAGAACCGTTGTCTGGATATGTTGAACAAGTACCCACCCTCAATGTAGATTGAGCCAAACAATTGGAGCTTCTTCATGTGCCAACTAGTTTGATCAAAGAGACATTATCTGGATTTGTTGAACAAGTCTCCACCCTCAACATTCCAGTTTTTCAGAGTTATAATGCAAGGTACTTTGGCAAGCTGCAATGAAGTATGGTGTTGTGCAGTACCATGTTGGTGCATACACAATAATCAATTAAATAACAGAAAACCCTCACAGATGGCACAACACATAGAAAGTGCAGTAGCCCCATACTTCCAAGCAGAGAAGATTTGCAAAAGCGAAGGGATTTTGGAAGAGAAAACTGGAGAAATTGGGAAGCTCCCTGAAGCACATAAAAAATCCCACCCGGTTCGAAAAGCTTCCTGTTGTGGGCTACGAGCCCAAACAAACCCATCAGACAATTACCACACAAATTTCATGTGATTGACCTGAATCATCTATACATTTTCCTTTGTCTGAAGATCAATCAGGATCTCTGGAAATTGGAGATTGGAAAGTGGGAATTGCATCCCTCACATGATACTACCACTTGTGGTTAAACAGTACTTCCCCAACCATAGTTTTTGAATAGGCAGCCTTCAGGTCAAAACACCAAAACCCAATGGAATGAAAAGCAAGCACATTGACCTAGACAATACAGACAGATGCTTGAGAGATGTCATGCTTCTGACAAAAAAAAGATGCAAATTCTCAGGATCAAGAACCCTTGGACTAGACAATTCTTGAGCCACTCAAGAAAGATGTTTCATTTGAAGGCCATAGATTTTGGCAAAAAGGTTGCCACTGCTGTCCTCCTCAGCAAGCAATGTCACACACCTGACAATTGCCTTCTACTATACTGATGTGCCATCACATTGGTGCCAAACCACAAAAAGGTTGGATGATGCAGTTGATTGTGCCTCCAACTAGCCGCTGGCATTCTTTCCATGACATGATTTCCCTCTGTACCTGCCTACTGCTGTGAAGGATCAAGTAGACATCACAATGCCAGGAAACCTGGATGCTGAGGCAGGTCTGTGAAGATAGATGTCTTGCAGGAGAAAAGGTCAGCACCATGTTTGGTTGTGCACAGAACAATGACAATGATGAAACCGAAGGACCATTTGCAAATGCTGATCTTTTACTTCCAGGAGTGACATGGATGGCTTCTTCACATCCCATATTTCTCCTCCATCATAGTCACCAACATATCCTGCAAATCTCAGAAGAAATCTGCATGACGAAAGAGTACCAGAGTTGCATCTTCTTGTTCTTCAAACGTGGAAAAATCAAAGTCTTTGACTAGGTAATCACCATCTAGCCAAGAAACACAATTGCTCATTCCCATTCTTTTGCACTTTGCATGGTGTTTTTGATGTATCCAAAATGTGGCCTGCCGGTTTGGATCTTCTCCCACTCGTCATTCATGTTTCCGCATTGCATCTAGTGCCATTATTGCATCCAATGATGCCATCTCCAGTGCCTCCCTCTTTTCTGTACCTGCATTTCTCATCAAGAGATTGTGAAACACAAGGTGATGTTGGTTGGAAACTCCAAGATCCTCCATGAAACTTTCTTCACCTCAAAAAATACCTGTAAACTTTCTCTGAGCAACATCATCTCCAGCTAGCTCCTCCAGGTTAGACTTACTTGGTCTGCCTCCTCTTTTCTGTGCTGTTGTGGAGAAGTATTTGAAAAGATTGGCACCTGTTTGTTGCCTCTCTAAGATCTCTGACAAACCCCTGTATGTTTGTAGTCTAGGGTTTCATGATTTGTCCAAGAACAGATGCTCGGAAAAAGTCTTAGATTCTTTCTTGATCGCTTCAGCAAATCCTTCTTTCTGCAGATTGATTTCGACAAGAGAAGAAGAAGAAGAGCTTCTTTGCGGATGTTCAGAGGTCAAGAAGAAGAAGAAGAAGAAGAGGTAATACTATGCGCATTCCGTCGTCTTCTTCGTGGTTGCTACAGGTAGGGTTCCAGTCCCTCCCTCGCGGGGAGTGAGTACCTTACGCATTTCCAAACTCCCCTGCCTTTCCGGTTTCTTTTTGCGGGAAAAAAACTACTGTTGTTGTTACGATTCGGTCGCATCCGCAAACGGTGAGCAGCAACTGCCGAACACAAAACGATCCTTGAGGGAGGGACCGCCGTGCTGCTCTTTTTGATCAGTTTTCCAAAGGCTCCGTGAACCACCAGCAGGAGCAGCAGAGTCGAAAGCCAGGTCTTGTTGCTTCTTCTTCTTTGTTTCTACTTCTTCGTCTTCTATCACAAGACTAGTTGCGGCCAACGCTGCTATTGCCCCGTTGCCTTCTATTGCACCCCTGTCGATTGCATACTTTTCTCCTTCTCGTGATGCCAAGGCCTCCTCCCCCTTCCTGCCTTCCAGGCTTGAGAAGTTTATAGATAAAAAAAAATCCGAGCGAAGAGTTGAAGGAGAAGAAACAAACGGCGTCAGACGCTTCTCCGAGGCTTCAGGAAGAAGAAGAAAACACCAAGTTTTTCTGGCCGAGTACGTGCTGCCGAGGATTAGGGTTGTGGGATTGCTGTTTTGTTTTGTTTGCTCTTTTCTTTGTCTCGATTGGCAAGAATCAGGTTGAAACAATCTTCTGCTGCTGCTGAGATAGTTTGTTACCTATTCTCTTTTGCAGTGCTCCTGCAGTAGCAGCATTTCTTTCTTGACGGGTGTCAGGTGTGAGTGCTTTGTTGTTGGAGCAGCAAAGAAAGCTTTGGAGGAGACAGGGGTTGTGTTGCATTGTGTTTTGACCAAGTTGCACAAGGTATCTTTCTGCCATCACCACCACCAACAACGTCATGTAGTTGAAATTGAATGCAAAAGGACATCATGTGCATCATGTGCTTTTGCTTTGCTTTGTGCTGGTTTTTTTCCGGCCCTTGCAATTGTTCTGTGTTTTTTTGGTTTTGCAAATGAGTATGTTGATGTTGCTTTGTGAGTTATGGTTATGGTTATGTACCTTTGCTGGCAGGATGACAAGCATCCTGGAGGTGCAAGACGAGATACGGAAAGTGCAGGGGGAGTTGGAAGAGCTTAGGAAGCGCTTGCAAGAGGAGGTGCCTGAGGCTGAGAGGGCACACTTGTGGAAGAAGGAAGAACTTTTGATGAAGGAGAAAGAACAGCTGCGACAGAAGGAGCTCCTGCTCATGCAATCTGGACAAAATAACACTGCCTTGGTGCAACAGGCTGGACACAACAACAACAGCTTGGTTCAACAACCTGCTCAAAACACTCCCATCTCAAGTACCTTCTCTTTCCCTTTGCAGTTTGCAAAATGTGTGTGTGTTCCACAGTTAGACCTGGCTTCTATTTTTGATGTCCTTTGCAGTTTGATGACTGCATGTTGTTGGTGAAACTCACGAATTGTGTTCTTTGTGTTGCTTGGCTTGAGCATTTTTTATTTGAAAGCTGATGTGAGCATTTCTTTCTGCCTTCCTCCTGATTTCCTCCTGCTGCAGCAATCAGAGAACGCAAAATGTTTGTCCTGCTCTGCCTAGTGAACTTTGTCACACTAGCATAGCAGGTTGCACAGCAACAGAAATTGTGGGGTGTGCTTGCTGCCTGGCTGCACAGGAAACTGATACTTACGAGCTTTGTTTGCTGTGCAGTAACTGCAACCCCAGTCCATCCCCTTCTTTTAGGGTTTTCTGTGCATGATTCTCCAACAAGCAACCAACCAAACGATTCTGCAGCCAATCAAATAGTGCCACAGGTAGAGGTCAAAGAGGAGGTTGCACTTCAGTTACTGCATGAGCAAGCTGCCAAGTGGAAGCTGTGGAGTCGCAATGCAAGCAGCTGGGCGTTCTTTGCAGTGAATGACAATGAACCAGTGCAAGTGGAGACTCCACAGGTTCTGCGATGCATCCTTTGTCGTCCTGAAGCTGTCAATCTTGATGTGTTGTCTCAACGAACTAGAGCAAGGAAGGGTGTGATTACATACAACAAAGCCAATGGAACAACTGCCATGAGGAAACACATAGAGAGTGAGCATCCGAGCATTGCCAAATCATATGAGGCAGAGATTGAGAACCATAGGGCAATGCCCAGACCTCTTGGAGCCAAAAAGATACCTAGTCAAAGGAGACCAAAATCATTGCCATTGATATGTACATCTCCACAGCCAACTCCACTGTTAACTACTCCAGAGTGATTGTTTTTGAACATCAGGTTTTTTGGATTTTCATAGTTCTTGCTAGATCTCCAGAGTGGTGGACCTTGCCGTTGAGCTTTCACAGGAAAAAATTGTCAAAAGAGCCCCGCTCACTTTGGAGTAATCTTTCTCTGGCCCCACAATTGCAGAACAAGGTGTGTGTGCCCATGCTACATACATGGAGGTCATGTCCACAAACTAGAGCTGCTCTTATTGCACTCTTGGGTACTTTAAAGTTTCAATGTCTTCTCCAGAGGTGTCCCATTTTCCCTGTTGCCTTGGGCACATGTGTGCTGATCTTCTCTCATCTATGTTGTTTCTGTCATCACCTGTGTTTTGGGCCACATGATTAGCATTTGCTAGAGAGATAGATGCCAGGTTCAAGTTTGGTTTTTTGATTTTGTGGTCTTCCATTGCAACTTCTGGATGACCCCCTGTCACAAAGTTCTTCGTTCTGTCAAACTCATTGATGTCTCTGAAGCATTTGCAGTGGTCTCACTACTCTTGCAGTCTCCATGACATGGAGAAGAAGAGTTTCTGGGTTTCATAAAGCAAATGCGATGTGTGCAATAGGTTGTTCATTTAGCCTCAGGTCCTTTTGTTGATGGTCATATGCGAGATTTTGCTTACCTTCAGATTTTGTATCTCTAAGTTGGTTTCAGTGATCAGATGTTCTGTTAGTAAGTGACTCATCTTGAGATTCTATGTCTCTCTTTGGAAATTTCACACATTCTTCAAAATTTCTTCTGTTTTTCAGTAAATCGTCAAGCTTCAATGTTGATGATGTTCAAGTGGTTGTGTGATTATTCATTGCCATAGAAGAATCACAATACCATGTAACACCCATTATAGCTATGATGGTGGTACGTATTCAATTCCTTCATTTGGTTAGGATGTGATTTGGAGTATGTAAATGTATGTAAAATGAGCATCATGTAAATCAGCCTCCGTTTTTCTATTACAAGGTACCACTAGTCTTCTCTTCCAAGGTTTAGATCAACACTATGGTTTCATGACATGGAGGTATCTTACATCGAGGTATCATGCTATGGTTGCAATTTTGTATTTTATTTTTTCCTCCCACCCAATACTACTAAACCAAAGTTTTACTTTTGATTTCCAAACCGTGGATCTACAACACGGAGTCTTCCATAAACCTTCCATGAAGCTCACCTTGAAGGATCCATATATGGATGAAAATGATGATGATGATGATGAATGAATTTCATCCATTCTTAAATGAAAATGGAAATGTGTGGAATGAAAGTCTTTCCATGAACAAATAAGTTGATTTACGTGAATTATCATGTGAATTACCCTAAAAAAAACCTACATAAGTATTTCTTAACTAAGTGGATTTACATGAATTATCATGTGAATTATCCTAAAACCTACATAAGTATCTCTTTCACCTGCTTCAAATGGCATATGTGACGTTGCTTCTTTGTCTGAAGGAGTGAAAGAAGGTTCAATCAAACTGGGTTTCTTCAATCAAGGTGATGAATTAGTGCAACAAACCATTTGCATTGAGTTTCTTCAACCATCGTTGTAAGGTGATGAATTAGTGCAACAAACCATTTGCATTGGGTTTCTTCAACCATCGTTGTAAGGTGATGAATTAGTGCAACAAACCATTTGCATTGGGTTTCTTCAACCATCGTTGTAAGGTGATGAATTAGTGCAACAAACCATTTGCATTGGGTTTCTTCAACCATCGTTGTAAGGTGATGAATTAGTGCAACAAACCATTTGCATTCTCTTAATAATGTGACATCCTCAATGAACAAAGAATTGTACTTATGACATGAGACCTTGACCAAAGAAAAGCATTCAATGACTAGAGACTTAAAAAATAATGTTTTTCATCAATTTGTACTCTTATTCTCTATTGATTTCAAATTGCCTATGATCTTGGAACATTTAAAAAGCCCCCCCCCCAGGAAACAAAGAGAGATATCCCCTAGTAAAAGGCCCCTATGCATATGGATCCAATTTGATGCTTGATTTATCTCCTGCATTTCCTCTTCCTTCATTTGTGAAAATGTGTTTAAAATTATTCTTTTGTGGGACCTATTTAATGAAGAAAGACACAAAAATAAGCAAATATTCTCATATCTTAAAATACCAACTCTCCATGCCATTGGAAGCATTAGATTGGGGGGCCTAATTTTTGGTTGTAACTTGTAACTCAATCACAATATTGGATTGTAGCTTGTAGGACACTTTGGGGAATGGAAAAATTGGTTGGCACTCGGCACCTAAGGAGTGTAAAAATCTTTTGCCACCTCCAAGAAAAGCACATACATGATCCGATTATGATAAAATCCATATAATTGGTGAGCAAAGTTTTGGTTGTATTTATATAGTGATACTATCTTCCATAGGATGAAGATAGGAGCCCACACAAGATGAACCTAAAACAAATGACTTGCACAAAGTGGCACCTCAAAATGCTCCCACAAAGTTTATGAAAATGGGGCGCAAATACCTTTCAATAGTGATGGTTGTGACAAAGGGGAGTTCAAGTCCCATTTTGTTTCCGGGGAAGCCCTTTCACATTTTGTGATTTTGAGCAATTTTTTTATTCATCTTGTGTTGACTATATCTCCACTACGAATCAAATAACATCCTTGAATGCAACCAAAATCTTACGGTTGATGTTCAACTATATAGTTTTGTCAAATAAAATTATGTAAGGAAAGTTTTGTTCTAGGCAATAAGAGATTCTTTCATTTCATCCAAATCTATTTCTTTAGGGTTTCCAAGACCTTAGGGGATGGGTGGGAATTAAACAACCTTGTTGCCTTCAAATTAGTCTTTAAAAGAGCCCACCTTCAATTGAAAAGAAGAAGTGAATTATTCTACATGTCATGTAATTTTTTTACAAAAAAAAACAACAAAGTAATTGTCAATTTGTTGAATATGAAATTGAGTTTGACGTCAAAACCTTGTTTTCATTCCACAAATCCAAATCCATTAAGCTAAAATTTCCATCAATGTAACTAAAACTCTAAAACATTTAAAACCTCTAAACCAATGCTAATAAAGAAAGAAAACTGAAGACATGTTACAAAAATTACATACTCCATCTTACACACATCATGACCAAATGGATGAATGAATCAAACACACCCATACTAGTGAAAATATGATTTTGACCTTATATGAAGGATTTTTTCATGAAAAAAATAGTCCAAATTTGTCAGATTTCGAGAAAAAAATCAAAAACCCAAAATTGCCAGATTTTTTATGATAAATTCCATAAGGTAGCCAAGAATATAGAAAGATTTTGGGTTTTTTTTAACTTTCATATCTAGCATGTAACCAAATCTGGTTAAATCATTTTAAGGATAACGGCCACTTCAGCTACATCAAAAAATTGGAAAATAAAATAATATTTAAAAAAAAAAATTTAAAAAATTAAAAAGAAAAAGAAAAAAAGAAACCTTTGCTCACAATACAATTGGTTAATGAAGACTTTCAAGTGCAAATAATTAATTTAGAACTCACCCAAAACTTTAAAAAATACTTGCACCCATTTTAAATGTATCATCACTCCAATTCTTTCATGTCAAACATCCAGCAGCAGAGTACCTTGTTAGTTCAACAATGTGCATTGCAGACATTGCAAAGTGACAATCTTCATTTCAGAGTACCTACCATGTCAGTTCAAGCAAGGTGGTGCATTGCAAACATTGCAAAGTAAACAATCTCCATTCCAATTCTGGCAGTAACCGACAATGTGCATTGCAGACATTGCAAAGTGACAATCTTCATTTCAGAGTACCATGTCAGTTCAAGCAAGGTGGTGCATTGCAAACATTGCAAAGTAAAACAATCTCCATTCCAATTCTGGCAGTAACCGACAATGTGCATTGCATTGCAGACATTGCAAAGTGACAATCTTCATTTCAGAGTACCTACCATGTCAGTTCAAGCAAGGTGGTGCATTGCAAACATTGCAAAGTAACAATTTCCATTCCAATTCTGGGCATTAACCGATTTTAGCAGAAGCAAAACTGGTTGGGGTGTCGGGGTGAGTAGGTCAAAGAGAGTAGTAATGCCCACATTATCTATCTACTCAGCATCCCCAAGTGCATTTGGTTTAAAGTTGTAAGTGTATCAAGCCTCTTCTAAGATCACCAAGTCAGATGTGTAAGGAAAGCCAACTTTGTAGCACCAATTTTTCTTGACCTTTTTTTTTGGGGGGGGACAATGGAGATTTCTTTTGAATATGGAATTTTGGCAATATATGTAGGTAGTTTAGCCGAATTCTAAACCTCGTTAAACATAATGAGACTACGTTTTGGCACATAAAGTTTTTTACCCAGCCTCAAACAATTACCTTCCTTCGGGTAAGGGTAAAAGCCCATAATTTTTACTAGCCAGGTTAGGATTTAAAAGAGGGTAAATCTGAAATATGCTACATGCTATTTATGTTACCTTTTTCTTTTTGGGGGGTTTTTTGTACTCTTTCTGTCTCAACTAATTTTGGCAAAAATTATCCAGTTTAGGCTATTGAAAAAAAATATTGAAAAAAAAAAAAAAAAACAAACACTCACTCACTCCTGAGTCCTGAATTCTAATAGGATGATGATGCATCCATAGGAAATTTATGTATTAATCCATTATTCATTCATTGAAATCCATACATCCATCCATTTCAGACCATGTACCTTATTTGTCCCAAAAGCAATCTCAATTTTCCCATATGTTGGTATATTTCAATTGGAAAATTTTATTGTCATCCATGTGTACCAAAAATATGTACACCCCGATTGTATTATCATCCATGTGCACTGAAAATACCTACACCCAAAATTTGTTATCATCCATGCATGTACTGAAAATACTTACACCCCTATATTATTATCATCCATGTTGTACTGATTGAATATTTTGGCATTCATCCTTGAGGAGGCTCCAAGTTGAGAGTTTATAAATCATCTCTCTCGCATGCCCCGATTTGATTTTTCTTATCATCCGTGTATTACCGAATTGATTTGATATTTTGTGGCATCCATCCATCCATTCATTCATCCAAGGAGGGTGCAGTTGCCAGTTGATAATCTCACGGGCGGGGGGCACCCTTCCCCAAGGGCAAGAAAGAGTGAGAAAATCGCACACTGGGGGGCTGCCTGACGGACGTCTGAGCGCGCGCGTTTTGTCGCTTTTGCAGTACCTTTTCTGCCATGGCGATCGACAATTCGGCGATCGTGGCGGGAAGAAGACGACGACGAAGCGGAAGAACAACAACAACAACACGCAGCAGACGACGACGAAGACGAAGAAGACGAAGTAAGTTAGTCGGAAGTTGAATCTTTTCTCTGTTATAGATCGGCCTATTGTGCGTTGTTAGCTTTTCATTTGGTTTACCATTGGCTTTGCCGTATCCGTCGTCGTTGTTGCTGTTTCTGTTGGCGTTGTTGTTGGCACCGTCTGTCCGGTGATTGCATCGGGGAACGAAGGAGAAAGAGGAGGCGGAAGGGGACGTTCTGTTGTCATTGTTGAAGTTTCTGTTTATTATCGCGGATCGAAGAAAGTAGAGTGAAGAATATGGCGGCGTCCTGTGGCGGTGGTGTTTTGCCTTCTTCCTCCGGTCAGTATCATCTGCAGGCCGTCGCTGTTGCGGACACTAAAGCTGTGGCGAGCTATGTTGGAGGAGCTTCGGGTAATAGCGTGTTGCCGATCTGCAACAAGCGGGGCAGCGACAACAACAGCAAGAAGCAGTCGCTGTTGTCGCAGACGTTCGTGCCGGCCGTTGGTCCTAAATTCTCACGGGGAGTCGCCAAGGGCAACAATAATGGCGCGACTCAGGAGCACAGATCGCTTGTGTCAGGTTTGAGACGAGTTCCGCATCTCTCTCTCTCTATGCTTTCTGAATTGACAGTGGCGCTTTTTTTCTTCGTCTGATCCTGGACGCAGATCAGGATGTAGCTCTTTGTGAAGGTTTTACTGCTGCTGTTGCTATCTGTCATCATTTCTCCTCTTTCTACATATTTATTATCAAATTTTGCGGTCCTCTCGGAGTACTATGATCGTATGTGAGGATTCAGATGTGTTTGCCATTCGGTTCACTGGTGGACACTTCCAGTATTGCTGGTACGGTTCTATGATATCATTGTGGAAAGAACAGTACTTGTGGGGATGGATTTGACAAGGTGAGAGTTTTGCCCTTTTTGGTATGTCTGAGTTTGCTCTTGGCATCACGCATCACTTGTGTAGGTAATCTGCATATTACAGAGTGCGCAGCAGACAGGTTTTCTTCAGGGAATGTTCTTCTGTATTGTGAAATGGCTAAGTTTTCCATACTAGAGAACTTATCAGTGTTGTGAAAAAGATCTGTGTTGTGTGAATCCGGCCACTGTTTTTTATGATCTCTGGATACAGCAATACCAGAGATTTGCTTGCTGTGTTCTGTTCTCTTTTTTTCCCTTTGCTTGCTGGGCATGTGATCTCTGTCTTGCTGCCTTGGAAAGACACTAGTTGTGTTTTCCACCACAAAGCAAGCAGTATTAGGGCTGTGACCAGATTTTGTTGGCAAGCTTCTCAGATGTTCTAGGCAAAGCTACTTTTTATTGGGAGCTTTGTACAAAATCAGGCATTTGTTTGGGAATCAATTGCATAAATTTATGGTTTTGTGTTGACTTCTGTCTGTTTTCTCTGTTTTGTTGTGGCAACTGTGTCCAAGCAGTTAGAAGTGAGCATGCTAAAGTGGTTTGCTTTGGGGAGTTGCTGATTGATTTCGTGCCAACGGTTGGAGGATTAGCATTGGCGGATGCACCGGCATTTAAGAAGGCTCCTGGAGGTGCACCTGCCAATGTTGCTGTTGGTATTGCAAGGCTTGGGGGTAATTCTGCTTTTGTAGGCAAGGTGAGCTTTGTGCCTGAAACCAACCACGACCTCATTTCTCTGGTCTGTGCCGGGCATGGTTTGTTTGTGATTTGTTTGTTTGTTTGCTATGTATGGATCATAAGTGGTCAAGAGCATAGTCTGTGACTGTTTCACTGAGATTGTTGTCTGCAGTTTATCACACATTGCCTAAACATTTTCACACTGATTGAATGTGATGGAACTGACATTTGTGCAGGTTGGGGATGATGAATTTGGAATCATGTTGGTGAATGTGCTCAAGGATAATCATGTGGATACCAAAGGATGTGTCTTTGATGCAAATGCCAGGACTGCACTAGCATTTGTCACTCTGCGCCATGATGGGGAGAGGGAATTTATGTTCTATCGGAACCCTAGTGCAGACATGTTGTTTGAGCCCCATGAACTCGATCTGGCCCTCCTTCAAGAGGTATTTTCTCATCATCTCTTGCACTCTTCAACAACCCATACACATCAATGTCTATGTATTGTTGCCTTGTTCAGGAGGGTTTCTGTGGAATCATCATGTGTATTGGGTTTGGCTACTTACTATGCATTCAGGGTTTGTTAAGGGGCTTTGCCTCATGAACAGCTGATCTGGTGTTATGGCAAGAGAGTGGGCCCCTCAGGAAAGCTTTGCCTAGTCCTCTCTGAATGCTAACAGAATCTCAGTTTGCTGACAATGAGACTGCACACTGAATGGCAGGCTGCAATCTTACATTATGGGTCAATCAGTTTGATCACTGAGCCCTCTCGCTCGACACATATGGAAGCCATGAGGATTGCTAAAGAGGCAGGTGCAGTGTTGTCTTATGACCCCAATCTGCGGTTGCCCTTGTGGTCATCAGCAGAGGCAGCAAGAGAGGGCATCAGAAGTATTTGGAATCAGGCTGATATCATCAAGGTGCAGCAAAGATCTAGCAATTTCTCATCATCTCTGTAGCATTTCTAAGTGCCAGTGAGAGCCATGACACTGTATGGTACTTCGATCATTGCATAAGGTGCCCTGATTGGGGCGCTTGGATGGTAACATTGCCTGTATATTTGGTTACATGCTAAGAAAGTTATATGTACACTGCTATATTTTCCAGTCAGTTGTACATAGCTGTTCAATCAGTTTGGGGTAAACAGCAAAAATAGCAATACATCATAGAGCTTGATCATTTTGACTTTGTGACAAAACTTGACTTTGAAACCTTGTCTGGATTGTGGATTTTGAAGGTGAGTGATGAGGAGGTGAAATTTCTCACAGGTGGAGATTCTACTGATGATGAGAACAATCTGAAACTCTTCCACCCTGGTTGTAAGCTGATGCTGGTGACCGAAGGTGGAGAGGGATGTCGATACTACACCCCAGTATGTGAAATCCATCCCCATTGTTGCTTTCTGTGACCACCTGGTTAGGTTACACAGTGGTTGTGTGCAAGGGCTGTTCTAAAAGTCCTCCAGTAGACAATGAGACTCTGGTGACCACAGTGCTAGCGCACGCACCTTTGCACCTCTACATCAGCAGAGTACATATCGTGTAAAGAAGATTTTGCACTTGGGGTGCTTAAGGATATGTCCATGGTGCAGGGCCCAATCACTACCTTAATTGTCTTTATGCCTTTTGCTTAGATGCTTCCTTGTAGGGGCAAGCTAAAATGAAATGAAGTTTACCCTCACAAGCTTGATGTAGCTTGAATGTGGATACCCTTTCCCTTTTACATTACCTATGTCTGTTGAGTGCTAGCCAACATCATGCCTTTGTCTTCTCGTTGCTTCCAGAAATGCAACAGATATTCAGGATGCAGACTTTGGTATACTTCTCTGCTCTAAGTTTTGAGCAGGATATATATTTATCTATCTGCACTGTTGAGACCTCATGAGGTCAGTCAAGGTTAATGGCTGCTAGTCACTACCATTTATGATGAAGGTGACTGTCTGATACCTTGTAAGTCATACTCATAATGCTATGACTGCACTCATTCTTGTTGTGTTTGTTTTGGTTACCTTATATGTTTTGGTGGAGTCATCTCTACAATAAAATTTACACTTCACATTTGGGGTGCAAGCTTTCAGCTGCTCTCTCTTTCTTCTTCCATCTCTTGCACTGTTCAAAGAGGGTGCTTGGTCTATGTGCACAAGACATGAACTTGGATTCTGAGTACACACAGGTTGACATATGTATTCTCATAACGAATGTGCAGAAATTTAGAGGGACAGTTGAGGGACTCAAAGTGGAAGTGGTGGACACCACTGGGGCTGGAGATGCATTTTGTGCTGGTATTCTGAGCCAACTTGGAAAGGACTCATCAGTACTGGAGGCAAGTGAACTGGTCAATTTTATTCTTTGTAGATGCTTCACAAATATCTTATATTTCATGCCACACAGACACTAACATAGTCTTCAATGCATTGTTTTATTTCCAAGGGTCATAAGCCTGGATATGTATATGCAGAAAGGCAGATGAATGTACAGGTTGTATGAATTCAAAGAGAGCAACTTCCCGCATGCTTTACTGAGAGGCAGGGTAAGCAAGAAGAGACAGACTAACAATGGTGACTGGCTTTTGGGACTTGTAGAATGAAGACCGATTGCGGGAGGCACTAAAGTTTGCAAATGCTTGTGGTGCTATCACAGTAACTGAGAGAGGCGCAATCCCAGCCCTTCCTGACATGGAAACTGTCTTGAGTTTTATCAGTGAAGTCCCTGCTTGAGAGTTCTTTCTTCAGAGTTGCTTCAATGACTATAAAAGCATGCAGTTTGTGAACCTCTTGAGCTTTTTGTTCAATGTAAAGCAAAATTACTCAAAAGGGGAAGTCATGCTTGATCATCTATGCTCCAGTAGGGGTTTTAGGGTTTAGGCTCTGAATTGGAATTTGCAGTTTATTTTTCTGCACTTATACCAGTAAACATGTGCCAGGACAACTTGGAAGAGGGTGGGTGAATAAAGACAGCCTCATGTTGAGGCTTTGAGGGAATTGAGAACTTTTTTTGGTGTTGTAACAGTGGGCATGTTCAACAGATGTGAAAGAGTGAATAATAGATGCTTCATTGCAAACTATTTCTGAACAGTAATGTAATCTTTCATCTTGAACTCAATTTGATGATGTCCCTTTTGTAGGGAATTGAAGCAGAAACCTTTTGCCAGCTATACTCTCAATGCTCATCTCTAATCCGTGTGGAAGAGAATGGTGTGTTTCTGATCCTATTCAATTATTATTTAAGAGTAATCCTTTACATTGTCTATATTTGCAGAAGAATCCTGCATTACCAAAAGTCAATGAATGGCACATAATGATGTTGAATCCACATTTGCTTTCAAGGTGGCAATGAGCTTTTTTCAGACAATACTAGTCACAATGCTTGCACTTCTCACTCAATTCTTTGTCTCCACTCCTGGCACCCACCAAGTGTTGTTGACTGAGTGGCAGCAGTCTTTGTGAAACAAAAGTGAATATGTGCAGGATTGCAGGCTGGTCAGAGAAGGGTTGGGTTGCACAACATTCTCATCAAACTTGAATATAATTCTGAGCCCACCAGGATCAGGTTCAAATGCTCTGGGAAAGTGCACAGAGAGGAAGAGAGAGAGAGAGATGTAGTCCTTCACATGCGTTGTACAAGACACAAAAGTGACTTACATCACATCTTCAACAGCAAATTCAATGGGGTGCTGTTAAACCGATGAGAGAAACCACGGATAACAAGCACAAGGATATCACGGAGATGACGTGACTGTACCATGAGCTCCACCTCATTCTCTTTGTCCATTACAATCTTGATCCGGTGCTGATCACTCCGCAACACCACCACATGGAAAGGGGGAGCATAAGTACCACGTAGTTCTGTAGTTGCAAAGCTGGTTCTGGAGCCTGGTTTGATTACCTTCACTCTTTTCCTACTCACGTCAACAACTCTTCTTTCCAAGATTCCAAAACCCTGTTGTTTGTTATTATTACGATGTGTAGTTGTCTTTAATGGTAATCGGTCCCGTAATGCTTCAAACTTCACTGATGATGATCCAGCATCTAGCTTGAGCTGTACCTCCTTTGCAACTTCTGGGTCAACTATGATGGGTTCTGCTGTTGCTGCTGTCACAGGACCTCCTTCTACCCCATCTTCCCGAACAGGTGTGTACATCGCAACAAGAGTGTAGCCAACATCATCAACATTTGCTTCGTACATCCGGCCTACTTCACCAGATATGGGAATCAGATCTGGACTGCCAGCCATGGCTCGGAACCATTGAATCAAACTCTTCCCTTCTCTCCCACCACTGTAGATTCCCCTCACAGCATAAAGGCTAGTATGATATCCACGCCCATCTATCTCCAGATTCTCCAGCCTTGGGAAACCTGGGACAACAGGCGATGTGATGTAGACAATTGGCTCAGCAGATCTCCCAAAGACATCCAAGACAACACATTCACAGCGGAGGCAGTAACCCACATCCTCTGTCCTGACTTTGTAAGTGCATGACTGTTGTGCCTGGAGGCGCTCATAGGTGTCCAGGGATTCTGGTTGCCATGAACGTGACCATTGATACCTGATTTCCTTTGTGTACCGCTCCAAGGACTGTTGCTGCGATCCTTTCTTGGGAATCACCTCCAAAGCTGTGAGTGTTTCACCCTCCATTGCCTTACCAGAGACCACAAGCTTTTGTATTCTTGGCAACTCTGGGTATATGGGAGTTGTGGGCTGTGATGTCACAAGATTGCCTGAAACTCCATCTGATCGGACTGGAGTGTACCCAAAGATCAAGGAGCATGTATAGTCATCATCACTTATCACATATGTCTTTGTTTGTGCGCCTGGAATTGGTGTGCACACATTTGCAGCTGTTTGGCGATACCAGCACATGTGGCTTTGACCTTCCAGCCCTCCATAATACACACCTTCTCCAACAAACATGCCTTCTGAAACCTCTCTTATAGCCACATTGCAAACTTCTGGGAAAGCAGGCAGAACAGGATCACTGTAGGCTATGATGGGCAAAGCAGCCCGCTTGCCATCATTGCGTACTGGGACCCAATGAAGCACCAGGTATGCTCCTACCTCATCCAGCCTCGGAGTGCATACCTCAGTTCTGCAGAGCAAATGTGCATCCTTGGGCAAATGACCATCCTCAGCAGGTTTGTGCTTAGTTCTATACCAGGTGAACTCACTTGCACCTTCTCTGCCACCAAAGTACCTTCTCTGAGGTACAACTTCAACATCCTCAAAGCATTGTGGGATTACAAGTTTTTGTCCCTCTGGCTCTCCATCCACAACTTCTTCTGAGAGAACTGACCGTGACTCTCCTGCAGTTCCATCCTTGCGAATGGGTGTAAAGACCAGCTTGATCTGGCTTCCAACATCCTCAGAATTGAGATTAAGCTGATCATCAGTGCTCAACAGTTCTTCACCACCATTTGAGTTCACACGAACCCACTCATGTGTGCAGGCACCTTTCTCACCACCGGTGTAAGAAGCCTCAAAGCTCAGGCTTCCACCTTCCACCGGTGAGCCATGGATCTCAAGTGCCTCACATCTTGGGGGAGCTGGAAGCACAGGGCCAACAGGTGCAGAGACAGAAACAGGACCAGTGACACCATCACTCCGCACAGGTTGGCATGAAACGCAGATCATCCCTTCTAAATCATCCACAGAAACGGTATAAGACTGCTTTGTGGCTCCTTCAATCTCACATTGTTGTGTCCAGTCCTGTCGTTGAGTCAGGAACCATTGCACCTTTGAGTAGCCTTCGTCACCCCCCCAATACTCTTTCTCCATGTGCAGTTCCTGGCCCTCAATGGGCTCTCCAAGTATGCGCAAGGACAGCATAGTGGGAAAGCCTGCACATATGCGCTCCATGGCAAACATACTCTGCCATTCTCCATGCAAACCATCTTCCCGCACAGGCTTACACCTGAATGAAAGGAACTTGTTGACAGCTTGCTTTGTTATTCTATACTGCAATTGGCCTCTAGCTTCTGGAATTGAGGTGCCCTGATCACTTTTGCTATCATGCAGACGCCATTCATACTGACTAACTCCTTCATAACCTCCCACATATCCGTACTGGGCAGTCAAAGTTTCACCCTCCATGCACTCTCCTGTTATATTCAGGAAGGTTAAGCCTGGAGGCACCATCTCAACAATGCTCTCCGAAATGATGAACGTGGGCTCACCACTTTCTCCATCTGCACGCACTGGCATGTACTTTGCAACAAGATAGTAGCCAACTGCTCTTAAAGGTATGCAGAAGGTCTTGGCAACTTTAGAGCTGCTGAGAGCTTCTAGCTGCTCATACTCTGTTGCTGCTGGTGCACCTGGCTTGGACTTCTTGAACCACTGAACACAACTTGCGCCTTCAGCAAAAATGCCACCAAGTGCCACTTTGCTACCCTCTTTCATATCCCCCAGAATTCTCAGATTTTCTGCACGGGGTGCAGCAAGCAAAACCTTGCTACTCATGGCAGTCACTGGATCTCCTTGATTCCCACATGTATCAATTGGCGTGTACATGAACATGATGCGCAAACCTGCATCTTTGTCTGTCAATGAGTACTCAAGCTTTCCTCGTGACACAAGCTTAAACTCTCCTGACTCAAGGCTTTTTTCCCGCAGCCATTCAAACTTGCTTGTGCCTTCTCTTCCACCAAAATACTTACCACTCCCACGGATCACATTGCCCTCAACAAGTTCACCCTCAATGTGGACAGCACTTACAGATGGGTGAGCAGCTCGGATGACTGGTGTCACAGCTGATGCTGCACACTGTTTTGTCCCAACCTTCACACCCTCCTCTGTGACAAGAGTGAACATGAAGATGAGTCTAAAGCCAACATCATCAAGTGTTGGTTTGTACACAGAGTCTTCAGCTCCCATGATTGCTACAGGAGGACAACTGTCACCATTCTCTTGCTGCCTCCACCAACTCATGCCAGACTTTCTGGGTGTTGTGCCACACCAAGCAACTACAGCAGAGCCCTTGATCAAGCTCCCTTCTACAGCTTCGCCATCAACCTCCAAGCTCAGGACCTTCAGGCATCCAGTTCCTGGAGAAACTGGTGCAGATATGGCAAAAACTGGACCAAACTTCCTCTCGCCAATAAGAATGCTGCATTCCACTTTCAAGCAGTGTCCAACTTCCTCGTGCTTTGGCCAGTAAGTACTACTCACTGCTCCCTGAACTGGAAGAAATCCTGTTGGAGCTTTACCTCCTACAAACCATTGATACTGGAGAACAAGCTCTCCAGAGTCACCAGAGTCTCCTCCCAATCCTTGATCCAATTTCTCAAACAAGAACTCACAGCTGCACTGATCCTCCTCAGCTGGCG
Organism: Sphagnum contortum; assembly: GCA_963920785.1. Lineage (NCBI taxonomy): Eukaryota > Viridiplantae > Streptophyta > Sphagnopsida > Sphagnales > Sphagnaceae > Sphagnum > Sphagnum contortum. Next base: position 3,227,250 of record OY987277.1, on the reverse strand, counting down.
GATCTACATGAGCCTTCTTCACAGCAAAATCTGGAGGCAAGAGCTTTCTCCACTGCAACATCAGAAACTGCATTGTTGAGTCTCCAGCTTCGTTGGGAGCACAGAGCTCCCAACCTTCTCGGATGCACAAGGCAGCATGTGGAGGATACAGAGATGCAAGCTCTCGCTCATCAATTGACAAATCTCGATCATTGAATTTCTTCAAAGATGGTCCCACAAGCATGATAGCTTGTGCTTCCGGGTGAAAGCCTTGCTGCAGTATAGGATTCTCTTCAAGCCGCAAGTGCTGCAGAGATGGCAGGTGTTGTGGGAAGTCTTTGAATGTGGTGATTTTGTTTCTGCCAGCAGCCAGGAGTTGGAGTCTTGGCTGTGATGATTCCATGGCCAGCGAGTCGATCTTGTTCTGTGCAACTGACAAAACTTCCAAGTTGGGTAGCTGTGGTAATCTTCTGAGAGAAGAGATTTGATTCCCTGCAAGGTACAGCTGCTGTAGGATCTTGCAATTCCTCAGAGGCTGGAAGAAGGATTCCTCCTCACCACCCTTGAGCTCATTGAAGCTGATGTCCAGCACCTTCACCCGCTTGAGACTCTCGATTCCATTGAGGTTTGAGAGCTTGTTGTCGCGGAGATAGACGAACTCCAACTTGGTAGTCATCAAATGGAGCAGACTCCCATCACAGCAGCTGCGTAGCTTCTGACCCCGCACATCGAGTCGAGCATCGTCGTTTCCTCCTTTGACATCTGCCACTGGCGGAAGCATCAGGAATCGCGAGGAATCTCGGGAGGACTCGAGAGATTTCCTCCGATTCAGCATGCTCGGACCTCGATCCGTTGTTGTCGTCAGCGGTGATGGAGGCTTGGAATGAGAAGCATTGTTGCTGTTGACGCTCGAGACTGAGCGAGGAGAAGAAAGCTTCGTGTTGCTGTTGCTGCCGAAGCTCAGACGCCGTTCTGGGGGAGACGAGAACAGCGTTGTGGAGGAAGTGAATCTTTTGTCGATGTGGGTTGTGCTCGGGGTAGAAAATCTCTCTGTGCCTGGGCTGGAGAACGAAGGAGAAGGCGAGAGCGGAAGCTTCGAAGAAAACCCATCTGCAAAGCTCGAAGTGCGTCTGCTGGGTAGCAGGGATACAGAAGAACTGAGCTTCTTCCGTGTTGCAGGAGGAGTTGGTGCTGAGCTCGCCACGGCGCCATTTGCTTCTCCCTGTAGTTTCTGCTTGCTTGCTGAACTCGGCGTTGCAGAAGGAGGAACAATAACAGGTTTGCTCCTGCCATCCGGGCTGCTTGCTGAAGCTTTTGCACCCAACTTCCCGGACGTGCTGATGCTGCTGCTGCTACTGCTGCGCCTCAAGAAATTTGCGGGTGTCTTGGGTGTTAAGGGAGTTCGCGGGGATCCCGATCCCGCCACCGATGGAATGCTGCTGGACGGTCTGCCAGAGGCTTTCAACGGGATCCTCTTCTCTGCAGCATCAGCAGCAGCCCACTTTCTGAGCTCGGCTGCTGTAATGTCCACCGATCTGGTGAGAGACGAGCGTGAAGACAAGGAGACACGGCTCCGACGAGGATTACAATCTGCTGAAGTCGGAACCGAAGAGAACGAAGCTCGACGAGAATCCGCAGTGGGTGTGGAAGAAGGTATGGAAAGCGATGGCAATGCGCCTGACAAGCTCTGCCTGATCAGAGGTGTACTGGGTGCAGACTCACTCTTCGTCGTCGTCGTCGTCCGAGTTCTCGTCTTCACGGGAGGAGGAAGCATGGACATGATCGGAGCTCCGAGTCTACGACTGCCAGAAGAATTCCCATTCACACCATTCTCAGAATCTCTGGACATCTGAACTCCAACATCACTCCCCCCATCGCTGCTGTTGCTGCTGCAGATCGCTTCTTCCAGCCGCCGAACTGCAACTTTTCCCCCAGAGTATGATGACCTCGGAGCCGCCCGAGGTGTTGTTGATCCCGAGGTACTACTACTACTACCACTACCAGCAGTGCTCTTCTTCAACAGCGACGAAGAAGAAGTTGTTGGGAGCAGCTCCCTGTCGAGTTTCCTGACTGCAGAAGAGACGTCATTGCATCGCTTACCCACTGCTGCTGCAGTAGACTCTCTTCTGTTTCTACCCACATTGCCATTAGGGATCATCATCACTCCTGCACTCTCCTCGGGGAGAGACGGAGCTAGCTGCTGGTAGTTCAAATCCTTGTCCTTCTCCCATGCTCCTCCATCTCCATTCTCTACCACTACAAGCTCCTCGACAAAATCAGCTGCTGCTGCTTCTGCGACTGGGGATCCATCCATCGCCAGACCCGAATGTCGAGCAAAGCCCAAAGATCAAAAGCAAGACATGTACAAGTGTGGCGGGTTGGTGGATTGCTGCACATCAAAGCTCCGATGAATCCATTTGGAACCCAACACCCACATACATGGAGTCCATCCAGGTGGTAGCAGCAGCAGAAGAAGATTCCACAAGGGAGCTCAGAAAAATGGTACCAAGAAGACCCTCTCTCCTCTTTCTCCTCTTCTTCCTACTGCACAACACTACACTTTCAGCAACCAAAAGCAGCCGAGATTCCACAAACCCACAATCCAAAACCAAAGATCAGACAACGAAGATGAAGGTCAGAGACCACGAATACTCCTACTACTCTTACCACAATGCGAAAGAAAGATCACACAACGAATACTCTGACCGTTGGAATACGACAATCTTTACTCCACGACAACGGTAGGAGCAAATGAAATCAACTCAGAAACAACAGCAACAGGGAGGAGATCAGGTAATAGTTTGAAGCTCTTTGACTATTTTCCCGACAGCAAACAACACCTTCTTCTTCTACTTCTTGTTGCTCCAGCAAGAAGCTCAGCCTGCTGCAGGGCAAAAAAACAGCTTCTGGACGTTGCTCTGTGTGTGTGTGTGTGTGTGAGTGTGAGTGTGTGTGTGTGTCTCTCTCTCTCCATGTGCAAATGCTTACAGTTTTCTTTGCTTTTCCCTCATTTCTTCACAGGGTTGCTCATCATCACCACAGCAAATGGGACAACCATTGTTATCAAAGGCAACAGAAACATAGCTACCAAGCTTGGAAAAGATGGCGCAGAAGGAATTTTTCTTCTTCATCAAAAAAATGGGTACAAGAGCAACAGTTTTTGTTTTGCAGAAAATTACCAAAACAACATGCAATACATGAAAAAACCAAAAAGAAAAAGTTCTTTATGGTTTTTTGAGTTTTATGGGTTGTTCTCTAAATTGGGTTTTTGTGAGATTCATGAGCTCATGAGCTTCATTAGTTGCAGCAATCGGCTCTTGTTGCCACTGGAGATGCTGCTACTGCTCCAAAATCATTGTTGCCTTTTTTTTTGGGTGGGAGGAGGTGGGAGGGAGCAAAATTTAAGTAATAAATTTGATGACCAAAAAACACAAACAGTGCTGTGCTGCAGCATCATCATTATCATGACCACAAGTGTACTTTATTTATTTATTTATTATTATTATGATAATAATAGTATTTATTTTTTAAATTTATGATAATAATATGTAAATGAAATTGTTGTAGTAATTGAAGAAAATTGAAGAACTTCAGTTGCAATTGAAGAAATGAAAAATGAAATGGTTGTAGTAATTGAAGAAATTGAAGAACTTCAGTTTGCAATTGAAGAAATGAAAAATGAAATTGTTGTAAAAATTGAAGAAATTGAAGAACTTCAGTTTGCAATTGAAGAAATGAAAAATGAAATGAATATAGTAAGTAGCAATTGAAGAAATGAAATGAAATGCAAACAGTAATTGAAGAAATGCAGCAGCAGTTCATCAATTCATCAATTCATGATGGGTTGGTTTTGTTTTTGAAATGGGAAATTAAAGGCCAACAACACAAATAATCAAGTGGGTGTTGTTGCTATTTAAAGTCTTAAGTTAATTGAGGTTTTATTATTATTATTATTATTATTATTATGCATGTGTATCATTTATGTGTACCTTGCTGCAAGGTACATAAATACCTTTGATCATCATCATCATCATCCTACATTTTGTGTTTGTTTGGTTGGTGGTGTAGTTTTTGTGCATCTTTGGTACTTTTGTAGTGAGTGTATTTTCTTCCCCAAAAAAAATTTTACAAAGACTTTTTTATTTCAAATTTTCTGAAAATAATAGAATTAGTGTAGAAACTTGCCAAGGTAGTTGGGTATTCAAAATTCATTCAAAATCCATTCAGAAATTTCTGTATTATGGGTAATGAATGGCCATTGGGAAGAAGAAGAACTCAGCTGAGTGGTGGGTGGGGTGGGGTTGCTCATGAGTTCAGTCTCATCAAAACCATACTATCTGAGACATAAATGATACTGGGATAGAGTGATTCCACCACCACATCATCAAGAACTTTGTAGACTATTTGACTACACCTTCGAATGTTCTACTTCATGCTTGTTGCATACATTTGAAAGAGCAATTCACCTTATGAAGCTCAGGGTGAAGGGTGGAATCTCTCCAAAGTGACAATTACAAATACTGCAAAGTTTGATTTTATCTCTTCTTTTTCCTCAGATTCAGTTCTTCTGCAAACACACAGCTGATTGTTTGTGTGTGTGTGTGTTTGTTCGTTTGTTTGTACTTTTTCTTTTTCTGTAAATAATACTGAAGATTGATTCTGCCGCATCATTAAGAACTTTGTAGACCAATTTACTACTATACCTCCAGATGCTCTACTATGCTGTTTTTGTATGCATTTGAAAGAGCAATTCACCCTAAGAAACTCAGGGTGGAATCTCTCAAAAGTAGCGACTACAAAAAATTCTGTAAAGTTTGATTTTTGAAAAAGAATTCCAGGTTTCCAGTACAATGGACTTTTTGAATGTTTTATATTTTGTTCCGTGTTCAGGGCTCCAGTCTTCTGCATCCTGACCATCAAGGCCGCCTCCAGTCTTCTGCATCCTGACCATCAAGGCCGCCGCATCAGAGCTCTGATCAAATACACAACACAACCAAATAATAGACAGGGAATTTGAATAGAGAGAGAGAGGTGAGAAAGTACTGGACTTCATAAGATAAGCTAAATATTGCGGCAACATTGCAGGGCCGTGTAAGAGTGGGGTACTTTAACTTACCCATAACTTGGGTTTGAAGCAAATCCAGAATTCATGCCTGCCATTTTCTGATCTCCGCAGACACACTAAAAACTGGACCGCTTGTCAATCAAATCTTTCCACTCTGATTATTTCCATATTCTCTCTCTTCTACTTAATACTGTTTACAGCTTGTTTAAACATTCAACCAGTTATTAGAGTTTATCTGTACAGTAACCCTGTCTTCACCCTGTCTTTGGGCCTCCTTTCACCCCCTATCCCCTCTTTCAATGGTATCTGCAAAGTAAGGACATTTTATTAAATCTCAGTATGAAATGTTGCAACTTAGCTCCACCATTTTGGGTTAGCTTCCACCAATTGGATTAGCTCTGCCAAAGAAACATAATAGTTGTCATCTAGGTGTCAATAGAAAATCATCATCATCATCATCATCATCATCATGTGGGGTTTATTTACAGTTAGGTTTTTAGAGGGAAAATTTGCTGGAAGCTCATTTGAATAGCAAATAAATTGTAATGGGTTTTTACTCAGTATTTTTGGCCAGTGTTGTGCTGAATTGATTTCAGTGAATACGAAACATAAATGAAGGATTGGGTGGGCTTGGATTTTGAAAATTCACCACCAACACCATCATCACCAGTTCCAGTTACAACTTACTTACACTATTGCCAGTATGCTGCTGATGATGATGATGATGATGATGACTAGGGTTTTTACTTTTTATTTCAAGGCTCAAGCATGTAGGTTGACTTTTAATATGCTTTCATCAACCCACCTCTGTACACCCCCCCAATCATGACTTTTTAGTAAACAAATCCCATTTTTCCTTACTTCCAATGGAAACTATATCCTGCACAACAGCCACCCATGTTGAAGGGTTTTTTTTAATTTTCTTGGATTTTAGATACATTGGGATGTGGAGTTTTCTTGTTAAAAATTACTTATAAAAGTTGCTCCTTACTACAAAGCACACAGGAGCCCAGGTAGAGTAAATCAATGTTGGTCTGGTTATCATGTAATGGAAATATCAATATGTAGTTTGAAATTTCCACAAAAAATTGCAATCATCATGCTCTCTCTGTGGGCTCTCAAATCCATACCATTACAGGTTTGATTGCGTAGATGAAATAGGTAGTACTACTACATGATGGCAGATGTTAGAGCATCTCCACCCACACCTGGTATGTGAGCATCTACCAAAGGTCTACCACATCCAAAATAGTGTGCAAGTTCTTGTCAAATCCCTCACTTCTATACATGAAATTCTTAGAATGAGATCAGTCAACCCAGACAATACCTGGCTCTACCACATCCATGTAGAATTTTTTCTATGAATTGTTTTGTTGTTGTTGTTGTTATTGTTGTTATGTCCCGAATTCTCTCTTTTTACACATGGAGGAATTCTTAATGAACACTTCACCTGAATAAAAAAAAGAGGAGGGAGAGGTTAGCCTATGGATCCTCTGAGTATGTAGTGAGATTTTTGTTTGGGGCAGGGGTAAATAGGGGGATTGCATTGGTGCTCAGCTCAAAGCACGAGCGAATTTGAGAACTCAATCAAAGTCCAGACACAATTATTTGGACAGGCTTTTTTTTCCTCGTTTGAGGAATTGGAGCATCACCTCTACCTTTGATCAAAGTACCTGACAAAAAATGCAAAAAATTATTGAGACTGGTTTTGCTTCTTTAGATGGGTGTTATTTTTGCTTCAACCTAATCTGCCATCATATCTCAGCACTGACTATCTCTGAAATGTCAAGTTCTTGCTCTCTCTCTCTCTCTCTACTCACAATGCAGTGCTTTACAGTCCCGCACCTACAGTCTGGTGCACATGTCAGTGATCTCTCAAAATGTTTTTTTGGAATCCTGGGTTGAGAGTGCTTTCATCGTCACTCCAACTCTCTTAAAAGTTCTCAGATAAGTTCTTAAAACACTTCTGAGAACTTCCGTGTAAACTCTTCAAGCATGATAAAAAGAAGAATCACAAGAAATATCAAAAATGTTGACTATGCATGTGTCTTCAGTAGTGCCATTTACAGTGATGACTATTTGTCTTCAAGAGAGGGTCAGTTGGGCTTACCTTGCCTACCTAGTAACCACTCAGAACAGCCTTTCTTCTTTTGGGAGTGCAATGGTCCCAAGACCCAAAGTCCAGCTTCTCACTCAATCCAAGAACTAGATATGTTAGTTTGAACTTTACACATTTTTCAATTTTCAAATTGCAAGTTATTCAATGTTCAAGTCTACCTTCAAGTTTTTGAACTTTCAAGTTTTACATTTTAAAGTACTTGTGCTTTTGAAGTTCAAAACAAGTTCAAGAGTTAAATTCTAAAGTTGAAACTCAAAACTTAGACATGGAGACTTAAAGATTAGGTGCATGCTTTCGAGTTTTGAAACTAAATTCCAATGAACGGATCTTTTATCCTAATTAAGACCTTCATTATTCCATCTTCCTTACTCCTATAGTTTTGAGTTTATTGAGCATTTAGGGTTTCCATTAGACCTTCCAAATCCATCTCCTTGAAGCTCAGTTTCTTTTCTCAATTTCCTAATGGAACTAGAATGACAAGCATCATTAGGCAAATTTTTGATCTAACTAGCAAAAGTATTTTAGGGAACTCTTAAATTTATAGTCAATAAACATAAATGTCGCAACACCATCTTCCAAAAAATAGTTTTGTTGTTGTTTGCAAGTGATTTTTTTTCTAAAATAAAGGAATTTGCAACAAAATATTCCAAGATTATTGTGTTGTATATAGTGATATTTTGCCAAACTTTTTTTTAAAGGTGACCATGTTGCATCAATCTAAAGCAATTTTGTGAGAAAACAATGAGCTCAATTTGGTCATTATGATTTGGTGCAATTTTTTTGCCTCTACCATCTTTAACCATGAGCTCTTGAAATTTATTAAATTGGCCAAAATTGTATTACCCAAATGTTTGGTTCTATGAAGGATGAATGTAGATTTAGCATTGTCAATTTCATGATAAACAAATTGTGCAACTAGTTGAACACACATTTGAATTTGTGCACCAAATTTTGCAATCAACATTTTTTTACTATGTAAATTTCCACATGAACATGCCATTGCCAAGTGGTTTAGCAAACTACACATATGGATAGATCGTAAAATATATGCTTTTGGAGGTTTACCAAATGAAAATCTAAGATGTGGCAAATCACATGTGTGTGCCACAAGTTTGATATAACACTATTATTCAATGCTAAAATATAAATTGAATTTTTGATATGGTGTTTGATCCACAACCCCTAATGCCCATTTATGCAATGAAATTTATTCCATCATGAATCTAACTTGTTGCATCTTGCTGATCATGTGTTCAAGTTTCTACAAAACTTGCTTTGAATTCATTTTTAAACTAGGATTTGGTTGTAGGTAGGGCTTGAACTATGTAAGGCAACACCTTTTTAGGGGTTGGGGTTCCCCTTCAAGTTATTTAGGATTTAGATATCCTTGATTTAAGTTGCCTATTTGTGATTAATAAAAAAATCGAGATTATTTTTTATTCAAAAGTTTAAGATTTTGGTTTTCATGATTTTCCTTTGTTTATCTTACTAACCAATGTTCCCTTCTTTTCCAAAAAGAAATTAGGTGTTTCATCATGCAACATGCAATGATTCCTAGAATTCCAAAAGTTAAATCCAAGAAGACATTGGGGAATCTTCTTTGGATTGTAATTGAGTTATGTTATGCCTTTACTTTCCTTTGTTCATTTTCAAGGAATTTTTTATCAACATTTATGTTTTCTTATGTGCATATGAAAATGAAACATATGCATTTGTCACTATAGCCAACTAATCTAGAAACATTATGTGCATCCAATTTCACCTTGGTTGGAGTTATATATGATTTTTTTGCAAGATTTTTATTTGTAGGATGTAGGTGTTAATATATTGTGATTATACCAATTATATACTTTTGTTCAACACAAGTGATTCAAAGTTCAATCCTTTGTTTATCAAATAAAGAGGTTAGAAAGTAAAAAAAAAATTACAAAGGAAAAAAAGGTTCAAATATAAAAAACCCTTTGATTCTATGATCTATGATTTAGATTTTTATGTTGGCAATCTTTCTTGTGATAGAAATTCTAACCATGGTGGTTTTAATAAGGTGTGGATTATGTCTTTAATCTTTTTGGTTGTGTTTAACGTGTTTGTGTTATTTTGATGTGCAAGGTTCAAGTTGTTTAGTTGTAACTATGGTTGTATTGATATTAACCAATGGTTGGTTTCTAGTTGTAAATTTGTTAATAATATGGCAAATTCAAATGAAGGAAGACAAGTCTTGTGTGATGGGTTGTCACATGAAAAAAAGTTGAATATGCACATTTATTTTTTCAACCATTTCATTGTGCACCGTATTCATACATCCTTCATATTCATTGTTGCTCTTGTTGATCCTTGGTGATGATTTCGTTCTAATGTTTTGTAAACATTTCAAATGAAGATTCAAAAAACTTGCCAATGGAATTAAGGCAAGGACTTTGCACAATCTAATAACTGAATTGATTTTAACTTTGAACTATTGCTCTTTGGTAGATGGAACAAAAATTAAAATGTTGCAACGTGCAAGGATTTTGGCAAATTGATTGAATACTATTACAAGTTTGGAACCCTGTCTTCACTACCTTCTACAAGTATTGGAATTCCCAAATTAGTTATTTGTAAATGTGAAAATAGCTAGTCACAATGGCATTGGTTTCAAAAAGTTGGACTCAACTTTAAGTGTCCCCTTCGAAGTTTGAACTTTGAAATCTTTAATTGAGCATAATGTCAAGATGTCAACAATGAGTACATGATCATTGGTGAAGTTTATTCTAATTTCTCAAATCCCCCACCTTCGCTTGAAAGGATAACCCAATAATGCCCAATGTTGTAAACTTTTGACAAAGTTTGAATATTCAAATATTAACATGATTTGAATTCCTTGTGTGAATTGCAATTTGCAACTACTACTTAATAGTGAGTTTTATATATTCATCATTAACTTTATACTCAATTGTAGAATTTGTTGGTCCTTCATGTAAACAAATATTATCCCATTGCAAGAACCTTGTAATCAAATACACCTATTTGAATATGCAAATGTCATCAATGTTTTAGATCACATTTGTTGGTGTAACCATTTTATAAAAATTTGCAAATGACAATTTGTCATCATAGTCTCCATTTAATATTAGAAAAATGTCAAGTCATCTCCACCTCAAACAAATATTAAACCACCTATATTAATTGGAACCCTAGTTGTGTAATCACAATAGCAATTACCTATACTTGATGAAAAAAAAAAAACTCGCCTTCAAAGCAAATTATCATCAATTATTGATTTTTGTTTCGATTACAACCTAGTCACAAATTGGCTATTAATAACCTACTAGCTAGTTCTTGATTTTTTAAATAACTAGCTAAATTGATAATCACTTACTTTTGGATTTTCAAAAAATCTAATAACTTACTTGAATACTCGATTATCATTCAAGTTGGTTATCAATCTATACACATTAAGATGCAATTTTTTAAAAATTAAAATAAATAATTTAAGTTTAAAATTTAAAAATCTTGTAATTAACTAATAACTGGCAAGGTAACATGCAATTATCAATCAACCAATTTCTTAAAAGTATTGATAGTGATAACTTGTGTGGTTTTGAAATTTAAAAAAAAAAAAACCTACCAACATTCGTCATAACTTGGTTGTCAATGAACCCCAACTAAGTTGGTGTTGGGTTTCACCTTGGTAACCTATCTTGTAAAGCATAAATCTAGGTACCCAACAAAAAGCTTTGTTGGGTTTCACTTCCCCATAGATGTTATTGTAGGTACCCAAACCTAAGTTGGTGTTGGGTTTCACCTTGTTAACCTATCTTGTAAGAAGATAGATCTTGTAGGTAGGATAGGATATTAGGTGGTTACTTACTAACTAACTAGATGGGTTAGTACATGGTTGAGATCTAGTAGGTTGATGTTAGTAGGTAGATAGTGAAAACAGGAACTGAGCTAACAACCTTAAAATCCTGATCATCATCAGGCTCTGAAGAAATTACACAAGTAGGGTTTTATATATTTTATTTATTCTATTATTATTTATTTTTATATTTATTTATTTAAAATAAATATTTAAGTAGGGATTTTTTTTTTCTCTTAGCCAAAATTGACTGAAATTTCTTAGAGATGATCTTAAAGTAAGAAAACTCATCAAAAAACAGACGGCAAGCTAACTGGGTCTGGGTGGATCTGTTCTTTTACTCTTACATTGAAGACACAAATGTCCTTTGTATCTGCAACAACACTGAATCTGCGGGTTTGCTCATCATCATCTTCAAAGGAAAGAAGGGCAGGATTTGTGTTTGCTCATCATCATCATCTCTTCAAAGGAAATGAAAGAAGGGGAGGATTTGTGTTGCGCATTTGTGTTTTTTTCTTCCTTCCAATTTGCAAGCAAAATGATCAGGTTTCTTTGCCTTTGGAAGCATAAGCAACTTCATTCTTGTTATGCTTATAATCCTTACTAATATACTAATCACTTTTTCACTCCTTTCATTAGCTTTTTTTTTGTCAGCATGTTTCGAGAATGAATCCCATTTAATAGTAGTAATTTATCTTTATGCTCAACCTCTCAATATTTGAGCTTCCTTACACACCTAGTAAGTGACCAATTTTAATTGGGGTCTTTAAAATCGTAGAGTTTCCACATCCTCCATTCCTCATCCCCCCACGACCCCCCTTCCCCAAATTCCTCCCTTCCACAGGTGGAGGGGGTGGGGGGAGGATTTTTTTCATTTTTCCTTTGTTCCTTTTATGTTCCCTTCAAGTGCCCAATGGGTTCCTAAGTTCCCAATGCGTTCCTCAAGGGTGAGAGTGAGAGAGAACTCACCTCCTCATTTGTGTTTTTATGAGTGAGAGAGAGAACTCACCTCCCTTCCACCCTTCCGTCCAATCACACGTTGGACAAATCTTCTAGCCAGTTGGATATCGAACGGACGGACACACATAGAAACCCTAAACCCTAAACCCGAACACACCCAAGAGGATACCCCTGACACTGAGTGATACCCATTACCCTGAGTTTTAGCCAATAGGATTTGGCTGGGAAAGGATTGCTGTTTGGCAGAGTTTCAGCATTTCACACTGAGATGTATTAAAATTCCCTTCTCTGTGGATACCACTGAAAGAGGGGATAGGGAGTGAGTAAACCCATTTACACATGTAAATGAATGTGGGTGAGTGAGTTACTATGAACTCACCTTCTCATTTGAGTAAGTGAGTGAGAAATCACCTCCCAATTTCAGTGTGTGAATGTGAGCTCACCTCCCAATTTCAGTGTGTGAGTGTGAGCTCACCTCCCCATTTCAGTGTGTGAGAGAGAAAACTCACCTCCTCATTTGTGTTTATGAGTGAAAGAGAGACCTCACCTCCCTTCCGCCCTTCCGTCCAATCACATTTCGGACAATCTTCTAGTCAATAGGATATTGAACGGACGGATAGACGGACACACACGATTTAGTGCAGAAACCCTAAACCCATTACGGACACACCCAAGAGGATACCCATTACACTGAGCGATACCCATTACGGACACACCCAAGAGGATACCCATTACACTGAGCGATACCCATTACGGACACACCCAAGAGGATACCCATTACACTGAGCGATACCCATTACGGACACACCCAAGAGGATACCCATTACACTGAGCGATACCCATTACAGACACACCCAAGAGGATACCCATTACACCGAGTGATACCCATACCCCGAGTTCTCAGAACCCACCCAAGAGTTCACCCATTACACTGAGGGACCCTTTTTTCCTCACAAACAGACCGGACACTGAGTGATACCCATGACACTGAGGGATACCCCTGACACTGAGTGATACCCATTACCCTGAGTTTTAGCCAATAGGATTTGGCTGGGAAAGGACTGCTGTTTGGCAGAGTTTCAGCATTTCATACTGAGATGTATTAAAATTTCCCTTCTCTGTGGATACCACTGAAAGAGGGGACAGGGAGTGGAAGCAGGCCCAAAGACAGGGTGACTTTCTGGATAACTCCAGTACACAGAAAACAAAAGGGGGACCAAAACTGGTTTTGTCACCTAAAGGCGTCACTGCACTTCGACCCCTAAAGGATCGCCACCAATTCTTTTATATAGTTAGATGTCATTGATCATTTGCTGAAACTGAAACTCTCTGCACACTAGTAGTGTAAAGGGTAATAATAATAATTATTATTACTACAGTTTTGTATCCAAATTGAAGCAGAGGAGAGTGTAGAGTGCATGGATGTAAATTGTCAGATTTGTAGTTGTTGTTGGGTGGAGACGACAACAAAAGCAAGCTCCAAACTCAATTTTCAAAGTTGTTTTTTGCACCAATAACCAAGGAAACTTTTAAGGGGAAAGAAAGGGAAGGAATGCAAAAAAAAAAAAATTAAAAAAACAAGAACAAAAATAAATTGCCCCTATCTAAATAAATAAATAACAAAAGGAGAAAACAAAGTGCAATCTCATTTGTATGGGATGGTTTTTTCTTTGGTGAAAAATTTGGTGAAAAAAAATTTCAATGCATCGCATACCAAGGATTTTTGTGAAAAAAAAAAAAGAAGTGTCAAAGTTGTCAGATTTTTAGGGTTTTTTTAAATTTTTGGGGAAAAACTTTCATATTTGGACAATAGGTTCCATAATATTGCCCAAATACAACAGGATTCTTTAAAATTTTCTACTTCCCTCTTTGACCTATAGGCTAACCAAATTTGGCTAATTCCTCTTGTGGATGATTGATTGCCCATGTAACTACATCATCACAATGTTGAAAAAAAACAAAACCCTAAATCTAATGAACAGAAGAGAGAAAATCACACCTAGATGCAAAATGGAAATTGCAATAGTTTTTGCATGTCACAAAACTTAATGAGAATGGAGAGTCACATGAAGAGAGCCAAATGGGTGTTTCTCTCCTCCCATTTTCATAAGGCTTTAGGGTTGAGGTTTAGGGTTTAAGGTTCAAGTCTTAATGGGTGTTTTCCAATATTTTAATGGGTTCCATTCCCGCCCATCCCTAGTCGTTCAAAATGGGTTCCCAATAGCACATCACTTTGTCACATATGCTTTGTCCAATGTTGTCCTCTCTTGAGATCTATTAGTAGGTGAGCAAAAGTAGTGAATTTCGAGGGTTTGTGTTTAGAGTGAATAATTTCCCTAACATTCAAGGACCTTCAAAATTCCAAACTTCTTGTGATGGGCCAATCAATGAGACTCACTATAGAAAAGAAATTCTGAACTTGGAGGGCACCAGTTTTTTTTTCTTTGTTGGGTTTAGGCTTTTCTAGCTCCGAACTTGAGTTGTCCTCTCTCTCTCTCTCTCTCTCTCTCTTTGTTCCTTCTTTTCCCCCCTTTTGCTGGAATGGTTTGATTTATTGTTGTGTTTGCCAGGGGGTTTCATTAGTGAACCACTAAAATGTCGGGGATTCTGAAATCCAAAGGGAAAGTGGGAAACATAAAAAAAGAAACCCAAAGAAAAATGAATTGACAATGGTTTTGAAAATGGTGTATCGATGATGATGGAGTCTAGAATTAAACAAACTCTAGAGTCTAATATACTCATCTAGAGAAATGGGAAAGGAGTAACTTCTCAGTAGTACTTCTCTTTAGTTCTTCAAACCTTCTGAATGAATAGATATATATATATATATATATACATATGTACATATAATATGGCTTCTTATTTTCTTCTTCTTTGTAAAAGGTCAAAAAAAGCTTGTCAACCCTACATACAGAAAGGCCATTTATGAATGTTGTTGCTTGCTTGCTTGCTCTAGGAAGCACACTATCTAAATAATGATAATATAGTGAGTCTGTCAAACATATTTTGTACCTATTTGGTCAGATTATCCATTCCCGAGATGTTCTCTGTGATGAAAACCCTGGTAAATCATTAAAACAAAGCACCCGGCAAAGGGAGAAAAGGAAGGACAAACAAGGAAATCTTACAAAGTCATGATTCTGTTGGTGTGTGGGTTCAATTTTGGTCCAAGTTTTGTACAAGGGAAACTCCAGATCTGGAGGAGGTTAAAGTTATGTAGTTCCAAGGGCATTCATAGGCAATGAGTGCAGTCTAGCCCCAGTTCCCAAGTCCAAAGAATAACATAACCTTTCAAGTGACCTGCCCTTCCCTTATATTTAAGATCGATATATAATTTGAATCTGCCATCCTAGAGGCATGTTACACGTACCTGTAAAGGGCTCTGTAAGATGTCTTCAAGGCTAGGAGGAAGAACATGCTTTGTGTAACATACCTGCAAATGCAAAAGAAAACTTTGTCACATTGTCATGTTAAGAATGAAAGGATTTCAACATATGTAAAAGTGTAGGGTAACGGCCTCAGATCGGGAAGTTCCAGAAGTAAAGCACTTGCCTGAGGCAGAGCTGAGGGGCAATTACTTCTACATAGAACTCCCCCTCACCTCTCCAATGACATTACTGAGTGTAAAAATCAACATGGAATGCCTTATACTTTTACGAGTAACTGTTTTTAAATGTGAATCTTGTCCCTTATGAAAAATAAGAACTTAAGAAATGAGGATTTTCTACACAGAAAATCACAACAAGTCATCATTGAGGTGTAGATTAAGTCTTGGAATAGTTTAGAAAATTTCATGAGGATTTGCATTGGCAAACATGTCAATGGATTCAATCAATCTTTTGAGCAGCTATGGACAAAGTGGGTTGGCAGGAAACAGGTGATTTACTTTGGTATCGGACCCATCTTTTCTCCTGCAAGATTCAAGATTGGGTTTGTCAAAAATTGTAGAGTGGATGCAGACAGGTTCAAAGCTTTGTAGCAGATTTGTTCTGCAAAAAACAAAAAACATGTCAGTTTTTGTTTCTTGTTGCCACAAATAGTAAATGATCTAAGCGTGCCAGACTTAATTACAAGAAAGCAACTACAACAACAGGAAAGGAAGAAATGGAAATTGCAGAAAGAAAGGACACAAATCGTAATTCCAATTGCTAAGTGCAAAATGTCTAATAGCAAAGGCTCATAAGTGGAATCAAATTTACATAAAAAATTAGTCACCTATCACATGGCTATCAACATAAACAAAAGTAGGAATGGGAGAAAATCTTTGCATGAAATTTTTATAGAAAAAAGTGAGATAGCTTGACAATTCTATGCAGTGACAAAAATGATAGGACACAGGAATCCCAAGAAAATTACAGTGAGAAATATATAGTTCAGTGTACACATTAGATTTAATAGCAATAGCTGCAAAATAACCAACAGGAAAAAAGACACGATTTCTCCAGTTGCCAATGGGTTAAAAAACACTCGAGGAAACAGTTCAAGCTGCACAACTGGAAATTTGACAACTTGCCTTCTTAAATTTATGGCATTTGTTGTCATGGAATTCAAGGTCAAGAGAGCCTCTATTGGATAGTGGACGAGTTACCCCTTTGCAGCATCCAACTCATGAATCAATTGTTCAAGCCCTGCTACACTCACCAAAAAAAACTCCCAGCTGAGAAAAAACAAGCTTCTGAAGTGTTTCAAACTAATGTCTGCAGCTTCATGAAACATGGGTTGTAACATTTACTCACCACAGTGATCAACTGTATTGCACATGCCACATGTTAGCATCAGAGCAATTACTTTTGCACTCTTTAATTTTGCACATCTTGCATCCCTGTTGCAGCAATTTGCAGCAATGGAAGACTTTAATGTGTGGGGATAGACTGTTATGATAGATATTGAAAAACAGTTTCAGATTCACAAGAAGTCTTGAAGAAGGGTTTTTTTATTAAGAGAAGCAAGAGTGCAATCTGAATCTGAAGTGCTCAAGTGCAACTAAGTTTGTGAGAGGCTCTTTGAGCTTGCATAAAACAACAAAAAAAATTGCAGTCAGTGTTTCTTACTCACTGTGCAATGACAACAAGAGCTCCAGGATGTGTTGAGACTAGATGATATTGCTCACCAGCCAAAAAAATCCATCACGTCTTTGAATTCAGCACCTGCAAATCTGTGGAAAACCAACACTGCTGATTTTGTTTTTCTCTCTTCCATTTCTGGCAAGTTGCACCAAGAATTTCCAACTAAGCTTTCTTGTAAACTGCATGCATCAACAATTTCCAACAACAGCTTCCTTGCAGGCTGCTGCATTTAGAATTGCCAACCAAGATATTCCTTGCAAGAAGCTGCACAAGAGTTTTCCAGCCAAGATTTCTTGCAAGCTGCAATTCAGAATTTCCAGCCCAGATTCTTTCTTGCAAGCTACATAAGAATTTCCAGCCAAGATTTCTTGCAAGCAAGCTGCGTGAAGAATTTCCAGCCAAGATTTCCTTGCAGCTGCAATTCAGAATTTTCAGACAAAGATTTCTTGCAAGCTGCATGAAGAATTTCTGGCCAAGATTCTTTCTTGCAAGCTGCAATTCAAAATTACCAGCTAAGATTTCTTTCTTACAAGCTGCATGAAGAATTTCCAAAACAAAAGCTTCCTTGCAAGCTGCAGGAAAACACTTCTTCCAACAGGGTTTCCAATGAGGTCTTTTCCCTGACAAAGTTTCCAAAGCTCTGTTGAGATCCTTGCAGCCTTCCTTGGAAATCTGCGTGACCAACAAACATACACTACTGCGTCGAATTGTTTCTGTTAGTTAGGTTCTGAATTGATTTCTCAAGCATCATCCTCCTCACCTGCGAGGCAAGAAACAAAAACGTTTTTCAAAACTCTCCGACTTTGCAGATTATTTTCGTTTGAACTTGAAATGCGCGCATGCAAAGAAAAGCAGCAGCAGCTGCTGCTGTACACAAACGCAAATACTACAAACAAAGGCTTCCAACGCAGTATCTCCGGCAGATGCAAAACTTGTCGTCCTCTTGACATCCAGGAATGCAACACAAACTGCCAAGCTTGTGAACCTTAACATAAAGTGGAAGAAGACGACGAAGAAGAAGCAGATCATAGGCTTTCTTTACTCCACAAGATCTGAAATTCTTCGCAACATCTCCACAAAAACCGAAGAAGAAGGAGCACAAGATCGTAATAAGCAGTCTTGACTGCACAAAATCTGAAATCCTTCGCAAAATCTCCACTGAAACTGCGAAGGATTGCAGATCTTTCTGAAGATGTCTGCTATCGCAGCAAGATCGCAATTGCGTGCAATAATCTCCAGTCGACGTGGTTTGGCAGAAGATACTGCAGAAGAAAGAGAGAGAATCCTCGAGGCAATCTGCGCAGCTGAGCATCGTCATCCCCGTCTAGGGCAACATTTGTTTCTGGCCCTGCGCGCGCTTGTGCTTGCGATTCTTCTTCTTCTTCCGTGCGCTTGCGCTTTGTAAACGGATTGATCCACGAGACGTGATCCAACCGCGTCGTGCAAAACGAAAGATGTAAGCAAGATAGCAAGCATGGGCAAACAAGAAGATGTAGATGCTTGCAACGACGACGACGACAATAGTAATCAGCAGCAGCAGCAGTTGTTCCATGGCTCCGGCATTCTCCTCCATCACTATGACCATCAAGACAGCTGCTTCCCGTCCTGGCGTGTTTCCTGCTCCTCCATCGTCTTCTCGCCTGATATGGCATCCGGCACAGCATCTGAGGTAAGCGCCGCATTCTTTTGTCGCTCAGTCTTCCTCTTCTTCTTCTTCATCATCATCATCTTCTCCTTCTTCGTCTTCTTCTTCTTCTTCTTCTTCTTGCTGTGCTGCGCTGATTTTGTATTCGGTGCAAACACAACTCTAGCTTTTTTCTTTGTGTCCAAGGGGAGAGTGCGGAGTTGTTGGAACAGTTCCAGGCCTGTCTTGACGCCACGAAGTGCGACTGCTGAAGAAGAGCTGTGTTCTGTGATGGCGGGGCTGTGTCCTTAGGTGAAGGGAGCCGTGTTTCTGAGAGGTGTGCAAGCATATCGGTTTCAAGCAACTGCAGCAACCATCTCAGCAAGCTCTCAACCCCATTCTTCTGTGCTCCACATCACAGGTTCGACAGTAGCTTCCTCCTTTGTATGTTCAGAATGTTTTCAGCTCTTTTGTAAGTCTCGTGTGGGAGTCAGTCAGTCACAGAAATCCATGCACGAAATGATGGGGTTTTTTTGCAGGAGATTTGGAGGTGTCGGATGATGCAATGGCCGCAACCATGCACTGCAAGAATTTGGTGAGTGAGTCTGCAATTCTGGAAATCCCTTCCTTTGTTCTGTTATGTTTGGTTGCATTGAAGGAAGAAGCAGGAGATGCAATAGAGGAGGAGAAGAGAGACTTATGTCTTTGTTTTTTTACATTGCAGAATGCATCATGCTGGGGTGTAGACTGTTGCAATCCTTTCTGGCTTCAACATGCAAAGTGAAGAAGCTCTTGAAAGCTCTTGAATCTGAAGACCTAGTTTTGTCCTTGCAGACATGGGATACAATGTCACGAGTTCTCAAGCTTGGAGGTCCAGTTGTTGCTGCACATCCACAATCCAATGCAACTAAATCTGCTCCAGAGCTAACTCCACATATGTCGAGCAAAAACAAGAGCATGCAGAATGAGGAAGATAGATCTGCAACTTCAAAGGGAGAAAGCATGTCCACCTCTCAGCAGCTGAGCAGGGACTGCTCTGATCATCTAGCAGCAACAACTGACAGCAGCATTTGTCATGCTCATGTGAGGATGCCAGCAGCCTATTTCAACAGTCTCCATCGCAGCAGTGGTATCAACTTCAAGGAATGGGTTGCAATAAACTTGTCACAAAAAGGCAGTGCCCTTTTTGTGAAAGTCTTCAAACAGCTACTATTGGGTCTTGGTGGCATGATGAAGAGCTTGCCTCAGAAAAGCTGCAAGCATGAGGAGGAGGATGCTTCGGCAGTGGTTTTTCCAAAAGAAAGGGCTGTTCTTCAGCCGCAACAGGACTTGAGTTTGGTTGAGGTGATTATCACTGCAGAGAAAGGAGTTGTTATCGACATGGAAGGTGGCATTGTTTCTTCGCCAGGAGTATTGTCCATAGCATGCCCTGCAAGACAAACACAGGTAAAAAGCACAGTTTAGGGTTCAGGGTTTCAGTGAAGAAGTTGTCAATGGCAATGACAAACAAAAGGCAAAGAAGATATGCATCCAGTAAGTGGAAGCCCTTCTTACTGATCAATGGACTGTTGTAGTAGTTTTTTGACCCCAGTGAGATCCCAAACACTTTTGTGTTCATTCTCTCTTATAGGTGATGATGCCTCCTCTTGGGGTTTCCTGTTTGCTTAAATGATGAGGATGCATCCAGAAGGAACATGTGGGTAGAGATTCACTCTTTTGAGACTACTGTCAAAGGCTCTGTCATTCAATTTCGCCGCATTTCTTACGCCAGAATTGCCATTTGAAAGGACACTTTTACAGACTACTATACTTCTGGATGAGACGGATATTGCGGACTTGATCTAGACCCACTCAACAAGCTCCAGGGGGATAGTGGGTGCTTCCTGCTGCATAATTCTGCTTTGCTTGGTGATGGACTGATGCAGGATAGTGAGTCTGCCTTTTTTTTTGGCTTATTGCATTTAGTGAAGAGAAATTTTGAATGAAGTACTTTCTTTTCCATGTGGATTGATGATTCAGGTGCACTCTGGAGCTGGTGACATGCTCGTCAGGAATGGTGTTTTTTTGGCCTTGCATGGTGGGGTTGTTGCTCGAATTCAGGCATTCAATTTGAAAGCTCAGAAAATTTCTTGTTGTTGGTTTGATGACAACCAACAGCGACCACCCCAATCATCACAGATGATCACAGGGCCTGAGATGCATCAACCTGAAGGTCCAGCTGTCACTAGGGATCCCAAGAAGCCAGCAGGAAGCAACGGAATTGCAGTAGATCAATTCAACAGAGACAGAAGTATTTTAAGTCAGGCATTCAATGCAAAAGTTAGCAAAATTCACCGACAGAGGCCCCACATCAAGGCACATTTAATGCTTTCGTCTATGTCTAGAATTGAGTCTTACACTTGTTGTGCTTCACACAAGAAGCACAATAGTCATGGCTCCTCTAGGTTTGTTCTAAGAAAAAGCAATGTAGGTGGTAACTTGACAGGAATCTTGCAGGCAGTTTATCAGCAGGTTGTGTCTGCACTCCATGTGTCTTTTAGGACCAGTCAGATTAGCAATTTTGTAGGTGTTGATTTCAATGTATCTCAGTGGTTCTCAGACAACTCAGAATTTCTTGGGTTGCGGAAAATGAATGAGTTCAACTCGATCTCATCAGTGCAGGAAGAACTTGATGCTTTTCATAAGATTGGGAGAGGAGCTATGCTGGTAGCACAGGGTGATGTGCGGATATGGTGGCAGTAAGAATTCATCATCTCCATATCATGGCAACTGTCACCCTCTGCTGATTTTTGCAGTGTCCCCTCAAATCCAGGATTGAGGTATTTGGTGGCTATGGAACTTTTGCTTCCAAAAGGACTGCTGTTATGTCGTCCATGTCACTTCTGATGCCCAGTTCCCAGCAGCTGTTTCCATGGTTTGAGAAGGTTTGAAATCTCTGTATGTACATGAATTTCAGCAATTGAACTTTCTGTTCTTGTTCTGTTCATGTAGTTCATAGCATGATCTACCTGCTTAGTGGAGCATTTCTGCTGCAGGCAGATTACAGAATGCAGCTTCTTAATTCCAGAGAAGCATTCATCAAGTGATCAAGAGATGCATTGTCAGGCAGGAGGGATGCAGACCAGACCCAGAAAAAAAGCAACACCTTCAATTGTACATTTATGAGTGATATGAGTTTTCAATTGGCTCATGAGGTGAACGTTTTGTTCTTTGCATGATGACAAGTGGCTTGCTGTGCTAACTGATGCATGGAT
This sequence comes from Sphagnum contortum, assembly GCA_963920785.1. Taxonomy (NCBI): domain Eukaryota; kingdom Viridiplantae; phylum Streptophyta; class Sphagnopsida; order Sphagnales; family Sphagnaceae; genus Sphagnum; species Sphagnum contortum. Next base: position 3,205,345 of record OY987277.1, on the reverse strand, counting down.
CAACGACACCATCCTGCAGGACTGGGACCACTGGATTCAAACCACAAAACTGGACGGTATGTCTTGTGTAGCAAGCAACTGTGTCCAGTCTACCGGTTATCAAAGAAGAAGATCACAGAAGAAAATCACAGGTAAGTCTCCACAGCTCCCCATGAGCATTGCTGTTGTTTGTAGTGATTTTGTGCTATGAAAATCAATGCAAGCTTAACATGCCATCAAATTGGCCCAAGAATGTCAAAAGAAGTCTTTTAGCAAGAAAGTGAAGCCATGGAGATTTCAAAAAGGGGATTTGGTTAGGGTGTATGATAATCATCGTGATAAGAGGAGTTTCAAAAAATTGCTTTCAAAATGGTTTGGGCCATATATTATCATTACGATATTTTTTTGACAACAACATGTATGAATTGGTTCACCTTGATGAAAAGGAATGTGAAAAGCTAATCATGACAAACTTAAATATTTTCAAAGTGGTTGAGTTGTTGTTTTGAGAACAAAACAACAAAGTAATCGTGGGGATTGATATAACCCCACAATGGTTACTAGGGCTAAAAGTTGTAACTTGGAAAAATAATGGGGCTTGCAAGTGAAAAAAAAGGGCAACTATGATAATAATTAATTCAATTTATGGGCCTCACCTTGAAGATCTTTGATTAGGGGCATAATGCTTGGACTTATATGAATAATTTAGTTAATTATTTTGGGTTATAGATAGTTGGAAATCAATCATATGAATTTGACTAAGTTTTAGGGATGAAGATTATCAACGATTTGAATGATTTGTTCATAGGAAGATGATAATATGTGGCATAATATTAATAGTTTGTTGTGAATGAATGGGGATGTTTAGTAGGTGTGAATGAATGATGACAATAACCCATCCATTCTTTCTTTAAAATATTTAAGGGGTCATGGGTGAAAACTTGGGCATATATTCTTCTTTTCATAATTTCATGTTGTTACTTTGTGTTAAATCTTAGCATAAGCCTTGAGATAAACCTTTAGTGTAACTAACCTATGTCATAATAAACTTGTGTTATTTTGATTGCGAAAGTGTTCACATAAAAAGATGTATGTGTTTTAGTTGAGTGAACCCCATTGAACAAGGTCATTAGGTGTGTGTGACGAGCTTCTTAATGGGTGTAGCTCACATAAAGATTAAATTTTTATGTCATAGGTGATGCTATCCCAAAAATATGTAAGTTTCATTTTTTCAAATGTCTTTTTATGATGAATGGATGTTGTGAGGGGCTTTAGTTGAAAAACTTACTTATGTGTTAACATGGATATTATTAAAAATTAATTTTTATATAAGTTTGAACCTTTTTTAGGTTACATTTTCACATTCTTCAAGAATGTTCCTCCGTGTGTTGCTATGAATTGTGTGAATCAAGGGTGAATTTGTATAATTTTTGTACACAAGTAGTTCATATCTTTAAACCCTTCCACTATTTGAGGCACCTGTCATAAGGCTAGTAGGTGGATTGCAAGTTGCAAGAATTTGTGAAAAGATCTCATAAACATATGCACTTGCTTTATCTTGCATGAAGAACCTTCAATCATTTATCTATTTATTGATTTTTGACACAAATGGGATCTATTGCAAAAGTTCATTTCTTTTGTGAAGTTTTATTATTTTAAATGTCAAAGAAGGAATGATAAAGTAGAATTTTTTTAAAAATTATTACCTTCCAAATTATGTAAGGTATTCTCACAAGCTAGAACAACATGTGATTTTCCATGAAGCAAAAAGCTTGTCACCAAATTTTTGTTCTAAAACAAAACTCAACATCCAATGAAAAATATTCGCCCATTCTTTTATGACAACAATGTCAACCTACATCTTGTGTGTGTGCGCAACATACTTGGGTGGGAATTAGGAACAACACCAAACCCTATCATGTATCCGGGCTTGTCCTTAAGTTGTAGCTTTGTAGAGAACAGTTGCTATTTTTGTTTTGAGAGGTGTGGTCGTTGCAAGTGAGGGCTCTTCTAAGCTTAAAACTCTTTTAGGTTTCCATTCCTTTTCAATATGGTACTTGCAACTAATGAGGGCTTTGAGGAACATAATTTGTTCCTTTGCCCCCTTTGTGATCATGTTTGGGTTTTGCTCTTGTAGTTTTTTGGACTTGGACCCAATATCTTTGTTCTTCCTTTCTCTTGTTGCTTGGTGCTTTGTTTAATGGATCTCACTAGGGTTTCATCATTTGTGGTTTTATCACATCATTTGATTGGTTTGAAGATGGACATACATGTTGCCTTTGTGTCTTCGAGGATTCATCTTGTATTGTGATAGTGTAGAATCCATATGATCTTCCCCGGAGCATTTTGTTAAACATACAAAAAGCACTATAAAACCCATAAACCCCAATAAAACCCTAATTCCCTAATTGTGTAAGAAAGATCATTGCACTTCCATAAGGATTGCATGTGAGCAAAGCATCTCCATGACATGTTTGTGTTTCTTCACAAAAGCTTCTTCTTTGGGTGGTTTGGGTTTTGGCATAAAACTGCTCTTCACCTCTGAAAGCTGGACAGTTTTGAGCAGAAACTTCAAGGAGAAAAAAACACCACACAAAAAGCTCCATAAAACCTTCATTCCTAGACCCCAATTCCTTAACCCTAATTCCCTAATTCTCTAATTGTGCAACAAATACCATCACATTTCCTTGAGGATGCATGTGAACATCTGCATGATATCTGTTTGAGTTTCTTCACAAAAGCCCTGTTTTTCAGTGTTTCAGTGCCTCGTCTTGCTCAAAGCTCCTCCTCAGCTCTGGAAGCTTGTAAGTTTTGAGCAGAAACTTCAAGGAGGAGAAACAGCTTCAACCAAGCCATAAAAAAAACTCCACTCTGAATTCTACACTATCTCAATCATGTCTGAAGTACCCCATTTGTCTTCTGATTGATCAAATAGTTCAATTTCTTGACCATCCAAAAACAAAAAATCACTCAAGAATCAGACTCAAGAAACATCATAGTTTTAATTTATTTTTCTCTTCACTTTGTGATAATTCTTTCTTTCTTTTTTTTTGTGTTGTGGAAATCTTCACTAAGAAACCACAGGCATGGTATGGTGCTCACAGACATGGGTGCTCTTGTTTAAACCCCCCAAGACTTTTGAATGACTTGTTTTTCTTACACCAAAATGTTGTTGCACATGCCAAGCACCCTAAGCTAAAGCAACAACCACCCAGGAATCAAAAGCCCTTCATGGGTACTACAGAACTACTCTGCCACTTATGGACCAGCCCTGGAGAAATTGAATAACATTCTTCATATTCTTGCAGAGAATTCTGCAGCAACTCATGGAACTCAGGAGTCCAAAAATTCTTCATGCTCTGCAGAAACTCTGCAACTCATGGTATTGGTGATGGAGAAACAGCAATGATCCTTACTCTCACCAACAAATCATTCAGAATTGGATGCATTTGCGCCATCTTCTGATGGATCCTGTCAATGAGGGAGCATCAAAACTTGACAGAGCTGCTGCAATCGACTTCTGCCCTCTTCATGGACATCAAGGAAGATGAGTATCACGCTCCTTTGCTTCTTCATGGACATCAATGGAAGATAGATGAGGATCAAGCTCCTCTGCTTCTTCATGGACATCAATGGAAGGTAGGTGAGGATCAAGCTCCTCTGCTTCTTCATGGACATCAATGGAAGGTAGGTGAGGATCAAGCTCCTCTGCTTCTTCATGGACATCAATGGAAGGTAGGTGAGGATCAAGCTCCTCTGCTTCTTCATGGACATCAATGGAATACAGGTGAGGATCAAGCTCCTCCCTGCCTGCTCATGGACTCAAGTGAAGACAGATCAAATCAAGCTCCTTTGCCCCTCATCTTCATGGATATCAATTGAAGATGGTTCAGAATCAAGCTCCTCTGCCCCTAATCTTCATGCACATCAATGAAGACGTGGATCAAGCTCGTCTGCCTCCTCTTCGTGGCCATCAAGGAAGACATATCAACATCAAGCTCGTCTGCCTCTTCATGAAATCAGTAAAGATAGATCGGCATCAAGCTCCACTCCCTCTACATGGACACCAATCAAGATCAGGATGAACCTGAAACCTTGAGAAGTTGCCGTGGATGGGTTCCTCATGAAGGAAGAAAAGAAAAAGAATACCCATGGGTTAGCAACTTGGTGACAAGTGCATTCAAGGTGTGATTCTCGCAACGATGCAGCAGGATCTTCTTTTGTTTTGGGCGCGAAATAAGCACGATTCTCTGCGCGGATTTGAACTTCTCTTCGGTTTGCCTCGGCGATTTCCCTCCATCGGCGAGACGGATCCGGATACCAGACGAAGCAGGGTGTTTAGGGTTTCGTGGGGTCCACGCTTACAAAGCCCGCGGCTGTTTTGTATGTATATCATGGTGCATGCGAACTCTCTAGCTGTGTTGCTGTTCTCTTGTTTTGCTTCTCCTCTTGTATAGCTTTGGATCTTCTTCCGCTTTGTGTCTTGTGTTGTTGTGTTCCTATCTTGGTCGTGAAGCGTTCGCTGTTTCGGTTTTCGAGTTTTCTGCCTCTGTCTGTCTCTGTTGTTCGCAATCTGTTTCGCAAGGGATTTTTGTTTTCGTTTCCCCTCTCGCGTGTGTGTTTGATTATCGTAACTCTTATCGAGATCTGGTTCTGAGAGAGCGAGAGAGGGAAGCAGAGCTATGAGTTCGGCGGCAGGAACGGCTGCAGGTGGAGGAGGGAGGGGGAAGACTAAAGGATCCAAGTCGATATCCCGTTCGCAGAAGGCGGGTCTGCAGTTCCCTGTGGGAAGGATTGCTCGCTTTCTCAAGGCCGGGAAGTATGCGGAGCGAGTGGGAGCTGGTGCACCTGTCTATCTTGCTGCAGTTCTCGAGTACCTGGCTGCCGAGGTGAGCTGCTCTTCTCATTTGCTTTAGGGTTTGCTTGCTCTTCTCCAGAATAGAAGCCTGCCGCTTCGCTTCTTGAGATCCGCTGAATGAAGTGATTCCAACGACTTGTTCTCCTTCTGCTTGTCTTCCCACAGATCCCTGGCACCTTCTTCCGATGGTCTTAAGACCGCTAGTCTCATGTCCCTCGTTCTTCAGATGGTCTATTATTGTGTCTCTGTAATCTACAGAGGCTTGTTCCTCATGAATGCATGGTGGTGCATGCATGAAGGGTAGGTCTCCAGAGACATAGGGCATGATCTCTTCATGTTCTTTTTGTGTGCTCATCTGGCTGTTGTTGGATCTGTGATCCTTGTTTCATTGCATTTTTGTTTTCCTGGAGGCTGTGTGTCCTCTTGCTGAAGTCCAGTTGTTGATTCTTTTAGCAGCCCTACATTCATTTGTGCAGCTTGTTGTGTTTTTTCGTTCTTGCAATGTCCTTAGCCCTAGAGGACTCATCTTGTGTGTGTGAGGACTTTAACTTGTGTCTAATCTGTGGACTCTGCACCTTTTCCATTGAGCCTTACAGATTGCTGTGCATCTGTGAGATGCACAGCCTTTTGAGCACTGCATGTTGGTGTTTGTATTGAGTCCTACATGCTTTTGCAATGCTCTCACATTTTTGTTGAAATGATTACCATGCAGGTGCTGGAGCTAGCAGGAAATGCTGCAAGGGACAACAAGAAGAATCGCATTGTGCCACGCCACATACAGCTAGCAGTACGCAATGACGAAGAGCTTAGCAAGCTGCTTGGAACTGTTACCATTGCCAATGGTGGTGTGCTACCCAACATCCACACTGTTCTGTTGCCTAAAAAGTCAGGCAAAGGTGGTAAGGGTGAGCTGGGTGGCAGCATTTCCCAGGAGTTTTAGGTCTGGTCTCAAGAGCTTGGCTGAGTTACTGTAAATAGTGCATTTCTCTGGATGGATTACTTGCTTCAGATGGCAGTATAAGAAATTTTTCATTCCTAATTTCCTCCCTCCAAAGATTCAGAGGTGCAGTTGAGATGAGCTATAAGTTGGAAGGATAAAACTTGAACCTTGTGGGTTATCTCAGATTTTTTCCAGATTGTAGTTTTCTTTTTCTTTTTTGTGGAACTTTGTTGATGGACATGGTAGCTGCATGGTGGGTTGCAATGAGAATTATGATTTGTTAACAATGTCTAATTCTTGACCTTACAAAGTATGGTCAGAGGGCATCCTAATGCTGAGAGTCAATTTCCCTAATGTCACAAGCTGTCTGCCTCCAAGAAATTAAAGATCAATAGTCTGGAATTTGGAGATGTGAAGTTTGAACTCCTAACCTACCATCAACAAATGAGTGTACAAAATCTGTAGACTATGTAATTCAAAACAACAATGAACCTTTATGAACAAAAAAGAATAAGGTTGTTTGTACATCAAAAGCCTTCACCCAAATCTATTTGTTAAGAAAATGCATGCATACAAATGTTAAAATTGGTCAATAAAAATTACAAAAGAAGATAAGTTAGTATCAATAAAGATGGGATTTTGAAATTTGTGCCCTAAAGCTATCTGAATTCTCAAAATTCTAGAAGCAAAACCTGAGTGATCAATGAACAACATGTGCACCACCAAATAAACGTCCAAGATTTCAAAAAGTGTAATAATTCTCATGCAGGTTTATTAAGAATCATATTGAGAACCGAGTGTTCCTAAATCCCAATTCTCAAAATTTCAACAGTGCTTATGAACGAAGAATAAACAGTTGAATATAAAAGATCGATAGCCAGAACCATCACAAGGGAGACAAAAAAGGGAAGGCCAAAAGAATAGCCAAAAGATGACCAGCCTGCGGGAGCCAAAAAGAAAGATAGAGAGCTATTCCCTCTTGTGGCAAGAAATGATCTGACCCATGGCCCTGGTAATGTCACCTGCATGCAAATTGTGAGACCTAATAGTAATAGGAGGTCTAGAACCTTAAACCCTAAAACCTTTATGGACTCTTATTATTATGACTTGATTGTAATCTAAAATTTAGATTAAAAAACCCATGGATTCCAAACCCTAATTGGTGACAAATTACAAAAGGAGGTCGACAGTGACAGAGATATGAGGGTTGGTAATTTGTACCCTAAGCCCTAATTCTCAAAATTAGGTCATAAAAACAGGCAAAATGACCACATTTAACAAGGCACGCGCCAGACAGGGGTCGAACCTGTGACTTTCTGCTTAGGAAACAGACGCTCTATCCACTGAGCTACAGGCGCTCACGCTTCCGCACTTCAGCTGTACGTTTTGATCCAAGAAAACGTATTTAAAGTGATCATAATCCTAAGGGTTTCTTACTTTGATTCATAGCAGGGCTTTTGTGCAATGGGTTTGTTTTTTTGGTGTCTTGGTTAGAATGTTTTTGGAAGTTGCAATCTTCTTCTTCTTCTTCTCCTGCCAAGTTTTTTCATTGATAATTTGATTTTCGGTCATCTTTGCTTCATTCTCTTGAAGCTTTGTCTTTCTCATGGATATCATTGATTGTGGGTTTTGTTTTTGTTGCAGCTGGATTTTCAACCTTTGTTTCTTCTTCTCTTGAAGCTTTTCTCTTCTTTCTGATGCATATATTGATTTGGATTTTGTCTTTTCTGCAGCTGATTTTCATCTTTGCTTCTTCTTCTCTTGAAGCTTTGTCTTCTTTCTGTTGCATATTTGATCTAGGGTTTTTTGCTTTTTGTTGCAGCTGATTTCCATCTGAAAGAAATTTGAGAAGTTAGTTTACTCCTGTTCCTGTGTGTTTTCTGAGGTTCCTTGCCAACAGGTAAAAGCTTTCTCCATCTTTTTGCCCTGCCAATTTTCAAGCTTGCATGGACTACCCTTGGGGGTGACTCTCTATGCATAGTTGTTGTTGGATTTTGAATACAACAGTAATGGACATGAAGAGGTTTCTTGATTGAACTTTATTGCATAGTTGACAAGATAATGGGTGATTGAAATCATCATCATCATCATCCTGCCAGATTCAAGAGTGGTTTGAATTTTGTTGTGCAATATGTAGAAACAATGTTGCAACTCTTTGAAGAAACTAGCTGTTGCGGGATCCATCACCATGTACACACACACATATACATATCCAAAGGTGAGTTGCACATGACTACATTTACTCTGGATGTCAAGTTTTGGGGGTGTTGCATTTTGGGTGTTTGCAAAATGCAAGACCCCCAAAACTTGACATCCAGAGTAAATGTAGTCTGCAGATCTCTTGATTGTTGTGAGGCAATGCCATTGCTTGAACTTTCTTTTTCTGTTGATAATTCTTCTATGTTGAACTGGTTATGGTTAGGCCTTTTCAAAGAAACTGTTAAGGGTTTAGTGATGTGTACACATCTGATCCTTGCTTAGTAGCAGCAAGACAAAATCCTTGCAGGTATGGCACTGAATCCCTTCCCTCATTCATTTTCATCAGAAACTGGATTGCTATAAAAATTGTTTGGTTGAACAAGTAATAAAAGATTCTTTTGAAATTTTGGATCAGAATCGAGTATCAATATAATACCCTCCTCTGGCACAATCTGGTGCAACACCTATAATGACAGATAAATTTGTCCATCTTCTTTCTAAGAAGGATGTATGCGTCAAGGTTTGTTTTTGATTTTGTGGCTTTGAAAGATCAGTTCTTGTACAATTCCAAGTTTTCAACTTGCTTCATATATTCTCTCTCATTTTGGAATGATGTAGTAAAATGGATATGACTCAAGTTTCGATCTTGATTATATGGCTGCCAAATGTATCATGCAAATGTCAACGGAAGAACAACACTTCCAACTCAAAAACATGCTCGCGATTGTGTGAGCTGTGATTCAAGAGACTTAATGCACTATACTCATTTCATGCAATTATAGAATCAGTTTTCTCAGTATGAAGATGGCACATGAAGAACCCAAATCACATAAACGTCCCCTATCTTTGCTTTTGTCTCACTTTCTCACAAATTCACTCCTTCCATTCCAAAAGCACACTATCATTGTGGATTGAATTGGATGTGACAATTTATTGAAAAAACTCTTCTTAAGAAGTTCCTCATTTTGCTAGACTTGGTCAATTCCCATGTTTGTGATATGGTTGCCCATCAATTGTAGTAAAGTACTCAACTCCTAAAATGTTCACATTGTAGTGTTTCCAAGAGCCAATTTTCATGCTAGTTGAAGAACTAGCAATAAATGTTAATGCAATAAACCCAAGGTAATGAGCCACATTCCCATCTACCATTGTTCTTATGTTGTATGGTGTTTAAGGACAACTAAATATACATGGTTTCATCACCTATTCAACATTACAAAAACTATGAACAAGTGCTTTTTTGTTTTAAGAAAATAGATTTAGTGTCACTAGATACATACTTGCAAGTCCATCCACACCCCGTATATGGGCTCTACTAGTGTGACCCACATCCAAAATAGTGTGCAAGCTATGTCCCCATGTCCACTAATAAACATGAAATATTAAGCAATATGTGATGATGAAGCTCCATAAGAACAAGTTAAATACCACCACGTGCCAATCAACTCCCATCATATTTCTTTCTTAACCCTATTGGAGCTCCATCTACCATATGGATGTTGAGTAGTCCAAACTCAATCTCATGTTATTTGGAGCTTGAACTTCATCCAAATTATTGGATATGGGCCATCATAAAGGTGATAATGGAGCTAACCTAAGAAGGCCAAACTAATAAAAACTCATCCAAATGTATTTATTTAAATTAAAGTACTACATTCACTATGCATATAGTTAGTTGCTTGAAAAGTGCTTACCCACCTACTTGCACTCAATTGGACTAGCTCCAAAGGCATGATAGCATGGAATTTATTGACTTTTTTTTGCACCGAAACCTTTATGCTCTTTCCCCCAATAAGGTTATGCTATTGGAGTGTATTCTATGTGACAAGTTATTTGATTCATCTTAGTGTTATGTGAATAAAGAAGACCAACAAAAGGATTTTTGTTTTTGTTTTTGTTTTTTGGGGGGGGGGAATCTAAGACTTTTTTATAAAGTCTCCAAAGAAAAGGTAATGGACTCTAAACATACATTCATCAACATAAAATTATTTTGGCCAAGGGCTTTTTAATGTGACTAGTAAGTAGGAAAGGGTGGACTATCAATATATGACAAGGCATACATACTCCCATTCTTGTAACTAATTTTCACATTAAAAATTTACGCACATGCATGCTTTTAAATCTCATGTATGCATACTTGTACAAGGCTTCATGTGTAATATTTATATACAAAACATGTCTTCATTTCACTATGCATTTCACTCATATTCAATTCAACATCAAATGAGAAAAATCTTTCACACTCAATGTTAAACTAAATGTGAAATGGAATGTGTACATGCTTTGTTATAATTTGTGTGCTAAATGACTCACTTGCCATTTCAAACAATGACATTTGTCCACAACACGAGCATGAAGATAAAGCAACAAATCCCTTGTCGTCTATGGCTACCCTAGCACCTTAACAATAGGGGGCTACACTAGAAACTTGAAACAAACATTGTGCAAATGGTGTCACCTAATCTTCAAAAACTTAATTAGTTTTGTTAGCTCAAATGGAGCTTTTAAATATTCTAGTTAACATTTGGTTGCAATCTAGGCTATAAGGAATGTTTCAAAGGAATGTTATAACGAATGATGATGTGTAATGACACCACAACACAATATGGTTTTCCCTATAGTGATATAAACCTCGGAAGTTGGCTCACTTTATAACCATGCTTGCTTTAATTAACACTACAAAATATAGGAGTGGGCCTTTGCATTGTATCCAAAACAATGTTGGATGGTTCTTAGATTTTGTTATAAACTCTGGGTTTTTGAAAACTTTCAAAGCAAAATCACCTTCAGTTTTGGGTGAGTTATCAAGATATTTGCGTGAGTTAACACACAATTGGTTCATAGTTAGGAAATTATGGCACAAAGATTTCAATTTTAGAGAGCATCTCCACTGAAGCTCAATATGTGTGGCCCTACATTGGAAATCTTGAATGAGGTAAAAGAGTCAAAATCCAATGAGTCTAAAAAATGCACAGCTTTCAGAACGCCTGGAGGAGTCAGTTTCGTACCAGTTGTAGATGTTGAACTGTCTCTGTTTCTGATTGGGTAGATAGTTTGATTGTTCCAGGTGGGTTGCTATCAGCAGTCTCTGAACTATGATTTGCAGTCCCAGTTTCAGTTTTATGGGTGAGATTGACAAAAAGGTAATTAAAACTTGGCTGTGAGATATCTTTTTGTAAGGTCACATATTGAGCACCACTGGAGATGGTCTTGGAGGTCTATATGTCTAGTAGACTAAGGCCCACTTTTGGACCAGGATCCAAGGTCCAAATTCATAGGAACCCAATTTGGACCCATTTTGAAGCCAATTGAATCCTTGAGTTGGATCCCTTCCTTGGACCCTCCTAGCTTGCATCTTTTTTTGTTCTTCAAATCATGAGCTCCCTTTTGTTTGAGCTCTTTGTTTTTTTTGGGGGTCTGAACCAATTGATTTTCCCTCCAAAAGAGGTGCCATATAAGTTTAGCCTCAATTTGTCACTTGGGTTGGTCTGGGACCTTTGGGGTCCATATTTATGATTCTCGACCAATAGGATTGGTTTGTTTCATTGAACCCTGAACCTTGGACCCTCCTCTAAAGTGGCCCCAAGTAGCATTGCATGTGTTTGGATGCAAAACCCTATCATGAAGGTTACCTAATTGCATCTTCTCAAACCATGGCCCACACTAGACATGATAGGAGTGAAATGATAGGTTATCACACACAATACATTTTGCACTTCCTCCATATTTGCCCCTTCAAATTCATACTTGTTACATATCTAATCAAATTCTTTTCCAAGTTGTCAAAAACAAAACTCTAATTCGCTTGTTGTGGGAGTTCCATATCTCATTATAAAGTCCATCTAGAGGAATAACTCCAACACCTTGAACTTTCATCTATTTTGAGATGAAAAATCCACAATTACATGTTGCACGAATATGAAAAGAGTTAAACTATGTAAGTTCGAAATCACCATTTCTAGGTTGCAATTAGGTAAGTGTTATGCCATGTTTTTGTTGAGCTCCATCAAAATGTTCACCAATACACACGGAAAATTCATGCCATGGCCTTTAGCCTAGGCCAAAAATGGCACAAAACATAGGTAGGCAATAACAATTCTTGTAGCCAATGAAGTGAGGCAACATGCACCCAAGAGGCCTAAGTTTTTTTTTCTTTTGGGGAAAGAGTGAGATGTTGGATGTTTTCTTTCCCCCAATGTGTTCCCACAAAGTTCCCAATAGCTCCTCACTTTATTCCATATCCTTTGACGTAGGTTCTACTTCTCGTGACCTACAAAAGAAACCCAAAAGACAAGATTACAACATATTTATTTTGGGAGTGTCCAAAGCTTAATTATCATTATTTTGTGATGAGTCGATCAAGGATGCCCATTATAAAAAGAAAAAAATGAACTTTGAATGCCCCTAAACTAATATATATATAGTTGCTACCACTTTGACATGCATTGAAAACTATGGTATTAGATCCACAATCGCGAGATGAGACACCCATTTATCAGAAAGGCAAATCTCAACTAGAAAAAATATAGAATGATCTAGTTGTTTTGAATAATGAAAAAGTTAAATTTTGTGGACCCAAAACAAATATACAAAGTAGGTTCGACACATGTTTATTGAATAATTAATTAATTTTGAAGATTCCATGTCACAATATTCCAAAAAAATCTCTATTTTCCTTCACAAATATGTGTTCTTTGAGAAACTTAATTTTTGAAAATTTCAACATTTCTACACATAATATGATTATTTTTGTAGCTACCCAATGTACTATATATATGGTAGTTGTTTCATGAACTTATAACGAGCACAATGCAAACCCGACTATTAGTTATTGTTCATCACAAACACTTTACTTTTGTTCTCAAAACATTGGATTCTAGAATGTACTAGGGCATAGAAAAAGCTTCACAAGGTTTGAATTCTCTTGCTACCTAACCTAAAAACCACCTATTACGATGTCAAGGTAGGTTTTAGGGTTTAGGGTTTTTTTTTTGGTGGGCTTTAGTTTTTGGTTACTAGTGAAAAAAGAGTTCAAAATCTATACATGTGATAGGGGTACAAGTATAAGTATCCTACTAGCAAGCCTTTTCTTTTATTGGAAAAGTTTTGCCAAAATCTTACATTTTTTAGGGCTTAATTAATATGGCTATGAGGAGGCCTCACTCAAAAAGGTAAAGGTGCCAACGTGGGTGCTAGTTCACCGGGACCGTCTTTTGATGGGTTGGTTTAATTTCAACCAATCTTTTGATCGGTCTTTTTGGCATGTTAGAGGCATAAAATTAACCCTAAAACTTAGGCTTACATTATTGATTGATCAAGGAAGCTTTCTTTTTTTTTAAAAATTCTGACCAACACCCATTTAAGGTTTTTGTCAATATGTGTGACTTGAGTTGGATCTAGCATTTAATTGCTTAGGTATTCATTAATTCCTTTTAGGGTAGCATAGTCCACCATGTGATATAAGTTAAGGTTCATGAAAGACAAAGAGAGAGACACCCTTTTTTCCTTTAGTATAGAGTATTATTAAGTAGTGTGTAGCAAAAGACAAAAGAAGTTGACATGAGTAGTAAACCTCTCAATAAAAGAACAAACAATTGAGTGCTAGTCTAGTTTTTTTGTCTCGTACTTTTAGTGGTCAAATTAGCCACCAAGTGTAGAGGGACCTAAAACATTGGTTTTTTGGGAGGTTCTTTTAGTGGTCAAATTAGCCACCAAGTGTAAAGGGACCTAAAACATTGGTTTTTGGGAGGTTCTTTTAGTGGTCAAATTAGCCACCAAGTGTAAAGGGACCTAAAACATTGATTTTTTGGGAGGTTCTTTTTTGGCTTTTACCCTAAAGCTGCATTCACACTTGATTGTTAATTCAGTGTTAAATAAAAATCTAGGTGGCATCCTAGGTGGCAAGCAATATTAAATAGGTGATAATAACTTAATGTTAAGTGAATGTTAAGGGACCCAATTACACTAGAGTCCCTAACACCATGTGTGAATGCACCTTAAGATTCCCAATGCAATTTTAGATCACACATCAAGTGCAATGATTTTTTAATCAAGAGCCTCCAATTGTCTCCACTAAAAAAATAAAAAACCAAAGAATTAGGTTGCATTATTATTATTATTATTATAGGGTTAAATATTTTTTGCACCCATCTTTAAACCCCTCGCATGTCAAATTTGTGTGAAAATAATAAATAATATAAAGCATTCCACCCATTCTTTGCGAATTTTCAAGGAATTGAAACCCTAGGTTTTTTTTTGCTTTTGAGAATTGGCAAAAACCATAACCTTCAATTTTTATTATCTTAATTTAAAATTTAAAAAAAACCAGGACCAGAGTTATTAATGAAATCAACAAACTTCACAACACTCAATTTATGAATAATGTTTTATGATTTAATGAACTTCATGCCAAGCTCACCTATTTGAGGTGCCATCAAGATTAACCTAAGCCAAAAAAATGGCCCAAAATGGTCAAAAAATGACCAAAAAAACATAGGTATGCAAAAACAATTCTTGGAGTCAAGAACATGAAGCAACATGCATTACATTAGGGTCTAATGTTTTTTTAAAAAAAAAAAGAGTTCTCACTAAGTTCCTAACATGTTCCTCAAGTTCTCAATATGTTCCCCAACATGTTCCCATAGCTCTTTTTTTTTGGGGGGGGGGGGGGGGGGGGGGAGGAAGGCTATAAGATTTATTCTAAAAAAAACTTACAATTTATTTTTATCCAGCCCAAAGGAGGATCTATGTAGAGTGCTATACATAATTGAAAACTTTACACATATTTAGGGGAAAAAATAAAGAATTTAGAAATATTTTAAGGTTTGGAAGATATGCATTTATACTAATTAATTAACAAAGGGACTAATTAATTAATTAATTAACAACATTGTGGAAGTTTTTTGTTATTACTATGGCACAAAAGCACCAATTGTATAGCCACTAGCCACTAGTGGGCTATGTAACTCACTTCACCTTAGGTGGTGAACTTGGCACTTGACCTTGGGTTAACCTACTACTATACATATAGAAATCCTAAAATATTTTTGGTCATTTCTTAAACATTGTGTATAGCCTACATATTCCTTCCTAAGAATAAATCAAGATCTTATTTTTAGTGTTAATTTTATTAATTAAATGGTGTGTCTTCTAATTGCCCTTTTTTTTTTTCCTTTTTTTTTGGGGGGGGGGGGGGGAGGAGCCATTTTGATTTGGCCCATCACCAAAAAAAAAAAAAAAAAACTATGGAAGGCTTCCCCAAATATAAGTTTTTATGGAAAAATAGAGCTCTTTCATTTTGGTTCATCTATAATGGGTGAGGACGGAAGAATTGTGGCCAAACAATATGGGATAAAAATTGAGGTGCCACTAGGAACACATTGGGAACATGTGAGAACATCATTGGGAACAAAAATAGGAACATGGTGAGAAATAAATAATAATAACCTTCCATCCCCCTATACCCTCACGCCCCCCCCCCCAGGAGAAAAGTTTTTTGCATATGTTCACATCAAGTTCCCAATGTGTTTTCCCAAGATGTTCCCAATAATGGGCACTTTCTATAATTCTTTCTTGGGAGTGCCAACATCTATTTTTTTTGCAAAGTGCCCAATATTTCAGAATTCTTTTGAAGGTGGCCCAATCACCCCCCCCCCCAAATTGAGCTAAGGTTCCTATAGAACGACACAAGCTCCAAAGTTTCAAAGGATGCTTACATTAATTATCGCCTTGGCTTGTGTTATCAATATGAGTTAAATTACATAAAATTAATAATATATATTTCTATTTGTACAAAATGTCTAAACAAAATGGGCTACATGTAGATGAAATATTGATTTTAAAAAAAAATTAATTTCGTCGAGCTGTCAAAAAATAGTTATGTGCTATGAAATTATGGATGTTATAATTGTAATATATCAAAATTTTAATATGAAATAAACTTGAACACCATTTTGACCCTTAATTTTAAACATACTTTCAACCTACTTTTATGATACCAAAGTTGTTCAAACTTTGTATTCAACTTCCCATAAACTAAATGTAAGGCCCTATGGTTTTATATTTCTCCTTCAAAATATTTTGAATCCACTTTCTTCTATCCATGTAAAAAATTATTTCATTTTTTAATTTGATTTTGGGTAGAGTTTTTTTTTTTTTTTGGGGTCTATTTTACCTTGCCAACACCCTCTCATTTTTCTTTCATCCAAAGTCCAAATGTCCCATTTTCTTTCTTAGTATGATCATATGAATGCATTTTACTTACAATTGTAAATTTTGGATTCAATGAAAAATGGTAAAGAGGTCAAATATTAGAAAGATATTGTGGTACCTTTACCATTTTGGCATAAATTAAATTATTTTTCATTTTGCCAAACTTTTGCAAAATTATTTATTATTTGTGTCGAAATTTTAATAAAATTAAAAGTTCAACTGTTACGTTTTGAACCATAAACCTTCCATGACAACAACTTAAAATTGGGGTAATATACACACAATTAGACAATTCCATAACATTGACAAGACATTGTTTATTATTTTCTATAACCATTACCTATCAGAAAATTTTAAATTAAAAAACCAAATGCCAAAGTTAAGATTTCAAATTTAATTAAATAATTGGGAGTTTGTTGCCAAAATGGTAAATGTACTACAATATGAGATTGCACCCAATGTTTGTGTATTTAGTCTCAATGAATATCTCTTGATTTTTTGGATCAAAATTTTAATATTGAAGCCCGTTTTACATGATACTATATTAAGAAGAATGCCATTATATGTTGTAAGTTTGGTGTTAATTTAAATTATTAGTTTTGGAAATGTCAAAATTTCTAGAAATTATTATTATTGAAATGGAAAATCTTATAGAAATTATTAATGTGAGAAAAATATAAAAATTGGTAAAAAAACCCGGAGCTTCTTGCTTTAGGTTAGTCCACCATTGCAAAGTATGTATCCAATAATTGATAACATCTTTATATCTTATAAATTGGTGGGAACATTATCTCTATGCCTTTTCGCAAAAAGAAATAATAAAAAAAGGTTGTAAAAGGTCTCATTATGTTAGAGGCTTAGGGTCCATAGAACTTACCAAAGAAGCAACCTATATTTATTGCCAAAAATTCCAAAAATTATTAGTATTTTTTTGGCTAAAGTGCATAGTTTAATGATAAATAAATAAATAAATAAATAATTCAGCACCCAAGAGCCAAACTTATATACTTTGGTAACATTGGGCACTCTCCCAATAGAAGCACCTCTTTGGACCCCTAGTTGCAAAATAGAAACAAATGTGCCCTAATAAGCCCAAATAACCATGAAACCCTAATAAAACCCTAATAACAAAGCACTCTATCAAAGAGGGAGGGGAAAAAAAAAACAAAAGAGAGAGGACCCAAGTCTGAGCCCAAACAAAAAAAAAACACACAAAACCTAAACTCTAAAAACACAAAACCTAAAATAGGTCACTAAGGAGAGCCAATGGAACAAATAAATAAATAAATCATTAATTAATTAATTAGCACCTACAGAGATGAATAAATTTACAAATATATAGAACACATAAATAAATACAGGAGTGGGGGAAAAAAAAAAGAAGGGTATATAATTATTATGATTTATTTATTAATTATTTAATGCAATTTCTTTTATTATATTAATGCATTTATTTTCCTCTTGGATGACAATGCTTGGGTCATGGCTATTAAATGCAACACCAGCCAGCATTAAATCCTTACCTATCACAATTTAATACCCCCCCCACCCCCCAACTGACCCCTCACCAACTGACCCCCCCTCTCTCTTTCTCACTCATTTCTACTATAATAAGTGTGATGTACCAGGGTTTATTTATTTATTTATTAATTATTTAAATTTTTTACAATGTTAAAAAGTTGATTAATTAGTTTTTTTAAAAAATTAATAATTAATTAATTATTTATTTTGGTGGTTCTCAAAGATTGGCAAAATTTTCCAATTTTTAAAGTACTTTTTTGTTAATAAGATTGTTGCCTCTTTCACCCCCTACATTGGAACTCTACTAACCAGTGTATTTTTTTTTTACTGGCAAAATCTCGCCAAAAAGAGGAAACTTTAAAAATTTAAACAATTAAAAAAAAGAAGTGATTTTTGAGGTTTTCAGCTGCCATAATAAGAAGTGGGAAAAGAAGAATTTTTAAAAATTCGCCAGATTCATATATAATTGGTTTTCATTGGAAAAAAAAAGAGCCAAAAAATATAAAAGGATGATTAAAGATTTGTAGTATATATTTCCTGAATTATAGCCAGATTTGGCTAAATATTCCTTGGGATGATTGATTGCCATTTCTTCTACATCTTCCCCCATGGATGGATAGATGATTGTTTCTTTGACTACAAACAAAAGAAAATTCATTTAAAAAAAAAAAAACACTGCCTGTAACATTACATCTGCCCCATACTATTTAATCAAATACAGGAGTGTACTCTGGTACAATTCTGGTACCCAATCTGGCCTTTGGCTCATTTAATTTTTTCACATCTCTTGAACTATTTTGGGTCCATGTTAAAAAGAACATGGTTTGGGCATGTTAGTTAGGGGCGCTAGGCCACACGTAACAACACGCTACAAAGCCCTTTGGCCAGTTTTACCTCGTGTCCCTTGGTACTTGTAACATGGGGAGGTTATGGGGTGCAAAACATGACAAGGTGAAAACCAAAATAGGGCAAATGGGCAAATGTAATGTTAGGAATTGATTACTAGGGCTTTAAAAATAAATTTAAAAGAAAAAAAGGTTTAAAATTAAATTTATTTTTTGTGATTTTCAAAATTTGGCAAAGTTTTCCAACTTTTTAGTTTTTAATTTAAAAAATTAAAAATTGTTTTTCAAATATTTTTCAAATAGTCTTTTTTCACAAATTTTTGTTCTTTGAGTTTTTAAAACTGAAAAATATCAATATTTCTGAATAAAAATAAAAATAAAAATGATTTCACAAAAATTGTTTGTAATTTTATTTTTTAAAAAATAAAGAATTCAACATTTCTGGAAATATATATATTTTTCATTAATTGCAACCTACAAAGGTAGAGTAGAGTATTGTTTTTCTTTGGAATAAAGTGTTTTTTTGTTTTTCAGGTTATCAGCCAAATTTCATTCTCCTGGCTCCACAACTTACCATGGCAAGCTTTAATTAATTTTGAAAATTTTATTTTGACAAAAATAAATTATTTCTCAAGAAGATTATATTTTTCCTTCACAAAATTTCTGTTATTTAAATATTAATTATTATTTTTTCACCATTTCTGAAAATAATATGATTAGCCTAGTGTGGAAGTTGCCAGCCAGGGTAGTGAGAGTATTGAATTCCCCACTATAGAGTCTTTTTTTTTTTCTTTTTTTTTGGGGCAGCTATAAATAGCCAAAAAGTTATATTAAGAAAATTAACAGTGCTAAAATCAAGTGCTGTTTAAAGAATTCAATAGCCAGAATATTTGGACCAAAATGTAAGAAAAGTGGCCAAATTTCTTTATTTCATCATTCAAGTAGGTAGCCAAAAATGTAGAAGTGCGTGTTTAAAAAAAAAATTTTACTTCCATATCTATAGCTTGTAGAAATTTTTTTGGGCTAAATCTTACTGTGTGCCATCACCATTTTGGCTACATCATAAAATTGACCCCCCAAAAAGAAAAAAAAACACATTGCCACACTAAACAAACTATTATTCTGCTAAATAATGTGATTGAAATGGCATTTCCATTCAACCTCCAGACAACAACCACCACCACCCATTAGCCAGAAAAAAAAAATCATTAGCCAGAAATCCAAAAACCAAACCAATTCATTAGCCAAAAATCCAAAAACCAAACCAAATCAGTAGCCAAAAATCCATAAAACCAAACCAAATCATTAGCCAAAAATATAACAGAATTAGCCAAAACTACAAAAAGCATTAGCCAGAACTACAAAAAAATTAGCCAAAACTACAAAACTATTAGCCAATATAGAAGTTTGCACTAGAGAAGTTTGCAATGCTATTTTGAGCTTCTTCCCCTTCAAGTGTGCAACAACAGTTTGTAATAATTTTGTAGTTTTGTTTGTTCTCATTCATTTTTCTTCTTCACATTTTTGTGTCATTCATTGCAACAAAGTTGTTGCAAGTTGCTGCTGCATTCTTTTCCTTCTTCTTCTTCTTCTTCATCATCATCATCAGCAGCAACAGCAGCAACTCCTACACTCATTCATTCTTGCAAGTCTTTCTTTCTTTCTTTCTTTCTTGCAAACCCACCTGCACACAGCATTCTTTGAAGCTGTTGTTGTGCAGCAGGAGTTGTAGAGATCAAATACAACTCTTGTTGTGGGCTTGAAGAAGAAGAAGATTGGGGGTGTGGGAGATCGGTCCCTAGCTGTCTTGTTGTAGCTTGAGGAAGATCCGGAACTGGGTGGTGGTGGTGGTTGGTGTTGTAGATTTTTGGAAGCTGTGGGTCTTTGTGTGTATTGTAAATGTTTCATCTTTGTTGCAACCGAGACTGTGATCTTCTCGTGGATGTTGCAGTAGTACTGAGAAGAAGCTCTAGTTGCTGGATTTGCTGAAGAGCTTACCTTCTGCTGCTGCTGCTGCTGAGTACTGAAGGAGCTAGAGTCTCGCTGTGCTTAAATTACATCTTTCTTTCTTTTCCTCAACAAGATGTTGATGAACAAAAGAGCAAAGGTGGTTGTAGATGGAGAGGTTACTGCAATCCAGACGCAGCTGACGGCTGCTGCAGCTCTATCAGCTCTAACAGAAGGATCATGCCATGATGATGGTCTGGATGGACAGAAGAAGCAACAGTTGCTGCAGTTTTGCATCGGAGAACATGATCAGCAGCAGCGCCTGCAGACTGTACACCAGCAGGATCCGCTCAACTGGGGGAAGACAGCAGCAGCAATGCAAGGAAGCCATTTGGAGGAAGTGAAGCAGATGGTGCAAACCTACTACAACTGCAGCAAGGTGGTGTTGGAAGGATCCGACCTCACAGTCGCGCATGTCGCTGCGGTTGCTCGTCGTCCCGAGGCAGTGCAGGTGGTGCTGAACGCGGAAGTCGCCAAGTCTCGTGTCGATGATAGCTCCAACTGGGTACTCCATCACGCCATGAAGGGTACAGACACATACGGCGTCACTACAGGATTCGGAGCCACTTCGCATCGAAGGACAAACCAAGGAGCAGAGCTTCAGAAAGAGCTTATCCGCTTCCTGAATGCTGGCGTGGTGGGGAAGAAGAAGAAGCAGCAGGGAGACGAATTGGGTGCTGCTGATAATGAGAGCAACAACAACACATTGTCATCTTCCACTACCAGAGCTGCCATGCTTGTGCGCACCAACACCTTGATGCAAGGATACTCAGGTATCCGCTGGGAGATTCTAGAGGCAATAGGGAAGCTCCTCAACAGCAACATCACTCCAAAGCTTCCTCTTCGAGGCACCATTTCTTCGTCTGGGGATTTGGTACCACTTTCCTACATTGCAGGTTACTTGATTGCAAGACCCAATGCAAGAGCCATCACAGCACAAGGCAAAGAAGTGGAAGCAGAAGAAGGACTGAAGCTTGCCGGAGTGGAGAAACCTTTCCAGCTACAACCCAAAGAAGGACTTGCCTTGGTAAACGGAACAGCAGTAGGATCAGCATTAGCTTCTACTGTGTGCTTTGATGCCAACATCCTTGCAATTCTTGCAGAAGTTCTCTCCGCTGTTTTTTGTGAAGTAATGCAAGGAAAACCGGAGTTTGCAGATCCCTTGACTCACAAACTGAAGCATCATCCTGGACAAATAGAAGCAGCAGCGATGATGGAATGGGTTCTGGATGGAAGCTCGTATATGAAACAAGCAAAGATGCAAGAAACCATGGATCCTTTGAAGAAACCTAAACAAGATCGCTATGCACTTCGCACTTCTCCCCAATGGCTTGGTCCTCAGATCGAAGTTATTCGAGCTGCAACTCATTCAATCCAGCGAGAGATTAACTCCGTGAACGACAATCCCTTGATCGATGTTTCTCGTGATCGTGCATTGCATGGGGGAAACTTTCAAGGAACTCCCATTGGTGTTTCCATGGATAACTTGCGTCTCGCCATCGCTGCAATTGGGAAACTCATGTTTGCACAATTCTCAGAGCTCGTGAATGACTACTACAACAACGGATTGCCTTCCAATCTCAGCGGTGGGCCTAACCCTAGTTTGGATTACGGCATGAAAGGAGGAGAGATTGCGATGGCTTCTTACACTTCTGAGCTTTTGTATCTTGCAAATCCTGTGACTACCCATGTGCAAAGTGCGGAGCAACATAACCAGGATGTAAACTCTTTGGGTCTGGTTTCTGCTCGGAAATCCGCTGAAGCTGTGGAGATTTTGAAGCTCATGTCTGCTACTTTCCTTGTTGCTCTTTGTCAAGCTGTTGATCTGCGTCACCTCGAAGAGACCTTGCAGGCTACCGTGAAGCAAGTGGTTTCTCAAGTCGCTAAGAAAACCTTGACCACTGGGAGTAATGGTGTTCTTCTTCCTTCCAGATTCTGTGAAAAGGAGCTTTTGCAGGTAAGACAGAAAAACACATGCATGCTTGCTTGTTTCTTTGTTTGTTTCTTAGCGAGACTGAGTTTGATTGTTTCTTCTGAGCTTTTTGGGGATTTTGTGCTCAGTTGGTTTCTGATGAGCTATTGGGATTTTGTGAGTGGGTCTCTGAGCTTTTGGGGTTTTTTGAGTTGGTTTCTGAGCTTTGGGATTTTGTGGGTTGGTTTCTAAACTTTGCTTCTTTGTCATTGTGTTGCAACATCTGCAAATTGGCTATGAAATCACATCTGCACCCACAACGAAATCTGTGACTTCGTGCTTCTCTGTTTTTTTGTTTTGTTTTGGGGTGACATTTTCAGTCCTGACATTTTTTTTGGGTTTCCATGCCTTTGGGATTTTGTGAGTTGGCTTCCTCCAAGCTTTTGGATTTTGTGAGCTGGTCTGTAAGCTTTTTTCTTCACAGCAACTTTGATGCAACATCTGCAAAACAGCTATGAAAACCACATCTGCACCTGCAATGAAATCTGTGAAGTCTCTTTGTGCTTGGTTTGTATTTTGGGGTGATGACATTTTTCCAATGAAATTTGTTGAGTCTTTGTACTTGTTTTGTTTTCTTTTTGGGGAGGAGGGAGGTGAATTCCTGACATTTGTTTTTGTGGGAAATTTTTCTCTGGGGTTTGAAAATGGTGGTGGTGTTGCACAGGTTGTTGATCATCAACCAGTGTTCACGTACGTGGATGATCCCACCAGCATGACATATCCCTTGATGCAAAAGCTAAGGCAAGTCCTAGTAGAGCATGCACTGAAACACAGCAGCAGTGATGGTGAAGAATTGGATGGAGGAGGAAGCTCCTCGAATATCATCTTCAGCAAAATTGCAGTTTTTGAGGAGGAGCTAAAAATGCAGCTTGAGAAAGAGGTGCCCGAAGCTCGGGAAGTTTATGACAAGGGAGCTTCACCCATTCCCAACAGGATCAAAGACTGTCGGTCATATCCTCTCTACCAATTTGTTCGTCATGAGCTTGGCACTTGTTTGTTAACAGGTCAAAAAACCCAATCTCCTGGTGAAGATTTTGAGACAATCTATGATGCAATTTCAGAGGGGAAATTGGTCACACCACTGCTGAAGGTTCTCGAAAACTGGAACTTGCAACCGGGTCCATTTCCTAGTTCTTGCACATGACTTGAACAAATTAGCAACAGCCAACAACTGAACTTATTTTGGATTTTGTGATTTGTTCTTGATGGAATTCAGAGCTTCAGTTTAAGCTTCAAAGCTTTTCTGCACTTTGCTCTTCTGACCCACTCAGTACATACTGAAAAAGTTGTGAAAAATTGTGTTTGGTTTCATGAGCTCATGGAATGAGCTTGTAAGTAAAAAAAGTGGTTTTGGTCTGATGTGCGCACAAAATGAGCTTGTAAGTGAAAAAATGGGCCAAAATGGGTTTTGGTGTGACGTGCTCACAGAATGAGCTTGTAAGTGAAAAAATGGGCCAAAATGGGTTTTGGTTTGATGTGCTCACAGAATGAGCTTGTAAGTCAAAAGATGGGCAAAAATGGGTTTTGGTTTGATGTGCGCACAGAATGAGCTCGGAAGTGAAAAGATGGGCAAAAATGGGTTTTGGTTTGATGTGCTCACAGAATGAGCTTGTAAGTGAAAAAAATGGGCTTTTTTTATGAGCAACCAGAACGAGCTTGCAAGTGGAAAAAATGGGTTTTCAGCGAGCAAAAGAACAAGCTTGTAAGTGGAAAAATGGACCAAATATGGGGCTTGTCTTGATGAAGTTACAAGATGAGCATATGGGTTTTGGTTTGATGAGTACATGGAATGGGAATTGTGTGTTTTCTTCTTATTCTTGATGGGCTTCTTCTTGATTGCAGTTGGGTACTTAACCCAAAGATTTTCACTTTGTAGTTGTAAGCTGGACAATGGAATTTGTGTTTCCAGTAGTTTTGTCATGCTGAAAGCCTGGGATGTGGGCTATTGAACAAGGAATGGGTTGTGACTTCTGACACGAGGGTTTTGCCATTTCTCAGTTGGAAAGTTTGGTGAGTACACAGAAAACATGTGGGTGGGGGCTTCTATTTAGAGAAAGATGGTTATTAGTTGTCAATAATTCATAAAAAGGGATGGGGGAGAGAGGAGAGGGGGCCAAAGAGTTTTGAGTGTGTTATTATTAGAGGGAGGTGTGTTGGAGCTAGTCTGGGTTGTTTGCTTATTTATGCCAGGTACCTTTTGATGCATCATCTTTGCTAAATGTGAACTGTGAAGAAGTTGTTGGATCTATAATTGTAGTGACAACTTTATGTGCATGTGCAGCAATATCTCTTTATAAATCACTTTGTACAATATTCAACTACTTCTCTTAACATTACACAAATGGCACCTGCATCTAGACAATAGAGTTGTCCCTAAAGTCACCCTTTGTTTCACCCCTCTCTCCTCTGCTTTCGCCCCCTATCCCCTCTTTCATTCAATGGTATCCATTCACAGAGTAAAGAAATTTTTATTAAATCTGGGTATGAAATGATGAAACTCAGCATTTAATGCACAAGGTTCGAGAGTAATTATAGTAATTGTACAGGTAAGAGTACAGGTAAGAGCAGTGAAAATATCTGTAGCAGCAGTGCAGGCGCTCAAGATCAGGAAAAAGGCAACACTGGATGAAACTCAGTTTACCACCAAAATTGGTGGAAATATTAGCTTGGGTCCCAGCAGTTATTTCCTTTTATAAAATTTTCATTGCCAGTTACTCGTTTGATTCCCTATTATGCCGAAACTGGCCATTCTCGCCCTCTAATCGCCTGACTTTAAGGATAACTCCAATCTATAGAGAATTTGATCTAAAAAAAACTGTAAACCTTATACTATGGTTTTTACTGCCACTTTTTCATGTGCAACTTCAAACAAGTCTTATCTATGAAGGAAAGTAGTTTATCTGTTTTTTTTGTTGAGTTCTCGTTGAGATTTCACAAACCGTGCATGATCCTGCCCCCACCATGCTCTCAATACTTTTGGAAAGTCCTCAATGAGTACACACAACTACTATGCTCTTGATATGGTTCCAAAGCCATTGATGAGTAAGATAGGCACCACCACCATGCTCCTTGGTACTCTTGGAAAGCCCTTGATATTGCATAGAGAGATGTATCAAGGCAGGCTTGTGATGTTTAGACTAGTGTTGGCCAGTTATTGAATTTTTCCATAATCGCATGGTTTAGGGTTTAGGGTTTAGGGACTTTTAGAAATTCTTTTGCGGGTGATGGTTAGGTTATCAATCTCGATATATAAAACAACTGAGTGCCAGTTAAGTTATCACTAGTTTGGGAATTAAAATCACTGGTTATGCATATAATTTTTATAAGACAAAAGTTCGGTGAGCTCTTGGTATTATTGAAAAACCCTTGCTCATCATAATTTCTTGGAGAGTTGATTTGGTAATTTTTTTAGACCTAAGCTTGGAGGGGGGGGGGAGGTTGGAGATATTGAATTTTGAGTAATTATTATCACTTAAAAATCATTTAAAATAATATTAAAGTAGGCAAGTTGCCATAAGCTTGTTCATTGCAAATTACAAGGTTGATGATATGTCAGGGTTGGTGGGTCATGAATGAATGAATGTGTTGAGCAAAATTAATGGCCCATTGATGATGAGGTTTCATAGTTGCCCACATGAAGTCTACTTCAAACCCTAAAACCTAAACCCTAAACCCTATCACAAAGCCTATAAAATTAGTAGTCAAGTGCTTTCATCTCCCTAATTTCTAAACCCAAATGAATAAAGTTGCACTGAGAAACAGACTCCCAAACCTCCTTTAAAAAGCAAGCCAAGTTTTTCTCCAAATTATGATGAGTGAACAAATGGCTCAAACCCAATAGCTAGATGTGAGGTACCTACCTACCTCCTATAACAACCCTAATTATTATCTCTCTTAAAAATCTGCAACTGCCAGTTATCAACCCACTCAACATCTTACACAATAATAAATGAGCATCAATCACTAAGTTATTATCATGTGGTGTGTGCTGGAGCAACAGCCAGAGGCTTTCTTTCCCAATCTGAGTAGGCATCAAAAATTGCATATCACCAAGACTCCATTTGTTCACAAAAGATGAAGAGAATAAAAAAAAGGATGATAACCTAAAGTTTTAGGGTTTACTCAAAATTCAAAATAGCTCCCCCTCTTCCACCCACCTTAAGTTTTGAGAATTATGAAATTGCTTCCAAGAAAGCTCACTCATCAAGGGCTTTCCAACAACACCAAAGGTTTTCCCCAATTTTTCCAAAAATATTTAGTTTTGATTCTTTTTTTTAAAATTCTTTTGAAAATATTGTTCAATATTCAATAACCCTTGCACCATAGGCCTAAGTAATACCAAACCATCAAATTTCTGTCATTTAATTGAATTTTCAATTACTAAACTACTTAAAATTCAAGATCTTCCACGTTCATTGAGTAGGATTTAATGAAGGTGGTTTGGAAATTTTCATACCTTAGAGCATCTCCAGTGGTGCTCAGTATGTGACCCTACGAAAATATTTTTCACATCCCAAGTTTAGTTCTGTACTCTTAAGCAACCCCACCCATAAAACTGAAACTGGGACAGCAAATTGGTGGGGGACTACTGATAGCAAACCACCTGGACCAATCAATTATGATGGGCCAATCAGAAACACTGAGCAGCAGTCAGATCATATTTATTACACTCGTTTCTGCAGGTGCACACCGCTGCAGCGCGTTTTGCCAGCCACAGCAACATGCGCAAGCAATTATGCGGAGCCAAAACCATTTTCCTGAGCCAAACCGGCATAGGTTGGATTTTTCTTCATCCAATTTTACTGTGAAGGATCACATATTGAGCACCGCTGGAGATGCTCTTAGTTAAGAAAGCTTCCAAACCACCTTCATTAAATCCAATAATACCAAGAGTGCACTCAAATTCCCCTATACTTTATAGTTTTTTTGATTCAAATTCATTTTCAGTGAAAGAATTGTTCAATATTTGAATCATGTTCGAGCCTCATGTTCAATGTTTAAACCTAATGTTGTTTGTAGGTTAAAACTTAAAACAATATGAAACAAGCTCAGGGCACCCATATTCATCAAGGGCTCTCCAATGATACCAAGAGAGAAGCAAGATTCTATATCCCCAATCTCTTTGAACAAGAAGCTCAGGGTTTAGGGTTTAGGGTTTAAGGTGCATTCACCCAACTGCTCGGTTAGTTACTCCTGCTCTTGCTCATAAACCCTTACACTTTCAGTGGTTGTAATTTGCAGATCATTTTCGAGAGATGGAAAATTGAGCTTGCTTGCCATTGATACCTGCTATTACAGCAACAGATGAGGAAACGAACCTTGGTTGTGGTGGTGGTCAGACCCAGTAAGGCAATTGAACCTGATGAGCACATGTCAACTGGTGGGTCTGCAAGGAGGGACTTCATATGAGAGCAAGTCTTAAACAAGAGAAGCCTTGAAACATGTGATCCCTCCTTGGTTCATCACTCTTACTCTCCTTCTACAAAATGATTGACTCTAATACTAAAACAAAACATTTGCACCATCCAGTCTTATAGTCCTACACTTCTCCTCAATTACCAAAGAAGATGGTATATGATTGTTCAGGATTTAGGCCTGCAAATTGGGTTGTGCTGGCATACCTGTTGATCAGTTAAGGATGAGACAATGAATCTCATGCAGCTGGGCCCTATACATACAATTCACAACAATTCACAACTTGAAAACAATTAGTTGATCCAACAGATGATAACAGAAAGTGTATGATTTGTCAGCTGTTCTGATTTCCCGTATCCTCACAAAAATATATATACAGAAGAAGTGGCACTGACGTGGGTGGAATGAATGCAAATGATTTAATGTCTGTTTGACATACTTCCAAGTTTCCAATCCAATTGAGAAGGGAAACCAAAAGCTTCTAAGGATTGAAATTTCACAGAAAACAACCCATGATGGAAGGGAGGTGGGAATAGATGAGAGACCTATCTCAGATCCATGTGCAAGGAAAACAAAGCTTGAATTCATGAGTTATAGATCTCTACCTGAAAAACCAAAGATCTAGAGAGATTGCAAATATAACCCAGCTAGCATATGAAGATTGAGCAAGCTTAACATAAAGAGGCAGGAGGAGGATGTGGCTGTCTCACCTTGCATTTGCCTAAGAATGTCAGAGACCTGTTGTAGTTGCCTTTCTCCTTCCCTTGAAAATTTCTCCTGTATACAATCTGCTGACACATAGAAGAACAGATTCTCACCTTGCGAATCTGTGGGCAGCGGATTCTGTCCAAGAGTTCTTGGAAAACCCAGCATGAATATGAAAGCATAGTACAGATTGGGCATTTCTTGTGAAGAAAGAGAGAATCATCAGGCACGTCTTGTGAAGAATGTGAGAGAATCAGATCTGGCACTTCTGGTGAAGAATGAGAGAGAAGCAGATCTGGCACTTCTTGTGAAGAATGAAAGCAAATCAGATGTGTCATCCAATGTCCATTTCAATTCAGGCACTTCCGAAGGGCTTTTGTGCCAATGCTTTCATGCCAACAGAATCATGAAGAATGTTTTTCCAACTCCATTTGGAGTCAGTCCTTTGCACACACCTTTTGAGGAACTAGTTCATGGGTCCTGTATCATCACAGCCCAAATTTTCCCTCTTTTCTGAGGATCCACAATGGGTAGCCACACAATCAATCTCTCACCTTTCATCTCTTAAAACTGACTCTCTAAGATAGATTTGCAGTCAACTACTGCAAGTAGATTTTGCTTAATCTGACTACAATGTTGTAGTGATCAGCCATTGCAGAGTGATCATGTTGTCCAGATTAGCACTGGCATTCTTACAACAGAGAAATTGTCAGGTTGTCATCCCCAACATAGTGAGATTCAACATCTAGTAGAGTATAATATACAAGATTGATGTGCCTTAGCTGATGTGCAAATAGCAGAGCTTCGGGAATTGGAATTGCTGGAGCAATTCCAGGATGTATTTGCATGGGTATATATGAAGGCGAGCTGGGATGATGATACACCATTGGGAAGCATACAGTAGAGACATGCAACAACACAATTCCCTCATTGCAGATTGTGAGTGTGATTTTGTTATGGATTTGGAGTATTTTAGTTACTATATTTTGTTTATGAAAACCATTTCTGAATTTCATTCTTGAATTGAATGTTTAGCAAAAAAATTATTGTAAACCCCATTTTTTTCTTACCAAAAAAAAAAAACACAGATATTGATAATCAATATCTTAGCAATTTATGAACTTCAAACTTACATGAATGCAAATTTCTCCCCTAATGTGTGTTCTCCCATAATGGACATTTTCCAATGGGTAGGTAGACTTTGGAAGGTGGTAAACTTGTTCTCATGCCACTCCAAGAAACTCAATAGGAATCAAGGATGAGGAAGTTGTTGGGTATATTCATAACTAGTAGAATAGACTAGGGTAGTTTAGGGTTTAGGGTTTAAGGTGATAACACAAAAAGATGGATTTCTGAGTTGACATGTGTTGGCATCTCCAAAACACTTGCACTTTTGATATTATGCCTGAAATCCTGATGCTATAAAAAGTCACTTGCAAAAAAAGGACTAGGGTTAGGCTATATTGGGTACTCTATTGCTATATACCTGGCAATTAGCAATTAGGTCATCAACAAACTCCCAAGTTCCTAACCCTAATTGTGGCCCCTTTGAGCTTCTAGAGCTTTATTTATGCCACCAAGCAGTTCCCCATTTGTTGGCTTCTCACACATTAATAAGGAGAGAGAGAGAGAGAGAGAGAGAGGCTATGGAAACACTGTTTGTAGTTTTCATGTGTTCCCACAACTTTCATTTGAGGAATGTTCATTTGGGTTGTAGGGTTTAGGGTTTAGGGTTTCACCTAGTGTGAAATCATTCTTTTTTTTTGGGTTTTTTTTGAGGAACCCATTACATGTTAGAGAATGGGCATGTCCATGATTCTCTTCCTTAAAGTTTGCCTCACCTTTTTTGGAGAAAAAGAAGAAGAAGATTATGGTAAGTCAAGTTCCTTATTAACAAGGAAGGACATTTGATTATTATAATTAAAATTATGAACAAAAGATAGGGAAATGTGATTAATGATGAAGCTTTAGATGGAGATTTATAAACTATCCAAAGGACAACTTATGAAGCTTAAAATTATGCTACTTAAAACAAGTTCCAATGAACCATCATCACATCAAATGTGGATTATTTGGTTGGTTTATTATTACTATATAGTATGAAAGTATAACGAACTCGAAAGGGGGGGAGGGTTGCCCTAGGTTAAGGCCGAGATCGAAACATATTCAAAACATCTCTTCATCGATAGTATTAAAATAAATTCAAAACACCCATTCCATAGCAACTTTTCTAGTAGTTTACACAAGTGTCCAAGATCTTGTATTTTTTCGAGACGGAAAGTTGACAATAACCGAAGAAGTTGCCAAAGCAAGAGACCAAAAGTGGCAAAAATTCCCTACCCCACTCCACTCCCAAAGCAAAAAAAAAAAGAAAAGGCAATTTTTGGCAATTGGAGTAACTCCAAATTAATTTGCACAAAAAAGGAAAAGACAAAAATAAGGGCCAAAAAAAAGAAATTACAAAGAAATTACCTACTACCTTAAAATAATAACCCTAGAAATGAGAACTAGGGTTAGGTAGAATTTTCCATTGGCTATCTTTTACACAAACTTTCATCATCGACGGCTTGGATTCAATTCTTTGCCACGTGGAGGGATTGCGATCGTGACAACACGAAATAAATACTCTCGTTTTACTTTTACTGGTCTTCTTTTACTTTCACCCCTTTTCCGATTCTTTGAAAGCGTTGCCAGTTGTGACAAGGACTGTAAAGGAAACACGTGTACATACCGCCAGGTGTCTGTCTGTCTCTCTCTGTGTGGCTGAAGTTTAGGGGTAAGTCCATTCTCAGACGTTAGATCCTCCCGTGTATGAATCTCAACCGTCGGATGCACATCAATCGTTCTTGAAACGCTTTTTGGGTAAAGGCGAATCTGAGAAGCTACATCCGCCGTCTAATGAATCTAGACCGTCAGATTTCCATCAACGCTCTAGAACGCTTTCAGGAAGTCGAAATCTGAGACGTTAGATACTCCATCTAATGAATCTCAACCGTCGGATGTACATCAACGCCTCTTGTACGCTTTTAGGTAAGGCAAAATAAAATCTGATACGTTACTTCCTCCGTCCTTAAGGAAATCTGGACCGTCAGATGCACATCAACGCACTTGAACGCTTTTAGGGTAGTGGAATCGGAGACGTTAGATCCTGGATCGAGGGAATCTGGACCGTCAGATTCACATCAACGCTGTTGAAGGCTTTTCGGGTACTCGAATCTGAGACGTTAGATCCTCCGTCTATGAATGTGGGCCGTGGATGTCCTTCGGCGCTCTTGAACGCTCGAGTATAATAAGCTTTTGTGTGTGTACGCTTCCCGAGGAAACACACACTTGTTGCATTGCGCGCATTTTGGAGGAAGAAGAAGAAGAAGAAGATCTCGAGCTTTTGCGACAGATTTTGGAGCAAGTAGTTTTTCCCATCTTTGCAAGAAATCACAGAGCTTGTAAATTATTTGATTACAAAACCCATTTAAATTCTGTGTCAGAAGTTATACAAAAACTCGGTTTTTTTCTGGCCTTCCCCAAGTCCAGTCTCGAGTGTAAGTTTCTGGAGCTAAATTTCGGACTGGTCACCAGTGGATTGTGTTTGATTCTGCAGTTGGTAGCTGCTCTGAGATCACAAGTTTCGGATTTGCAACTTTGTGAATTACGAGCTCTGGATTGCAAATTTGTGAAAAAGATTTCTTTGGATGTGTGTGTGTGTGTGTGTGTGTGTGGTCCTTTCTTTCTGTAGTTCAAGATTCAGACTTTGCGGTGTTGTTGATGATTCACAGTTGGGTTTCGCAGGTTTTGGGAGCTTAGCAACCAGATCCAGCTGCTGCGCTGCGACTTGACAGTTTTTTGACATATCCGGGTTCCCAAGTATCAGCTTTGCAGCAGCCATGGCAACAGTTGAACGTCGAGCTCCAGCAGCTGCATCATCATGGGAGCCCAAAGCAGCTAGGACACCAGTTACAAACGGTGCTGCAAATGGAAGTGCTGCACGAGAGCAGTACACTGATCACCCAAGTACTACTACTGGATCAAGTACTGGAGTTCAATTGTTGTTTTTTTGCAGTAGAGATCTGTGTGTCATGGTTGCTATGGTTTGGAATTACTTGTGCGTGGGCCGGCGCGGGATCTGACAAGAAGCTCATGATGTGCTTTGAATCTTGTGACTGTCGCTCGTGCAGCTGAGCAGCCACTGTCACCAGGATCAAAAGAAGCTGGTCAGCCAATGTCACCAGGAGCTGTGAGGAACGTGAAGGCAGAGACAATTGCGGAAGCTCACAGAGAAAGAGTGGAAGCCGAAGCTCATACTTACCTCCAAGCCGAAACTCGCAAGGCTGAAGCTCGTGCTGCCACGGCACAGGTAACAAAATTTCTGCGTTGAACTCCTGCAGCTCCTCCCAGCTAGTCCCTGCATCATGAGCTGCTCAAGACCTTTTCTTATATGTTCTAACATCATGTGGGGACATGATCTGCAGTCCAGAGTGGAGCAAAAGAAGATGAAGGAGGAGGCCAAAGCCATAGAGAACAGGAAACGGGAAGAGGCAAAAGCTGATCAAGTGGTTCGAGCTGCCGAGGTAACTCGAAGGCTCAACAAGCTCATGCTGCAATATGATCTGAATGCTAAATTTCTAGTCTGAGCTTTCCCTGGATTGCAGTGGAGCTGTAGTAGTCTAGAAGTCTACCCCAGATTCATGTCCTGAACTCTGGCTGCAGGTGAAAGCTGACAAAGTGATGTCAAATGCCAAAGAGGAGGCTGTGAGAATCAAAGCTCATGCTCATGAGGAAGCAGAGAAGCAGATCGCTGATGCCAGAACACAAGCTGAGAGGGTACTCTCTCTCTCTCTCTCTCTCTCTCTCTCTCTCTCTCTGACTGGTTCTTTTTACCTCCATCTCCAAGGAAATTGGAGCTGATTGTTGGATGCTTTGGAATTTTGTGAGTGCTGGAGAAACAAAATTGGGGGAAGGAATTGATTGGCAGTTTTTTGCAGATAATCTGAACATAGACATGCTGGCTATGGGACTGGAGCTTGGATTGATTGATTTGCAACATTGCTCTGCTTTGTTTTGCTTTGCTTGTAGACAAAAGCGGAGATTGAGGAGATGAAGAAGAGGGAGTTGGCAGAACTGCAAGACAAAGTGGAGCAGCTTATAGCTGCAGGAGAGTTGCCAGTTAGAGAGAAGGAGAAACGGGGTGTTGGATCCAAGCTCAAAGATACACTTGCTTGCAACCATGGCGGTGACTGAAAGTCCTTGCTCAAATCATGAACACAAAATTTACCCCAGAACCCAAATCCGATAATTGATTTCCCCTCAAACCCACTCCTGGATTCTCCTCAGATAGCATGAAAAAGTCCAAGATTGATGCAAAATTTGCCCAAATCTTCTCATATTAAGCAAAAGAAGTGCAAGATTGGTGCAAAGATAAATTCTTCACTTCTTCTATAAGCTTGAAAAGTGCAAGGTTGATAGAAGATTTACCCATTTCCACTTCCATGAGCTCTTGATATAACGGGTACTACACAATAGACGAGAATTGATTGACTCTCCATACTATTATACAACATGCTTCAAATCTCTGAAATGGTTATTGTAAAATAGCTTGAAATTTAAAACACAAGGCATCTTGGGTTTTTTTTTTTTTTTCTTTCTTCTAGATGTTGAAACATTGCATTGAGAATCTCATGTTTAGGGACCCGAATTGTGCCTCTCTCCCTATATATATCACACTTCAATAAAACATGTGAATGTGTAAAAAAAATTGGGAGTTGGATTTCAGGAATTATCCAGGATTGATTTTCAGAAAGCTTTTCTACACATTTTCACACAGATTCCTCAACATATTGTACATCACACTGTCCTCTTGAAAAAAATGCTAAATATGCAATATATATAATATACCTTCATATTAGTGGAAAATGAATACTTAGCTGTTTTGTCTCTTCAACTTATTCTTCTTCATGGAATCAGAGATTTTAAATGTCAAAGTTACCATTTGTAATTCACCATTGCTATTTGGGTGTTTGGTTTGGATCGAATCGAGCGAGAAAAGAATTGAATTAGCAATTGCAAAAAACTTCGATCCTTTTCTCTCTTGATTCCTTTGTTACAAACACACCAAAGAGTATGTGCCAACAACTACCCTGCAAACCCAAAACTCCAAAATTTATACAACCCACATCTGCAACAATCCAATCCAATAAGAAAATCTTGTGTAGTCCGTACAACATAGTCAGATAATTTGACAAAAGAAACTCAAACTTGGTGAATTGTAAATATGGAATGCCAGCCCAAGGATAAATGAAGGACAAGAACAATCATTAGAATCTTTCCAGAGCAAATTCATGGCCTTAAGAAAGACTTAAGAAAGTTTAGTATTGAAACTGAACATCAACCAAAGTCTCCACAATTGGATGTTTTATCTTGTATTATACCTTGGAACGTTTACAAACTTTTTCAATGATTTGAAAACCATGGTACACAATCTACATATTGGTGAAAACTCCCATGAGTAAAAAAATTGCATCCACAAAGATAATCTTTTATTTAATGCAAATGAGATACAATAATAAACATTTATACATGTATTCTATGAAGAGATATGTTTGTTGATCCTACCAACAAATTATTATATAACCAATCACAAGGATTGCACTCTTTCACTTATTATGTGTCTATCACCTAGAATATGGCATGTTGTATATACACAACATATATTCACTTGGTGCAGATTTCACAATGATTGTTACTCAAGACATATTAAGTTTTACAATCACTTGCTTGCACAAGTTCACATTTCATGGATAGAAGTAATGTGAAATTTGATTATCGCACTAAATACATTTATTTGTACACTGCATTGATGATTGAACTCTACATCATTATCCTATGTCACAAAAATGATGCTGCACATTGGTGCTCAAACTCTTTGTGGAATGAAGATACTTCATCATTTTAGTTAGTTTGCAACATTTTTTTAACGATTAAGGTTTTGCTATTCACTTCTTTATGTCTAATTGTGTTGGGGCAAGTTTGTAGTTATACCATGTGCAAGAGGTTGGTAGTGTGCACATGTAAATGTTGCATGTGACATAGAACTAGTCAATAAGTTGATATTTGTGGTATATAATTGAGATATTTGTTGATGATAGGTGAAAACATAATGTTCCACATGATATCAAGTTAAGCATAAAGGGAAGGAAGAAATGAATGAATGTGCACAAATTGTTTAGGGAAGCAAGGGGACTAAAGCAAATTTGAGCTTGTGAAAGTTGTCTTTTGAGGATGTTGAATTGATTTAATGCTTTGATTTTGAATGCAATGTAGACTAAGACATACACCTTAAGTTTTTAGCTTGTGAAAGTTGTCTTTTGAGGATGTTGAATCAATTCAATGCTTTGATTTTGAATGCAATGTAGACTAAAGCATAGACCTTAAGATTTGAGCTTATGAAAGTCGTCTTTTGAGGATGTTGAATCGATTTAATGCTTTGATTTTGAATGCAATGTAGACTAAGGCATAGACCTTCAGTTTTGAACTTGTGAAAGTTGTCTTTTGAGGATGTTGAATTGATTCAATGCTTTGACTTTGAATGCAATGTAGACTAAGGCATAGACCTTCAGTTTTGAGCTCATGAAAGTTGTCTTTCGAGGATGTTGAATCGATTTAATGCTTTGATTTTGAATGCAATGTAGACTAAGGCATAGACCTTCAGTTTTGAGCTCATGAAAGTTGTCTTTCGAGGATGTTGAATCGATTTAATGCTTTGATTTTGAATGCAATGTAGACTAAGGCATAGACCTTCAGTTTTGAGCTCATGAAAGTTGTCTTTCGAGGATGTTGAATCGATTTAATGCTTTGATTTTGAATGCAATGTAGACTAAGGCATAGACCTTCAGTTTTGAGCTCATGAAAGTTGTCTTTCGAGGATGTTGAATCGATTTAATGCTTTGATTTTGAATGCAATGTAGACTAAGGCATAGACCTTCAGTTTTGAGCTCATGAAAGTTGTCTTTCGAGGATGTTGAATCGATTTAATGCTTTGATTTTGAATGCAATGTAGACTAAGGCATAGACCTTCAGTTTTGAGCTCATGAAAGTTGTCTTTCGAGGATGTTGAATCGATTTAATGCTTTGATTTTGAATGCAATGAAGACTAAGGCATAGACCTTCAGTTTTGAGCTTGTGTAAGAATTTAGTTATTTGAATTTTGATTTGGAGGTATGTGAACTTATCTTCTAGTTGTGGATTTTATGGATTATTTAGATTCATGGATGCTTGTGTCATATATTGAATGAGTTCGATAGTACAATTAAAAAACAAGAACTATTATATTTCCATCATTTTATAGGATAAAAATGTTTGATTTTATAATCCAACACAACTCATCATTTGGATGTGCCAATCTTTTTATTTTTATGATGTGAATAGTCCAAACAAATTGACATATGCTTATGCCTTGCTTTTTGATACATGACCAAACAAGTATTTACTATCACAATCTTTAGAACATTTGCAATATTTGTAACACATTACAAATTCTAAATTTTTTACATGTGTTATGAATAGTTGTAATCACAAAGGAAAAGGAGATTTAACCATTCAAAACAACAATGACTCTTTTATCAAGTACATGGCGGTTGCAAGTGCAAAAGAGTAAGCATTATGGCTTTACAAACTAGTGTCTGATCTTGGTTTTGCTCTCCCATTTCCTATTCAACTCAATTGCAATAATCAATCTTCTATTAAATTATCGCAAAGCCCAAATTTTCATGAAAGGTCCAAACATATTGCTATCTGCTATCATTTTCTTTGAGAGCAAGTTGATTAAAAGACTATTTAATTACTCTATTGCAATACCACAGAAATGGTTGCGGATTTCCTCACCAAAGCTTTACCCTGCCCAAAGCATGAGTTTTGTGTACTTCACAATGCACTTCACGTTGTTGAAGAAATTAATTTATGAAGCTCAGCTTGGGGGCCATGTGTCACCAGGTGCCAGTGGAGCTTTCCCACACATTCCACTGGCACCTTGGAAAGCTCCATTGGCACCTTGCGACACAAGCTTGACAGACTTGGTGATGCTATTGAGGTAAACATTCAAGGAGACTGATTGTTCAATGATGGTGTAGATTTTAGCAATGCAGGTTATTGTTGATAAGCTGTAGCTCTCAATATTTTTTGTCCCATCGAGGCCCCTACTTGTTGATTGAAGGTTGCCTCTATGGGCTTGACTTATTGCAGGGTCCCAGCTATTCATCTCTACTGTAATGTGTTGAATGCAGTCATTGAAGGGTGACAGTTTGAGCTCACTAAATTGTAGTGCAATAATGGACTCGTGTTATGGGACAATAATTGATGGGTGTTGGTATGTGGTTGGGCAGTGGGTGAAACATCATCCAAGGGGAGATGTAGTACTAGCAAGACCTGAGGATTTCACAGCTTGGCTTTTGAATGTGGAAACTGCTGCTTGCAAGACTGTTGTCTGGCCATGGGTGATGAGTTACTTGTGGAGATTTTACCCCAGATGGTACCTTCTTCTTTCCTTCAAACAAGCGAAAAAAAAAAAGAACGATTCATGATTTGACAACCAATTGCGAGTATGTTTCACCTCACCCTTAAGACCCCTGCCTCTTTTTTGGAGGTGGATGCTTTTCAACCCAATTTAGAGCCTCCCCCCAGATGTGCACACTTGCAAGGTGGCTGTGAGTCCACCTGCAGCCACTGTTGGCTTAAGTTGTCTCTAAAACACTGGTGGGGTTCTTCAATTGAGAATACATTGATGGGGAAATTGCAGGGAGAACTATTTGCACATGAGGGGAAGATGCAAGGTTTCGAGTGTGGAATCCCAGGACAGGCCAAAGTACTCAATGTTGTGCACTATGTTTAAGAAAATGTAGGAAATTTTGCAGGTCACCCATTCCACACGGATGGCACACAAAGTCAGTAGAATGCAGAGAGGGTTTGCTGAAGGGTGAAGTTCCCAATCATGTTGTCCACCTTCAG
Source organism: Sphagnum contortum (assembly GCA_963920785.1). Lineage (NCBI taxonomy): Eukaryota > Viridiplantae > Streptophyta > Sphagnopsida > Sphagnales > Sphagnaceae > Sphagnum > Sphagnum contortum. The sequence goes on along the minus strand of OY987277.1, from coordinate 3,166,700 downwards.
CCCCTCTCATAAGTTCACCTTTATCATCTGAACATCGAAGGCCTGGAACATTGGAGTTAGCCAGCTTCTGGTTCCACGAGCTGAGCTCATGCCCAAAGTTATGAACTATCTGTGCAATACTCACTGCCATATGTCTTGTTTACAAGCTCCCATTTTGGTGAGCACTGGTGGAATGGAGGGGAAGCTAATATCATATGGGACTTGCAAACGCGCTCGAGGATGGATATACATGATTTACAAACCACTTAAGATGATTTGGTTGCTAAGGTTTGATCTTGATTCTGCAGAGGGAATGTTTGGGGAAAAGGTTAGGGATGCTTAGTAATGTTAAATCCCAAATTAGTGTGACACTTTTAGAAAACATTAACTTAGAAGAAATCAAAGTATTTGATCAATGCCGAATTTTATTTTTCAAACTATAGACATCATATATATGGTCATAACAACTTGTTAATTATGTTAATGTAAAATGTATTCCTAGTTTTGTCAAACATACTTTGGGTATTACTAATATGGTATTAACCAATCAACCGTATCCTAGACCTATGCTATGAGGTTTGGGTTTTGCTTAAATCTATCTATAACCGAAGGTAATTTGTTTGTTTTGTTTGTCACATTGAAATATCCCAAACCACAGCACCTCTCTTGTCACATTCTTGATGCCTTTGGGAAATCCTCAATGAGTGAATGGAAGGTCTAAGGATAAGCTAATCTTATAGATGTGATTCTTATACTTGTATGTTTACAATTTAAAAAAAAATCCTAGACAACTATAATAAGGGGGTTTTTCTTGTCATGCTTCATGATGGCTTGGCATATTTTTACACATTCCCCAATACTTGCTGAATAGGCTCAATATGTCCTTAGAAGATGCCCAACATGCTTAACATGCTTTCTGCACATAGTGCTCTCATCATGCTTGACCATATTTGGGTAGGATGTATTGGCATAGCCAAGCCCAAGACAAAGAAATTATGGTCATAATTCCTTTTTTTTCCATGATCTAGAATGTAGATCATACTAAACTAGAAGCATCTAAAAGTTGGTAGAATAAGTGTTGGGTGCATTGCAAATTTTTACCTATACCCATTTTTGTCTTAAAGATAAGACCACTCATTTGAAGTTTATTTATTTATTTATTTATTTATTCGTTTGTTTGTTTGTTTGAAGTTCAAGCTAAGTTGAATGTCTTTTGGACATTTCTATCAATTGATTATGAATTTATGAATCCAATTTTGAGTCGGCTTCTATTTTGGGGGCTAATATCTCAATTCTTGAAAAAATTTCATTTAATATGGTCAAGCATGAACCTTAACACTAGTGTTGGTTGGTTATTGCCTTTTGACCCAGGCAACTGGCTAGGTTTGGGTATCAATAACCTACCAGCCAGGTATTAATATATATTTTTTGAAACCCAATAGATAACCTACTTGCCTAGAATTGAATTTTTCAAATTTTAATAACCTGCTTACATGTTGATGATAGAAAATAGAAAGACCAAAAATTAAATTTTTTAAATAAATATTTTTAAAAATAACAATCTTGTAAGCATTGCATAACTAGCAATATAATCCTCGTATTTCTCAACTAGGTATTTGAGAATTCGCCTTCTGCATAATCAATAGTTATTACTCAACTGGCCAAGATTGCTTAATACTCTCAAATAAAGCTTTTAATATGATAAGCAAGGATGCTAAAACTCACTAACATGTATCCAATTTTGAACCATAAAACCAAGGTCACATGTGCTCAAAGTGATATCCCAAATAGAGCTTTTAATATAGTTGAACAAGGATCTTAATACCAACCCACTACCATATTACCTTAATACCAAGCCCTAAATATGGGTTTTACTTTTTAAATTAACCCTAAACTATCTCGTACTTCAATCACACAAACCCCATTCCCACCCTTTACCATTATTACATGCAGTTTGGCCCATTGAAACCTTAAACCCTAAACCCTCAACTTTGCTCCCACTTTCATTTTGAATAGAGCCCATTCATTAATTTTCTCACATACTTATTTTCTGTGGTCGTCAATAGTCATTGATGATGCAAAATTGCCCAAAAAGTAGGTTCGTGCCAAATGTTAGATTTGTGCAATAAGGGTTTTTTTTTTTCTTTCTTTCTTTCTTTCCCATCCATGAAGTTGATTTTAGGACACTAAAAGAAATGAAGTTTGACAACCACTTCACACTTTAAAAAGCTTCTATATGATTGTCTCTTAAGCAATTTTTTAAAAAAAAAAAAAATTTCGCTTGGCCATTTCTTGCCAAAGAAAAAAATAATCCAATTTTTTCCAAAAATAAAATAAAATCCAGTGCAACTCATTCAAAGGATTTTTGTGAAACAAGTGCACCAAAGTGGTCAAATTTTGAGGAATTGGTTCGTCTAATGAAGCCACCGTTTTGAAGTCTATCCATCTACTTGTTGGGTTTCTTCTCAAAATAAGAGTGCTGCTGGGTTAACTGATTTAATCATGTCTCTATATCATTTTATTTTCTTAGGTTGTGTCAGTTGCCTTTTTATATTTGGAGGTTTCATATCACTATGAAATGTGAAAAAACAATTCATATGACTAGTTTTTTAGATGAATTTTTTTTGATATACATACAAATAATTAGCCTCAATTCCTTTAAATCTTATTGAATTGAGATTCTTAAAAATTTTGATTTGAAAAATAATGCAAGAATTGTTTAAAATAAAACATAGGATTAATTTTTTTAGATGATTTTTTTTTTGATAAACATACAAATAATTAGCCTCAATTCCTTTAAATCTTATTGAATTGAGATTCTTAAAAAATTGATTTGAAAAATTATGCAAGAATTGATTAAAATAAAACATGTCTATTTTTTAATAAATTAAAATTAAAATTTTGAAATTCTTTTTTTTGAGATATAAATTTTAAAAATTCAATAAGGCTTTTACAAAGATTTAATAACAAAAATCATAATCAAATTAAGTTTTAATTAATTAATTAGTTTGTATTGTTGTTTCTTTTTATGTTATAAAAAATTATTATTGCCCTAAGATAATAAACACGCATGCATGTTTTTAGCATTTACAAAGCATGTATGGAGCTAACACAACTAATTCCCCACTTCAATTGTGGCCATAATATATACACATATATATATCAAGAAGATGCCAAAATGGTAAAGGTATTATGATAGTGTGGAATTGAGTTTAGTTCAATGTTAGGGGGTATCAAAACATGGTTTAAAACTAAGCAAGGTTTCAAGTCAAATATTTTCAATTATTATCAATGTCCTACCATGTTTGAAACCCGATTCTAAACCAATCACTTTAAATCATTTTTTTAATAGAAAAATTGATACTTTATTAGGGTATTAAAAACTACCAAGGTCAAGGTTTTAATTTTTGCCTAGTATTTTAGTACATTCAATAGTTGGGGGATATAGTGATACATTTATTTTTTTTGGACCCATGTCATCTTGATACAAAAAGTATCAATTTTTTTGGTTTTTGTGGATATCATTGTGAGATGCTTGGACTTGGGGATGAAGATATATCATACATTCATGAATTTATTTGGCATCAAAAGGACAAAAAGTTTGGTAAATCATGCTTGAGTTTACCATCTTTGGTTTAGGGTTTTTTTTCTTTTCTTTTCTTTCCTTTTTGGTTTTTTTTAATTAAGAAAAATAAAAAATACAAACCTAAAATAAAATAACTTTTGAAAACTGGAATGTGAAAATTGCCTTTGAATAGTGATGAGTTTGAAATGTATGAGAATTCGCACTTTGTTGAAACTCGGGTGAAAACATTTTTTCTAAATTTCTGAAACCTTAACTGGGTCTTCTGAAATTTAAAATAAAAATAAAAATAGAAAACGAGAGTGAGTCTTGTAAATTCTTCTAAAACCCAAACCCAAAGATTTTTTTTTTTTAAATGTGAAAAACTGCCACCCACAAAAAAAAAATGGTCCCCAAAAGGATCAATAAAAGAAAATGCCCGCTTTTGATTGGTGGCCATTGCGATTAGCCTAGGTAGTGGCATTTAAATGGTCTCATTTCATATTGTCTAATTTTTCATATTATTTAGCTAAACTAGTTAGAAAAACTCCCTACTTTGAAATTGTGAATAAGCCATTTGAATACCCATATAAATCTAATGATTTTTTAGAAAAAAGATCTTGGTACCTACCTATCCTTTAGTTCCCTTTGAGCAGCCTTAGTTGAACCACACCTACACTTAGTATTGCCAACCATGGTATAATTTTTATAATCCAAACCCTAACCCCTCATGCCACACCTTCCCCAACCAACACTTCCAAATCATAAGGTTGTTTACTTTGCTTGTGATAGTGCCAAAAAATAAATTTAAAAAAAAAAACCCCTAGATAAGGTGTTGTGCCTGTTTTTCATTTTGTGATCTTTGGATCAAGCAAGCAAAAGTTGTTATTGAATTTTAGAGTGATTTTTGTTTTGTTATGTTTTTTTTTGCAATTGAGTTTCATAAGAACTTTGAAGTTAAACCCACTTCCACTAAAATAATATTGAGTTCTATGACCTTACACAAGGTTTAATATACAAAAGATGCAAAAACCCTAAACCCTAACCCCCCCCCCCCCCAAACAAAGCTATGTCTAGCATGACTCACAATGCTCAATCCTACTTACGTAGAGCTATGTGGTATTATCACATGGTTTCACTAGTTTGACCCTATTTTTAAAGGTAAATAAAATTAATAATAATAATAATAATATTTTTTTATTTCATCACCAAAATAAATAAATGCTAATGATAGGTATGCTCACTTTCTCATAAGGGGTGTTGAATTCAAAACATGTAAAATAATAATAATAATAGTAATAAACATTATTTATGCAAAATCAAAGTTGTACCATTCCCATGCAAAACCACACATGGTTTGAAAATGCACCAAACAAAGCTCTTTGGGGGTAGTTAAGATTCCCCCAAGAGCCCCAAAAAAAAAAAATCATCCCCCAAGAGCAAAAAAACACATTCATCCCCCAAGAGCGAAAAAACAAATTCATCCCCCAAGAGGTCCAACCAGAAGGATTCGACTACCCCAATCTCCACATCCAACATCCACCCTCCTCCTTTTTCATCCACATGAACCATGTGGGAAATCAGTCGGGGTTATATAGCCTTTGTCTTTATATAAACGTGCGTAAATGTGAGCCAATGGCTACCTACCTACCTACCTACCTTATAAGTACCTACTCATAGGTGAGACGTCATAGGTACTAGGTACGTACCTACTTATAGGTTACAATTCACGAGGCGTACGGAAATTCTAATCAGCTTCACAGAGATAAGGACAGCGAGACTTACGGTCCAAGGCACTGCCAGAAGCCGTCGATTTTCCTCACATCCAATCGGTAGCCGTTAGATGTGGTCAGACCAGGTTTACGACTGTCTGAAGATATTTATTTAGATAGACTCTGACAAGAGTACTACATAGCCCATGTGCGTTTAAAAGTTTTTTTTTCAGCCCGTAACGATTCGGGCATGGCCCCACAAAAAAAGCTAAATCAGAACAGTAAAAGAAGGACAAGAAGAGGAAGTAAAAAAGGGTAATTTTCTATTTACCGACGATACGCCTACTTTTGATCCTATTGGTTGAGTTACTTTCTGAAATCCCTCATCGACATTCCCATTGGTCGTTGCAGTCAATGAACCAATAGAATCACGCCATTTCAGCAAAGGGAAAATAGTAAAGTTTGTTTTCCTGCTTCCCTTTATCTACGTTGCTAGAAACAGGGGTAAAAAGCAGCATGTTCATGAAAATGGGAGAATCGCAGCCGTCGGTAGTAATTTTGGGGTGATCGCAACCGTGGATGTGGAAAGATGGGAGGTTTCTTAGTCCATTAAGCATGCACATAGGTTACAAACAAATATAACTTGAAATTGAACCCCTCACCTTCACAATAATAAATAAAGTCATTACTAATGGACTAGACCTGCAAAATATCACAATTTTTGTCAATTTTTTAAGTTCATATGTTTATTTCACATCACTATTTATGCAGGTAAGTAGAAAAGTTAGGTAATTAATAAGTAAATTGGAGGTAGGTTGGTAGGTAGAGGAAGTAGGAGGTAGGTATGTAGAAGGGAGGAAGTAGGTAGGTAGGTAAGTAGACCTAGATAGGTAGGCTTAAGCTACCTACCTATTTAAGTCTACCTACCTAACCTAGGTAGTAACTAGGTAAGTAAGTAGACGTAAATTACTTACCTAATCTATGTAACATGTAGGTAGGTAACCTTAAATAAGTAAAATGCCTTGGCTATCTACTATTTAGGTCTGCCTACCTAAGTTAAGTAATATTCAAATAGTTAGGTTTATTCATTAATATAGGTCATTTTAATTGAGTTTAGTATTCAAAAAATACACTTGTCATTTAAACCATATGCCTTTGGTAAAAAAAGAACACATTAATTAATCAAGATGAAAAGATTGTTGATTTTATATACTCAAAAATTTGAAGCAATTTTTAATTAATTAAAAAAAACATACTAATGTCAAACAATTGTCTTAAGCAAGTTTTTATAACCTAATTTGTGTACATTTGCTCCTAGAAATAAAGATGAAATAATTTGATATTCGTGAATTTTTTTTAAGAACCCAAATCAATAAAATGTGTGTGTGTGTATATATATATATATACATATATAAAAGCTAGCTACAAGGAAGCAAGCATGACATCATTTTATCACAATCCATGAACAATCAAATAAAACAAGAAACATGTGTTTGAAATTTAATTTCCTTAATAACCATTTGACAATTCATGTATGGGAAAGACGGCGGTAGAGAGATTCAACTGCAGACTGCCCGCGAGACCCGGTCTGCTCTTCTCCGCCGGCGTCTTAAGAAGGGGAGGTCTGCCGCTCCTCTTCCTCACAACCACCATTTCTGTTCTTTCTTCTTCTTCTTCTTCTTCTGCTTCGCAATAGTCTGCGTTTCGGGCGACGGATTCAGTCTCTTGGATTTCTCTGTGGGTGTCTTTGTGTGTAAGGTTTTTTGCTTGTGTTCTCGGGATATCTTGTGTTTTTGGGTCTAGTTCAAATTTGTTCAACAAGTTGCAAACGGGTCTTAGGGTTTATACAGAAGTGTGCAATGGCAGTCGCGTATGCATCAGCTTCTGGTGCTGTCGGGAAACAGAGCAGGCCCGCGCCTAGGCGTGGACAGGTGAAGGCGGCTATTGCTGCCTCTTGGTTGAACGCATTGACGTCAATCGTTCATGGAGCGCGCTCTGTGGCTTTGAGCCGTTCGCATTCCAGATGGAGCTTCAGGTCGAGCTGAAGCACAAACGGCAGGATTAGGATGTGATTTTTTGCCATTAGGTAGATGGCCAAGATTTCTATACATTTCTCCCCAAGCTGAACATCTTTTTCGGAGATATCATCAGCAGCTGACCCGGAAGAAAAAGGAAAAGGACAGCGAGAACTCGCTTCCTTGCTTTCAAGAACATCTCTTTCGGATACATCAGCAGCCGCTGACACGGAAGAAGACGAAAAAGAAGATCGAGAACTGGCTTCCTTGCTTTCAAGAAAACGACAAGACCAGGATGCTGCAGCTCTGAAGGAAGTGGGTTTGGTTTCTGATCCATTCCCTTGGAAATTTGTGAGTGCGGAAGATGGCTGACCACGATTTGATTTCTGGCTCTCCTGAAAGAAGATCGGAGGAGCAGCAGAGCAAGAGAAAGGTCGGAACTTGGAACATCTGTGCAACGATGAAGGCGAGGAATTTTTGGGGTCTTCTAGTTTCCCTTGAGGAATATTTTTGTGAATTGAAAAACATGAATCTTTAGTTTGTTGCTTGTATTCAACAACAAAGGATCTTCAGATGACAAAATCCGCATACTCAATTGAGTGACATGATTAGCATTTGCAATCAATAGAGTTGTTGTTTCATGCACAAATAAATCCAAACAGTTGGGAAATTTATGACCAAAATGGTAGAACATGGTATTGAACCCTAATCTTGTTGTATGGTTGATCATGGCTTAATGATGATTTTGTTTCACTGCGAAAGTGTTTGTATGGAAGCATGTGTTTGTCTTATGGGTTGACATCTGTAGCATTTGAACTTGGGTAGAATCTGCTCTTGTGAAATTGATCTCAAGAGAATTTTCATCACATTTCAGGAAGAAAACATCAACTTCACAGCATTGATAAGTATTGATTCTCAAGAGAAACTTTGTTTCAAATATCAACAGGGAAACATCAACTTCACAGCAATGATAGGTAATGATTTTCAAGAGAAACTTCATATCGAATTGCAAGAGGAAAACATTAACTACATAGCATTGATAGGTATTGATTTTCAAGAGAAACTCCATCTTAGATTTCAAGAGGAAAACATCAGCTTCACAGCATTGATAAGTCTTGATTTTCAAGAGAAATTTCATCTCAGGTTTCAAGAGGAAAACATCAACTTCACAGCATTGATAGGTATACATTGCAAGAGAAACTTCATATCAAATTTCAAAAGGAAAACATGAAGATTGAGACAGTATATTTCTGTATAATTTATACACTACTAGTACAACCCTTGTCTGTATACAGAGGGTTAAAAAAACACAACAATTCATGGGGTAGAGGATTGGTAGTGGGTCATACACCTGATAGGATTAAACAACCCACTAGTTCATGGGGTGGGGGATTGGTACAGTAGTGCATTATAAGAATACCACAGCTTGCAACCTAACACAAAAGGTTCAACTTTCTTTGTTTGTTCTGCAAGACACAGATATGAGTTTGGATCATTTCAAGCTACCAAAACATGATTGACCAGCTGGAACCCTGATTTTAGTTAGTTTTGATAGCATTTTTAAAACTAATTTTTAAAGTATATTTAGACAGGTTCTAAGTACCTGTCGTCATTTAATGCTAAATCCCTCTTGGGATGCGAGACAATCGTCAATGACGCAATATCAAAGAGTTGAAAAAAATATCACTGCTTCTGCTCATGCAGTCAGAAGAAGAATCTGCATAATTTGTGCTCCATCACTCCACGCAACATGAATCCAACCTCATGCAGAAAGTCCAGCTAAGTGCCAACTTCCTTGTTCAGGTCCTCCGGGCGCATCCAATGAATAATGTATATGACAAATTTCCTCCTCTCAAAGTTTCAGATGAGTTCAAGGGGCTTCACCTGGTTACAGGCCCCAAAATAATGGGATCTTGGATGTTGAAGAAACCCTAAACAAAAGCATCTTTTCACTCTGTAAAATCCAGTGTTGGGCCGGTACCAAACCTGCTTGTCACCCGGTTCTCAGCCCAAAAAAAATCAGTCAAGTATCACCTACCTAGGGTGCTGCCTGGGTTGATACCCGGATTTTTAGTATCAAAATTTAGATACCCGGTTCATTAAAGTACCAGGTCTTTTTTTAATTTGAATTTTTGATATTGGGTAGGTCATATGAATAACTCCCGGTTCAGTTCTTAGGGGTTTTAAAGTCTGGGGTTATTTAACGTATAGAGTCTTAGAGTGGAGGTAGGGTTTATGTCTAAGGAGGTGTTGCTTCTTTTGTGTGGGAAACATGATTATATCATTGTTGATTGTTGCATTGTTCATCGCAAGTTATGTTTCTTAGGTACATTTGTTAATGCTCATTTTGTCATTCATTGTGTTGATGGTGCATGTTATGTTGTTACTAGTGTTCATTGTGTTGGTGTTTCTCATGTTATTCGTGTCATCATTGTGTTGTTGCACGTGCTTATCATGTTGTTGTTGTTGTTGTTATTGTTCATCATATTCCTAGTGCTCGTGATGTTTTTGCAAGTGTTCATGGTGTTGCTGGTGTTCATCAACTTCATTAACTTTTTTACATGCCACCACTATTGTTAATCATGTTGTTGGTGCTCATCATGTTATTCTTTGCCTTTTGTGGTTGGTACTACCCTTGTTTTTACATTGTCTTGCAAATTGGAGCTTCATTGGAGGTAGAAGGTTGTTGGTTACTTATAGCTTCAACAAAAACCTTTACATTTTATGTATGTTTGATTTTTTATAAAGTTGTGTGACTTTTGTTCATTCTTTTTCTTTCTTTCTTATATTGAAATAATGTGTTGACAATATGTTTGGATTTGTTTGTGCAAGAACAATATGTAAATTGGAAAAATTACTTACAACCTTGAACTTTTGCTTTGTAATATTGAAGGAAATGTTTAGGCAATTTTGCACTTGCATGTTTCCATCAACCTTGTTTACATAATGTTCTTTGTGAAAAAATGAATCATACTTAATAATTTGTAAGTGCTTGTGTCCTTTCTCACAATTTGTAAAATGTTAAAAAATGTAATTATTCAATTTTGGACTATTAATGCACCCTAAAACTGAAACCAAAATTTCTAGGTGAAGGATGTGATGTGTTCATGAATGAGATTGAAATAAGAATAGAAAGAAAATTTGAAGGTGAGAGGTCTAAAGACATTCCAAGTGCTTAATTAAAAACTGATGATAGAATTATGAAAATATTTACGTGAAGAAAGGTTAAATTAAAAACCCCATGGTAGAAGTTTTCCAACTTGGGCATTTCTTTGTGTCAATAATGAATCACTAATTGATGTTAAAGTGCCATAAGTCATGTGTTGTATTATGTGTTACAATAGACCAATAGATCCTCCAATTTTGAAATAAAACACAAGGTTGAAAAAAATGTTGTTTCATATTTTTTTTAAATGGGATAATTCTATTTAGAAGACATGTGGATGTAGACCACGGATGAATCTTCAAAGGTGCAAACATGATAACACGAACCACAATTGTCTACTTTTTGACTGCTTTTATGACTACTTTTGAGGAAATATTTTTACAATATTTTTGGAATATTCTTGAAAAGATCTTTTTAAAAATCTTAATCTAAAAAATAAAATCATGCTATTTTATTAAGCTTCATGTTAAAAATTTGGTAAAAAATGTCATTTAAAAAAAAATGAAATCCATTTACAAGTCCTTTTATTACTTAAAAGAAACATTACAGTGTTTAATGAGTGCTTTTGTTTATTTTTTATTCATTGGATTAATTTCAAATTAATTCACATGTTCCCATGACATATTAAAACTACAACTATATAAAAAAAAACTTATATATATCAACATCAAATTAAATTATGACTTTAAAACATGAAAAAAACAAGCAAGTATTACACTTGTTATGGTTGTGTTATTGTGATTGTACCCTCAAAACATTTGATGAAAAGTTGAACAATTCAAAAAATACATTGAAATTATTACTTAAAAAAAGAAAGCTTGCAATGAATGTAATTGAAATCTCCAACCTTTTTAGGGCCATAGATCTTTACAAAAAGGATAATGCAATCCAAATAAAATTGTGAAAAAATTGGGTTTGTTAGTTGTCAAAAAATTGTTTGCCCATTTAGTTTGTTGAAATTATCTAATTGAAACATATAGTAATGTAGTTATGCTTTTGTATTGTTTTCCCTTTCAAAAAAACCTTTAGTCCAAAAATGTTACTGGACTTAATTGGAAAAGCAAAACAAACATATGTCTTATTAGTTTTGGCAAAATGTGTTTATACTATTACAAGTTTTTATTTGTGAACCTATAAAAGGGCACATGATGTTTTTGCATTGGTTATAGATTTCTTGGGAGAGAATTGAATGCCAAAACACAGTATTATTGACCTTTTTGAAGCATTTCAAACATTTGGACAAGCATTGGCAAGAAGTTTGCAGAACCTTTTAAAGCAACATGGCTTGACCAAAAAGATCCTTGCTTTATGTTAAAAATGCAAATTTGATTACCATGACTATTGCTTTGAATGTGATGAAATTTTTGAAGGAACTTGCTCTAGACATCCATTCTTTAAGGCTTGTCAATATACAATTGTTGAAAAAAGAGTCTTTGGGAACTTGAAATATGTTTCCATCAAATTTACCTAAACAAATTTGCAAAAATGTTTTACATTGCCTAAAAAATAAATGAAAGGAAGACAAGAGTGGATGAAGGCTTGCATTACTGCATGCCTCAAACCTAAAAAATTAAACATGTAAGTCAAAACAAGGTAAAATGCAAGTTATTTGTTTTGAATATTTGTACTCCAAAATGTTGTTTTGTGATTTGGAATGTGAATTGTGCAAGTGATCATGTTTCAAGAAGCCCTTTGATTTTGAAAATTCATTGCTTTTTATTATAATAAACAAATTGGGCTTAAGGTCATTGGTCATGCTCCCCTTCCATTCACATGGCATATTATCACATATTATATATATTTTTATCTCTTATTGTCATTACTTGCATTGTAACCCAATCCAATAATCATTGGTTGTTGAATGATGCTTTGAATGTAGCCATATCCACGAACTTGAGCTAAAGAAAAAAAATGAACAATTTCCCTTTATTGGATGCTTTGATTGATGATGATGATGACTTTGGCTTGAATATTGAGTTGGGAACTTTTGCAACGAATATTAAAAAGGAAATCAATAGTGTCATTGATTATTCCTTTCCTTCTTGACAAGATATGATGAAAGAGTAACACCTAATATGTTAGTTTTCATGTTAGATCCTATTTTCAAAAGGTAAGATTAACATGGAGTGGCCATAGTTGAAGAATATGATAGAAAATCCTTATTTCCTATGCTCTTAAAGTCTTATTATCACTTGCATCCATTGCATCCATTGTTCGAGGTTTAAAGTTCTTTTGTTCACAAACTGATGAAGACAATAACTTGGACATTTATGAGACATGTTCAACACTAGTGAACTTGCAGAGGAGCTTGTTAATCAAGAATTGTTGATATGTTAAAGATATGAAGTGTATGCAAAAAGTATCAAATCATTTTTGGAGTTGTGAAAGGAACATGAAATTATGTTCCCGATTGTTGGTTTTTAGCCAGATATCCATTAAGGATTGTAGGTTTTAAAATTAAAACTAAAAGAATTTTTCCCTTGCTGAAATTTACACCAATTTTTAAAATCCTATTTGTGATCAATTAATATTGAAAAATTAACCTTTGTGAATAAAAATTGACCCAATGATGTAAGGGTGGATTGGAAGCTTCCTAGTAAATGAGTAGAATTGATAGATTTTAAATTAGACTCAAGCCAAAAATTAATTGAGTTTGAACAATCGTGAGATGACTTCAAACAAACTTAATTTAGAGTTTTTTTTTTGTTTTTGTATATGGTTGAAATCTGATCACATTTTAAATATATATATTAGAGCTTTGTAATGAACCTTGCTGATTTATTTTTGGCCTATGAGAATTTGAAAAATAATTTAAAAATTTAATCCAAAAATCTTTAAATGAAGTTTAAAAACCGGCTTCATATAACCCATTGATCTAAGTGAGTCAAGAACCAATTGAGAAAGAACCAGTTGGGCATGAGAAAATTAAAATTAAAAGAAAAGGTTTGAAATTTTTTAAAACAATATTAAACCCATCTCAATTATTGAATTAAAAATTCTTGGAACCAAAATAGATGGTTATGAAAAAAGGTAATAACCGCCCCAACACTGGTAAGAACCTGGCCAGATTTTTCGCATTGTATCTGCAGGTACTCTTACAAAGGGTACTATGGCTCCCTACCTTCACCCTACACAACAAAACACAAGTATTCATCCCTCAAAAATTGAATGAAAAAGTGTGCTTCAATCCCCATTCTCATTTATCATCCAAATTGGTCCTTGTGCCACGAGGTTTATTATACACTTAATAAGTACCAAACACGAGTTTTGAGTGATTAGAGCTTGAAGCTTACAAGAGGGCAAATACCGTAGCTTAGAGTCAGGTTCCACATGAACAAAACAATTTTTTATAAATTCGAAATTATTATTTTTTCGTCATCTCCTACAATAATTATTTTATTATAGCCTGCAATTATTATCATGGTTTTCAACACCTCAGCTTCATATTTTTCCAGCAATTTATTTCACTATTTTTAAAGATTATTTAATGAATGAAACTAACCATAAGTGTAAAGTAATCATTTTTAAAAATTAATTAACATGGGGACTAGAAATTTGGCAGTTTAGCCAAATACAATAGAATTTTGGTCCTTTAAATATTTCTTGCAATTTCCAAATTCTTCCTTGTCATGGGCATTTCCTGTGAAATAAAGTTTGGAAGGTTTATATTTTCCTTTTTGGGGCCAAATCCCAAAAGATAACCATTCATCTCTAAAAAAAACATCCAATCAGGAGTCTAAGTAAGGTACTACCCATTCATCCACCCTCTTGGAGCAGCCTTTTTGTACCATGTGGGAAAACCCTAGGGTCTATTTATAACACGCTAGGTATAGGCTTTCCAGAACGTGCTTTTAATGTTACGCAGTACCTACCGATGGTTACTTTAGGTGAGGCAAAGTAGGTACCTACAAATAGGCACCTACCTACTCCTAGGGTTGTGTACCAACTGGTCATACGTTCTAATACTCACACATCCAGACAACCTGCGCTCCAAGCCACTGCCAGAGGCCGTCGATTCCCATTCTATCGAATCCAAGCCGTTGAATCAGTGAAGACCGGGTCACAACTATTTCAAGAAATTTTGATGGATTCTGAGAGAGGACAAACACGTGTGTAATGTTTTTAGTTCCTGCCCGTGGGCCCACTGTGTTTTTTTTTAGGAATCTTTGTTTGTAGCCAAAGTGGCACATCATCCAATGAAAATGTGAAAAAAAAAGTGTCAAATTTTTCCCAAGGAAGATTTAGCCAAACCAAATATGAAATACAGATCTTTAATCATCCTTTGTATAATTTTGGCTACACATTTAGAGTTTTCCTTAAAGTAATCCTGTCTTCACCCTGTCTTTGGGCCTGTTTTCATCCCCATCCCCTCTTTGAGTGGGGTCCGGAAAGGAAGGAAGTTTTATATCATCTGGGTATAAAATGCTGAAAAATCAGCATTTAATGCACAAGGTTCCAAGTAATTATAGTAGTTGTACATGTAGGAGCAGTGAAAATATATGTAGGAGCAGCAGTGGAAGCGCTCATGAAAAAGGAAAGGCGGGGTCAATACCGGATCAAACTCAGTTTAGCACAAAAAGTGGTGCATTTCTGAGTTTGACACCCAGTTGAAGGCTAATGTACTTTTTTGCAGGTTTTTTTTCTGAATCTCACCCGGTTTTGGGGGACCAAACTCAGTAGGCTACTGGTGCCGTGTTTTCCGGACTTTACGGAAAAGTCTATTAAACACCAAATATATCAATCTGGCGATTATATTCCCTATTTTCTCCTCACTTATGGCTATTGAAAACATCGAGAATCAGTTATTTTCGAGTTTTCAAATTTAATTTCTCTTTTTGGCGAAATTTCGCCAACCAAACAGAAAAAAAAGGCTGCCCGTGCCAGTACAAGATAGCCTGGCAGAAGCTAGAACAGAACAGTAAAAGAAGGACAAAATGTAACTAGGGCATGACTCCCCGACTCTTACCGACGATAAGCCTCCCTCTCATCCTATTGGTCGAAGTACATTCCCAGATTCCATCCGTCGACATCCCATTCGAGGATGCAAAGTCTGATTCTTTTTACCGCCGTTTGCTTACTCTCATCTCGGCCCCCTGGTACATAACGCAGGTGCACCGACGTGCGAGAATGACAGCCGTCGGTACTGTGTCTGCAAGGATCGCAACCGTGGGCTATGGAAAGATGGGAGGTATCGGTGCGGGAAAGAAGGCGGTAGGAGCTTCAAGCGCATGCCCCCGGTCAGCAGACTGCCCGCGAGACCCAGTCCGCTCCCCTCCGCCGGCGTTTAAGAAGGGGAGCTTTGCGCTCCTCTTCCCCAACACCAATTCCTTCTCTTCTTCGCAAGAATCGCAGTTTTTCTCGCAACATTCCAAGTTTCGGGCGGCAGATTCAGTCCCTTGGAGTCTTGTGTGCACATTCCGTCGTTCTCTACTTGTTGCTCTCAACACAAGGAATTGGCGATCTTCTGCTACAAGCTTTAGAAAGAAAGGCAGAGAGAGAAGTGCAGTGCTGCAATGGCGGTTGCCTATGCATCAGCTTACAGTGCAGTCGGGAAGCAAAGCCGGAGGCCCGCGCCTAGGCGTGGACAGGTGAAGGTGGCTATCGCCGCTTCTTTGTTCCACGCATTGACGTCGATCGTTCATGGAGCGCGCTCTGCTGCTTTGAGCCATTCGCATTCTAGATGGAGCTTCCGGTCGAGCTGAAGCACAAACGGAATCAGGACATTGTGATTTATACCGTTAGGGAGATGGCAAAGATTTCTATACATTTCCCCGCACCTTCATCTGTTCCGGATACGCTAGCAGCAGCGGACACAGAAAGAAGAAGAAGAAGAAGATCGAGTTCACTCCTTGCTTTCAAGAAAACGAGACCAGGATGCTCCTGCTCTGAAAGAAGTTGGTTTGATTTCTGATTCATTCCTTGGAAATTTGTGGGTGAGGAAGATCTCTGACCACGATTTGATTTCCAGCTCTCCTGAAAGATCGGAGGAGCGGCGGAGCAAGAGAAAGGTCGGAAGTCGGAACATTTGTGCAGTGAGAAAGGCGAGGAATTGTTGGGTCTTAGTTTCACTTGAGGAAATTTTGAAAAACAGTCTTCTTGAGTTTGTACTAAACAGCAAAGGCTCTTCAGATGACAACATCTGCGGTCTTAAAAATTGTTACACATGATTAGCATTTTCAATCAAAAGAGTTGTTGGTACAAATTTGAGCAGTTGGAAATGTTAGAACATGGTTGTTGACCATGGCCTAATGTTGATTTTGTTTCAATGAGAAACTTGTCTTTTTATGGAAGCATGTGTTGAAAAAAGTTTACCTCAGCTGCATTTGAGTTTCGTTAGAATCTGCTATTTGAAATTGACCTCAATAGAAATTTCATATCAAATGTCAAGAGGAAACATCAAGTTCACAGCATTGATAAGTAGTGATCCTCAGGAGAAACTTCATAGCAAATTTCACCACAAGAACATCAACTTCACAGCATTGATAAGTAATGATTTTCAAGAGAAGCTTTGTCAAATTTCAAGAGGAAACATAAAATGCACGGCATTGATTTTCAAGAGAAACTTCATATCAAATTTCAAGAACAAAATATCAACTTTCACAGCATTGATAGGTATTGACTTCAAGAGAAACCTCAACTTGACGGCATTGATAAGTAATGAATTCAGAAACTTGGTGTCATATTTCAAGATGAAAACTTTGACAGAGTTCCTCAACAAATATCCTTCCACACCCCAATCCCGTAAGTTGTTTCCTAGAATTTTGGCATGTTCCTAAACAACCCTACATGTTTTACAAGTGAATTTGCAAATAGCAAGGTTCAAAAAAATGCAGTCCATTAAGGTGCTGGCTACTTGATGTCTTAAAACCCTGTCACTTAGTACGAGGAGGATGCAAGGTTGAAATTGCACCCACAATTGTTAGGGTTTGTGCATCTTGAGTGACACCTCTAAGTAAAATGAGAGAGAATTGTGTGCAACAAGCTCCAAATTCTTGTCAAAAGTTCCTTCAAATTTTCATGTATTTTGCTTGCAACATGTAAGCACTAGCTCTCTAAGACAATTCTTCGAAAACAATTAGAGGCACTGATTTGAACAATCTCATTGGCCAAATTTTTTTTCGTTGTACTTAGAGAGACCAGTATGAGACTATTACAACATTTAAGTGCCAGTTTGCTTAACTTAACTCTATAAAATTATTCAAAACTCCCATTCTAAGAATCTCATTGGCAATATAGGCTTCTTTTTTTTCACAAGCCTATTCCACAAACCCAGTAAGTATATCTCTGCATTATTTTTCCACTACTAGTACAACCGTTGTCTGTATACAGACGGTTCAAAAAACACAACATTCATGGGGTAGGAGATTGGCAGTGGATCATACACATGACAGGATTAAACAACCCACTAACTCATGGGTTGGAGGATTGGTAGTGGGTAAAAGGTACATGAGCACCACAGCTTGCAACCTAACACAAAAGGTTCAACTTCTTTTGTTTGTTCTGCAATACACAGATATGAGTTCAAATCATTTCAAGCTTCCAAAACATGATTGAACCAGCTAGACAGAAATCGCACACCAACACCAAATCACTAACATTTGGATAATCTCTTTTCTACCATATTCAAATTTTTTTCTTTTGTCTTCTATGGTCTTTTGTGGTTGGCTTATATACAAGTCTGTAAAGAGCCAGTTCTTATATGCTTTAAGCCACAGTTCTCAAAAATTTGAGAACCCATTTTGATACATAATGGCAGTTGTCATAAACTTGATGAAGTGATCAAATACCCTTTTATAAAACATTGGTTCTTTGAGGGTTGTTGAAAAAGCTGGAACAGGAGGAGTCAGGAGCTTCTTTGATTCTGAAAAGTTGCAAAAAAGCTGAAACTGGAGGATATCAAAAGAGCATTATTTATTTTTTTAAAAACACTAAAAATCACCAGATATTCTTGCAAATGCTGTGCCTAGAAGGCCAAAGAATCCACATGATGTGTGCTCCATTCCTCCACCCAATATGTTTAATGTTTTCCACTCTGGGTCCAGCTTTTAGTAGTACCAAACATATGCTCACTCCAGAAGACAAATTATTCATCCCCCAAAAGTTGAATTAAAAAGATGCGAGTCCCAGTTATTTCAGTTATCATCCAAATCCGTCTTCTTCGTGCCACTAGGAACTTATAAAAACTCTGTTATACACTTATCACCACATATCACTTACTTTTGCGTGATTAGAGATTCAAGCTTACAATAGTGCAAATCATCAATTTTTTCTTAATTGATCTTTGCTACTAGAAATTTGGTAGTTAGCAATTTTCAAATAGAATTTTGGTCCTTAAATCTTTCCTTGCAATTTCACAATCTTCTTTGTTGGCCTTGCCTACCAAGGCAAGGATGTTGTGTTATTCATTATATATAGTATAGTAGCTTAATGGATTTGGCCCCTAGGTAATAGGTCTATTTTTATATGAGAATTTTTGAAAGATGATATTTCGGCTTGTGTTGAAACTTGAGATTAGTTATAGAGTTTTAATACCTTGAAGGATTTTAGTTTCTTTGAGAGGATTTTTTGAAGATTAATATATTTTTGCATGGTGAAAGATTTGAGTTTCCATAATTGTTCTTTTGCCTTAAGATTACTTTTTAATGTAAATGGCAAGGCCACCATGTGACACACCCCTGGTTGATCTTTCTTTTGTAGTGCATTTCCTGGTAAAATAAAGCTTGGCAGGTTTATATTTGGGGGTACTCCAAACGATGAACCCTCTTCATTCATCCCCAAAGCATCCAATCACAAGTTTGAGTACGGTTCAGTCATCCAGAGGAACCTTTTTGGACCATGTGGGAAAACCCTAGGGTCTATTGATGATACGCTAGGTACAGGCTTTCCACAACGTGCGTCAATGCCACGCAGTAGATACCAATGCTACTCTAAGTGAGACAAAGTAGGTACCTATTATAGGTTACCTACTCCTAAACTTTTGGCCAACTGGTCATACGTTCACACACACACACACACACACATACCTACGCTCCAAGTCACTGCCAGAAGCCGTCGATTCCCATTCTATCCGATCCGAGCCGTTGAACGGACCAAGACCAAGTCACAAAACCCTAAACCCTAAACCGGGACCCTGACAGAGGACAAACACATGTGCAAATTGTTTTTTGTTCCAGCCCGTGTTTGTTTTTTTTGGAACCTTTGTTAGTAGCCAAAATGGCCATCATCCATAGGGAAATGAAAAAAAAAAAGTGGCGATCATCCCTAGGAAGGTGTAGCCAAATACACCGTGGCTATAAATATATGGAAAATGAAAATCTTTGATCATCCTTCTATATTCTTGGCTACAAGCTGAAAACCACGTACAGAATTCTGGCGATTTTCCCTTTTTTCCCTCACTTCTGGCGATTGAAAACCTCCCTAATTACTTCATTTTCGAATTTTTCAATTTCTTTTTGTTGAAATTTCGCCAAAGCTAAAAAAAAAAGGCTGCCCGTATCAGTTGCGGCTTGGCTGAAAATGATAGCCTGGCAGAAACTAGCACAGAACAGTAAAAGAAGGACAAAAAGTAACTAGAGCGTGACTCCCGCAACTCTTACCGACGATAAGCCTTCCTCTCATCTTATTGGTTGGGGTACATTCGAGATTCCATTTTCCGACATCCGATTGGCAGATGTTTTTAATTTTTTATTCACCGTCTTTTGCTTACTGTTATCTCGGTTGAAACAACCCCGGTACTTGACTCAAGTTCACCGAAATGAGAGAATCGCAGCCGTCGGTAGTGAGTCTGCAACGATCGTAACCGTGGGCCGTGAAAAGATGGGACTATCGGTATGGGAAAGAAGGCGGTAGGAGCTTCAAGCCCACGCCAAGGGTCATCAGACTGCCCGCGAGACCCGCCCCGCTCGTGTCCGCCGGCGTCATAAGAAGGGAAGCTTTGCGCTCTTCTTCCTCAACACCAATTCCTCTCCTCTTCATCGTCAAGGTTGGACTCTCTCTCGCAAAATTCTGAGTTTTGGGCGACGGATTCAGTCCCTTGGAGTCTTGCTTTTTACTTCCCTTGTACATTCTGTTGTTCTACATACTTCTTGGTATCAACAGAAGGAGTTGGCGATCACTGGTGGTGGCTCGTCTTCTGCTACAAGATTTAGAAAGAAAGGCAGAGAGAGAAGTGCAGTGCAGCAATGGCGGTCGCCTATGCGTCAGCTTATCGTGCAGCCGGTGGGAAGCAGAACCGGAGGCCCGCGCCTAAGCGCGGCCAGGTGAAGGCAGCCATTGCTGCCTCTTGGTTGCACGCTCTGGCGTCAGTCGTTCATGGAGCGCGCTCTGTGGCCTTGAGCCGCTCGCATTCCAGATGGAGTTTCCGTTCCAGCTGAAGCACAAATGATGGAAGGTTTTAATTTCTACTGTAAGGCCGTCGATGCAAAGATTTCTATACATTTCAGGAGCTTCATCTGCTGACAAGGAAGAAGAAGAAGAAGAAGAAGATGAAAATAGGGTTTCTTTAAGAAGACCGCAAGACATGCAGGATGCTGATCTGAAGAAGTCGGCTTGATGTCGGGCAATTGCTTAAGAGAGCCGGAGCTGCCGAGCAAGAGAAAAATCGGAACATCTGTCCAGTGATGGAGGTGAGCTGGAGCGGGCCTTGCGGAGGAAGGAGATGTGAAAAAGAAGCGCCGGCGTCGCCACAGTTTCATCAAATTCCTGATTTCTTCATGAAACTAATGATTGCCCTGTTTCTTGTACTAAATCTCAGAGTACAAAAACTGCGGAACATTGCTCACTGATGTCTTTCTAGCAAGTTAGAAAGAGATTTCTGGAACTTTTTTGACATCGTTCCGAGGAGATCTAGGAGACTAGAGAGAGCTAACGCTTCTCGAAGCTCTTTAGGGTTTGCAACTTGTATCCGAAGCTTTAACAATGACAATTTTGTTCCCATATTTGTGAAATTCTGTCTCGCCCAAATTCTGTGTCATTTTTGTCCCAAAGGTCCTCAGTACTCAACTTGCTTTGAAATTGGTTCCAATCTAATTAATCATGTTGTTGTGGATGATGGTACTGAGGATGGCAGGTGCCTCCTTGTTCTCAGCGCAACCAACATATCCCCACTGGAGTTTAGATGACTGACAAGCTTCCCATTTTGATTGTAATGCTGTTTGAAAATCTTCAATCAATAGGGTAAGCATGCTCATCGTCATACACAGCTCAGTGATCAAATCTTTGAATATCTTCCTTGCATTTCTTGTTGGTTTTGAATGCTCTAAATGCTTATGGGTGTGCCAAGTCGAGCTCTACATAATTTCTTTGAACTTCATAGACAAAGGAGCAATGAGGAAGAACCACAATGTGAGTCCCATAGAGTGGATTTTTTCAGGAAAACAACCCCTACTTCCAAACCCCATCTCTTTTCATTTCTTGTTCATTTTGAGTGATCTAAACAACTATGGGTGCACCAAGAGGAGCTCTACATAACAAACTCTTGAGGCAAGGGAGCAATGCAAAAGATTAGCATGTCCAAATACTGACCCCTTGCTTCTTTAACCCATATCTTCCTCATTTTTCATCCATTTTGAACAATTTAAACAGCTATGGGTGCTCCAAGCAAAGCTCTACATAAACTTTTGGAACTGCAGAGATAATGGAGCAATGTCTTAGGATTTTAAGCTCTCAAGAAGCCTAAGTGTCTGATCATTGGCCTGCTTACCCTATGGAAAACACCAGCAGTAAATATTTCTAGTGTATCTAGAGGGCATGTTATCAAGAAGAATGTTTGCTCTGCAAAAGGTCTGGGCATTTTTTTTCTTGAAATGGCCCTGCCTCATCATGGAAAAAATGAAAAAAGTAATTTGTTGCTGATGCAAAGTAACACCCTCAAAGTCCATGCCCCAAACAAATGCCCACCCTTCCTCAAGTTGGTGCTTGTTTTTGGAACGCCCTACTCCTCAAGCAGTAAAACCCTGCTCATATCAATGTCTACAAACCAAGATTGCCATCACATGCAGAGAAGTTTTCCTAGATTAATTAATCATTCAGATGCCTGGATAGGTATATGGTGATGGGGATCAAAATCAATTCTAATCCTTTGGATGGTTGAGTGTCTCACAAATAATCAAAAAAAACAGACTAACCTGCTTCAATGAGAAATTAGTCTTTGTGTTGAACCATGCGTTCAAGTGTAGGGTAAAGCCCAGCCCAGAACCTTACCAAATGTGGGGCCAGACTCATCCGGCCCTCCATTTTGGGAAAATCCCTCACTGCTGCGCCTTACCTACATGGGCCTTATCCATGGCAAAGAATGAGGTGAACCTTATCATAAACACAAGGTGCCCTCCAAATTCACTAGAACATTTCTCCCAGTGCTTTATGAGATCAAGGGGTTCATGGCCACTGGAGCAAGTAAAAGGCTTCATTAGAATCTGCACTCCAGAAGTCAATTTCAATCGAAACCTCATTGCTTGCTTACCCAGCAACACCTTGGTAAGATCCTCAGCAACCGCTTGGTAAGATCCTCAGCAACACCTTGGTAAGATCCTCAGCAACGCCTTGGTAAGATCCTCAGCAACGCCTTGGTAAGATCCTCAGGAACACCTTGGTAAGATCCTCAGCAACGCGTTGGTAAGTTCCTCAACTACAATCCTACCCTCCCCAGTCCCTTATGCTTTTGATGTTGCTTGCAACATAAAATTTGGCATGTTCCTAAACAAACTGCATATATACTTATTATTTATTTATATATATAAGAGTTGACACTTTGCAGATAGCCAGGTTGAAAACAATCTCATCCATTAAGGTGCTTACCAGCTTGACCTCTCCACCTAAAAGAAAGGGTCCCACTAATTCATGGAGTGGGAGATTGGTAGTGGGTCCTCCTTAACACAGCTTGCAACAAATTGTTTAATTTAAGAGCCCAATAATTCATGGGGTGGGGAATTGGTAGGCTAGTGGGTTATCCTTTCACAGCTTGCAACCTAACACAAAAGGTTGAATTTTGTTTGTTTGTTTTACGAGAGTCGGCTATGAGATTCAACTTTTCAAATTGTTTGACAAACAAGTCAGAAATTGAGTGCCATCACAGAATAATTAACATGTAGCTAATTTTCTCTTCGCCTTTTTTGACATCCTTTCTCTTCTGTGGCCAGCATCCATTCGCCAATTGCCAGCAGGTCACGTCTACTATACTTGGCTTGGGGATCAAGCTTTCAAATCCACAAAGCCCAATTCTTGATCTTGAACTCAAAGACACACCCAAATGCATGAACTGTCCAAGACACAGATAATCAGCAATGCCTATCTGATAGAGAGAAGAAAACTCATAATTTCAAGTGCCAGGCTTTTCCCAAAATTCTTGCTAGCTGTTCAAAAGCATGATTGACATCTCTCCTACTGTTGCAGCTCCAGCCAAAAGAATTGCATGTTTTGTGCTTCAGTACGTACCTGACCTCATGCAGTCGTCCACCTAGCACTACCTTCCTTTGTGCAGGTCCTCTGGAAGCATCCAGTGGATGTACATAAGAATTCCCGTCCCACATTTTAGATGATTTCATTGCGGATGCTATATGACGTGATAGAAAGATCATCTGAGGGAGGGCAGGTAAACAGCTGAAAACAGCCTTTAAAAAAAGGGGAAAATCTTAACCAGAAAATTAAACTTATATCATGCCAAAATGTGATTTTTATAATTACACAAATATCAAAAATACAATAATACTTATATTGGACTTGTCGTTTATATAATTTTTTATAATCATTTATATTAAAATGATATAAATAATTATTATTTTTCAATTGCGTAGTTGTACGAGTGTAATCATGAAAGTCATGTTTTGATAAAATATTAAAAACAAAAAAATCTGACTCTAAAATATTTAGTGTATTTTATTTTGTTTTCTAATTTTTTGATGTAGCATGATGCATCATCACCCAGCATCTCGACAAAGATTTAGCATTACCTGGTGACAGGTTCTAGAAAACTGGCCAAACATTAGAAAATTGGCAAAAAACAATTGTCCCCAAAGTTCAAACTAAAAACTCAGTTTGAATTGTGATTGAAATTTTCCCCCAAAAAAATCCTTGGCAAATATTTCTTGGAAAAACAGGATTTTCTTGGAACAGAATATTTATGTTATGCTTTTTTTTGTCACATGGGTTGCTAAAAAAATCACCACTGAAAAAACACATTAGGACTCCCTCCTATTTGGTCCTTTATTCACCTCTTATCATTCAAGTGGAATTTACAGATGAGGAATAATAATTGAGGCTACCTCTTAGAGGGAATTTGGCATAATGAAATGACATGGTAAATTAACAAAAGTAATGTGATTTTTAGGAAAACATCCGAGATGTAGTTTTCTTCAATCCCATTTACCAAAAAACATTTTCTTCAATCCCCCCAAAAATACAAAATAATATTATTATTTTTTTAAAAAAAATTAAAAATAGACTCTTAGGCTTTATGAAAAATCACAGCTTTTAAGAGTCCCAAACAAACATGGTTTTTTTTTCATTCCCAAAAAAAAAGATATTCATCATGCCTGAAACGAAGAAATTTTAAAAAGTACAAGTTCCGCTCATTTTATCATCCAGAGCTGTCTTTGTACCACGCGGGAAATAGCGTCCATTATAGCCTTTATCACCACGTGAGGTAATGATCAGTGACTAGTAACCTATCACCTATTTATTAGTAAGTGGAATCTAGTAGGTACTAGGCACACCTACACTAGGTACCTCTAGGGTCATGCAAACCGGTCATAACTTCTAAGAGCACACGACAGAGGCTTTCGGTCCAAGGTACCGTCAGCACCGTCGATTTCGAATTCTCGAACCTGAGCCGTTGATCTGGAAGAGACCAAGTCATGACTATTTGGACGAAAAGTTTTTTGACTTACAGAGGATTTGACTGCACGTGCTTCTTTTTTTTTTTCCTCCTCGGCCCGTGACCGTTTGGGTTATTCTAAAAGACAGCCTTGGAAAGAAAGAGTAACAGACGACTAACAAATTAGGGAATTTGTTTTTTTACTGTTGCGTTCATTCCCCATTTTTTACTGCAGGTATGCTGCTAATCTTATTGGCTAAAAGTAAGGGCCGGAATCCATTTGCCAACGTCCATTGGTGGTAGAAAATTACTAGCCAGTAAAATCACACCATGTCATCAAGAACAAAGAAACGAATCTTCGTTTGCCTCTGCCTTTTTATCTCAGATGGTAAAAACGAGGATTGTGGAAGTGACAAAATCAGAACCGTCGGGAGAATTTTTGGGAATATCGTGACCGTGAACGTGGAAAGATGGTTGGTATCAGTATGGGAAAGAAGGGGTTGTATGTTAAAGCTTCGGGCGCGCGGCAAGTTTGTCTACTCTGCCCGTTTTAGACCCGGGCAGTGGCTCGCACTTCTTCGCCGACGCTATGAATAGGGACAGAGCTTCGCGCTCTTCTCGCTCATTACGAATTCCTTCTTCTTTGTCGCGAAATTCCGAGTTTGTGGGATCGAGATCGCTTTGGGCGATTGGGTTCAAGCATCTTCTCTACAATTCAGCTCTTGTTTTTCTCTTTTGGAACTGTTTTTGGGCGGATTTTGGCAGAGATTTTTGTTTTATTGACCAAGGGTTTTAGCACTCTGTTCTTCTGCATTTGGCATTTTCACCCACTTTGCTGCTTTCATTGCTTCTCTTATCTGTGGTTTTGTGGAGGGTTGTTGGAAGTTGGTCTTGTGGAAAAAGAATTGAGGACATTCTCTTTGGATTCTTTGTCGTGAGTTTTGTGTGTGTCTTTTCGAGTGTTTTTTTTTGCTGTGCGTGGTTGGGCTATCTTGTGTTTTGCAAGTGAGGCATTGTTGGAAAACGGGGTTTGGAGAATAGTTGGCGATTCTGCTTCGGTGAAGGACCTGTGTTTTTGCTCTCTCCGTCTTTCTGTTATGCTTGTTCTGACCAGAAGGAAATTCAAAACGGCTAGTTCTTCTTCTCCTGCTACCGGCATCAGAAAGATAGACAGAAGTGCAATGGGGGTCGCATATGCATCAGGTTCGCGTCAAACAGCACAGAAGCAGAGGAGGCCTCTTCCTAGGCGTGGCCAAGTGAAGGCCGCCATCGCCGCTTCGTGGTTACACACACTGGCGTCGATCGTTCATGGAGCACGCTCTGTGGCCTTAAGCCACTCGCACTCCGGATGGAGCTTCCGGTCGAACTGAAGAACAAACGGAAGGACTGTGATTTCTACCATTTAAAGGTAGATGCAAAAATTTACAAACATTTCCGGAGCTCGGATTCGAATACATCACGAGCTGACAAGGAACAAGAAGAAAGACAACTATAAGAACATAGGGTGGTCCAAGCTTTGACGAAGGCCAGAGCCGGATGCCAATCTGAAAAAAAAAATTGTTTGATTTCTTGATTCATTCTTGCAAGAAATTTGTGGATCTACGGCAGATCCAAGGCCAAGGTTTCATATCTCCCAAAATGTGGAGAGTGGTCCAGCGCTGAGCAAGAACAAAGTCGGAAGCATGTCTGGTGATGGAGGTGGAGAGCGAGCCATTGCGAAGAATGTCGATGTCAAGAGAATCGGCTTCGTCAACGCAGCTTCATCAAATCCCTGACTTTCTCCGAGTACTGTAATACTGCGCTTTCTCGGTAGAAAATGTTTGAAGGCACTTAGTGGAAGCAGGTCCAGTGAAGGAGAAAAAAAAACCCCAATTGCTCACTGTCATTTTGCAAGTTTAGAAACTCGTATTTGGAGCTGCACTGCAGAGGTCATGGAGGGCAGAGAAATTACTAGAGAGAGATTCTTACTCAGCCTTTGTTGTTGCAATGTGGGCAAATTACTAGCATCAGAAAGTTTGCCAAACCCTAAGCTCTTCTTTTCTGTGAATACTACCAATCTTCTGAACAAAAGTTTCTCAAATCATAAACTTGAAACACTGATGTTTTGTGCATAATATCATCCTCAATTTGGAAGTTGCTTTGTTGGTCAAATTTTGCAACGCTATGGTGCAAGAGCAGAAGCTCAAGCTCTTTCTTTTCTGTGAATACTACCAATTTTCCAAACAAAAGTTTCTCAAATTGTAAATTTGAAACACTGATGTTTTGTGCATAAGGTCATCCTCAACATGGAAGTTGCTTTGTTGGTCAAATTTTGCAATACTATGGTGCAAGAACAGCAGATCAAGAATGGCCTGGTTGTGAAAGAAACTTTCAAGGATTGAAGGGTACATTCCACCTGAAGCCTGCCATGATACATGGTGATGAAAAGCTCATAAGATTTTGAAAAGGACGAAGGTTTGAAGTTTTTGCATTTTCTGTAATGAATCTGGTGTTAAGAGATTTGGTGAAATTGGTCCTGTTTTGTGTTTTTCTCTCAGTGCAAAAGTGTATGATGCTTCCCATGTCTACGTGCAATTGCAATTTACACAAATATGTGCCATTCTTGAGCATTGCCATTTTGTGCAATGTACAATGTACACCAATGTATGCCATTCCTGAGCCTTGTCCTTTGGGGCAATGTACAATGTACACCAATTTGTGTCATTCTTGAGCATTTTCCTTTCAGGCAAATGTCTATGTGTGCCATTCTTGAGCATTGTCCTTGGGGCAAATGTCTAATGTACACCAATATGTGCATTAGACATTGTCCTTTTGAGCTTTGTCTAATGTGTATCCCAATTGTGGAGGGATTCTTTTGGAGCAAGAATGTAGAACTTGACAACAGTATTGTTATCAGAAGACTTAAGCTTATTTGAGTCCTTGAGCTCAAGGTTCCCCAAATGTGCATCTAGAACTGGAGAAAAAAATTTAAAACTGGAACAAGAATTTCATAAATCATCACCTAGTTGTCAAATATCTGGAGGCTGTCTATAAGAGTTTTTAACTCAGAAGTCCTGCATTGTGTCAACCATCACCGTGCCTAAATGTTGGTAATTTTCACATAAAGGCACCACTCACGCACTTGGATTTGTCTTCACATCCACACTACGATCCTTGCTAAACCCCTAACTACCTGCATATGGCAAGCCATGCACTTGGTTAGTTTTAGCATTCACCTAATCTCTTGAATCTCCCGAGTCTTGGGCTAACCTTAACCCCTAAACAGGTGTGAATAAAACTCACCATGGACTTCCCAACTAGTTCAAAGCCTCGTCACTTGAGATTACCACTTCGCATAGAAAAAATGTCGTTTTTTCCAACTTTTGCTCTTTGCACCTATGCAAGTTATGAGTGATGTCAAATTGAAAGTCAAACTCAACTCAACACTTAGACTCATAACCTAATCTGTCATAAAGGCCACCCCATAATGGTATGGACTTGGCCCTGACTTGGCAAGTCACTCTACGTGAAAGTTTGCCTAGAAGGGCATGTCAACTACCCTCTCATTTTGCTAGGTTTTCAGATTTGAACATTTAGGACACCTAGCAACAACACTTGAAAAACACCAAGGACCTTATGTGTAGGGTAATAGGTCTCTCATTTACTGGTAGGCAAAGCCCTCAGTCACAGGCTTTACTGGAATAATGGCCCACACGAGGTTGAGGGGCCCCTTGTTCCCATAAAGCCCATAACTAAGGGCTTTATTGTGTGTAAAAGATGTGGACAGTTTTTTATGTTTTATTTTCATTTTTCAGTGATACCTGGCAGATACCTGCAGGATATTGTGCCCAAAAGAATTAAAAGGAGGACAGGCATTTTGAAAAAATTAATTCCCATAAGAGAAGGCATTGCATTTTTCAAAAGCCTGGAGGCATTATGTTTATTGAAATGCCTGAACTTTGTGGAAAAAAAAAATTTCGGCTATGCAGGAACTGGTTTATATGGGTGGGTTCTTTGCAAAAAGTTTCGTATGTTGTTTCTACAGGACCATTTTGGTCATATCATCATCCCTGCATCATTACAAAGATGATTAAAAAAATCTACCTCATATTCAAGCTTAATTACATTAAAAAAATTTATTAATTGTATAATAATTATCTCCCACCTTTCCTAATAACTATCTCCATTTTATAATTATCTCTCTGTTTTTTCTTATTCACTAACATGAGTATAAAAAAACAAATTAACATGTGTCTTTTCATCTCCATGAAATGTATGTTAATTTAAATTAAATTTGAAATTGGTATAAATAAATGAAAACATAAGAAAAATTTAAAACAGTTGATCATTGTTGGTAGTGCACAGCAATGCGGAGCTAAAATGAATTGTAACATGCTCCCCAACTATAATACAAAAATCCAACCCTGTCTTGACATGGATGTTAGAGGCCTTTTGTAATAATAAGGTGCCTTCTCTGTTCAGGAGGCCTTATTTACAAAATGTAAGGTGCCCTCCAAATACACCATGAAATTTCTCTGAGTGCTGGACAGATATTTCCTACCCAGGAGCGGATTTCTAACTGAAAATCACATCATGTGCCAAGTATGGCTTGCGCAAGAAGATTTCATCCATGAAGATAACTTCTAGCAAACTATAGAAACATTATTGCACATTCATCCTCCAGTTTTGTGTAAGGCAGCATGGCATTCCACCGAGGTGGGGCCCCAAGCCACAGTTTTGATGTGTAATGCCCAGCTACCATGGCATTACCTGGCGTAATGTGACAAGTGACTATGAATGGGAGGCCCCCATATACTGGCCCACCGTGCGCTGGGAAGACGCAATGCCTGACCACCAGTTCAGTACACTTTCAAGAGAAGCTTCCACAGAAAGCTTTCAACTGAAGATGCTATTCTGCACAGTTGGTCTCATTGTAAACTTTCACTTGTCAAGCTTTCAACAGATTACATGCTTTTCTGAAGTGGTTTCCAGAGAAACTTCAATAGAAACTTCTGAGCCTAAGCACGGTTTGATTTAAAGCTTTTTACTGCTCCTCGACATGTAAGCATTCAACAGAAGATGCTTTTCTGAAGTGGGTTTCCAGAGAAACTTCCATGGCTGGCCTCATCGAATTTCTCAAATATATCCACTCCCTCCTTCCCCCCTCCTCGAGTTGCCTTCAACAACAAACTTTGCATGTTCCTTATGAACAACCTGCAGATGAAGGGGAGCAAGTGACCATTTGGCGCCTGTCAATGATCAATTATGTCTGGGAACCAACTTGAGCTGCCTAGTTACCGCACATAATCTCACCACTCCTGTAGCTTGATTATTTGCTGGTTACTTAGTCTATAATTGGGCAGGTGGGAAGATGTCAGCAGTCATCACCCGACCATCACATCTTGCAAAGTGTCACCCGGAAGGTTTACAGTGACTTTCTTTTCTGACTGGCTTTCTAATTTGTGAAGAGTCAGATAATTGGAGATTCCACTGACTTCAACTTTCCAACGAATTTGACAAACTAGTCAGAAACAAACCAGTCAGAAATTCAGTTCCACCATTTGAAAAAATAAATGAAAATTATGAACTTGAAGCTCGTCTCTCAGTTTCTTTTTTAAGTCATTTTTTCCATGGCGAGCACCCATTTGCACACGCATCAAGTCACTGGTCCTTGTAATGCATGGTCGCCCTTCTTGCATGTGAAGCAAATCCACGTTTCACTCCGCCCGGGTTTTTTTGCCAAACCTTCTTCCGGGCATCTGAAAAGCGTCACCTACGTTACTTCTTTCTGCTCCTGCTCAGCCTGCTTTTTCAATGGGTATAAATAGCCCCAAAAAAGCTATATTAAAAATTAAAAGCTCTTAAAATTAAGTGCTTTTTGAGATTTTCAATTGCCATAATTCGACCAGAAATTAAGAAAAATCGCCAGATTTCTCTCTGTACATGGTTCAAGTAGCCAGCCAACAATAATAGAAGGACGTTTTGAAATTTTACTTTCGTATTTACCTTGTAGCCATATTTGGCTAAATCTGGATCATCGCCAATTTGGCTACTTCACGAAATTGAGAAAAATAAAAAATTTAAATCACTGCTCCAAAAGAAGCCAAAATAGAATTGCACGATCGCCGGCCGGCAATACGACGCTGACCTCAGGCAGTCGTCAAGCACGTCAGAGCACCACTGTTGTGCGGATTGAGGACCGTCGTAAGCAGTCAGAGGCACGTTTATGATCTTTTGTCATTTGTCAGATTAAGAAGGCTAGAATATTGGTTTCATGGATGATACATTTCCCACTCATCCTCATGGACGACTTGAACAACCCTTAATTCAGGTCTATACTTTTCTCACCCTCCAAAGATCATCCATTTGATCTTTTATCATCCAAACGTACCATGTACGTTTGTCTCATGTGAGTAAACACGACTTCTACGAGGTCTCGTTTATAGCCTTACTACTCACGTGCGTTCAATGCCTATAAGTAGGTACCTAGCTCCTAGTAGCATTAGGTCATAGGTACCTACTTCTACGTCATAGGGACCGAGGGTCGCGCACGCTGGTCAAAACTTCTAAAGAAGGAGAAAACAAGCGAGAGACTTCCGGTCCAAGCGAGTGCCAGAACCGTCGATTCCTCATCTCTTCCAATCGGAGCCGTTGATGGGAATTAAAACCAGGTCATGATTAACTGACTGATTGCAGAATTAATTTTTGCGGGACTGAGAAACGGTTCGACGGCAAGTGCTTTTTTCTCAGCCCGTTGCCCGTTCGGGCATGACAAAAAAAACGTTAGAACAAAACAGTAAAAGAAGGAAAATGGTAAGTAAGGTATTTTCTATCGCAGTCATTGCCTATGTAGTTACCGAAGTTACAGCGCTCATGTTATTGGTTTAAAATAAATGCCAAGGATACTTTCGCCGACTTTCATTGGCGGAAAGAAAAAACATTCCAGACCATGGAAAGATTTTTTGATCTTGTTCCCCTCGTGCTTGTTATATGGGGTCTTTTTGGGAACTGGGTTATTTGACGGATAGATCGGAGCCGTTGGAAGAGTTTTTAGGAAAATCTTCACCGTGGGCATGGAAAGACGAGAGGTTTCGGTATGGGAAAGAAGACGGTAAAGCTTCCGTCGCACGACAAGTTCCGCAGACTGCCCGCGAGACCCGATCAGTTCTTCTTCGCCGGCACTACTTATATCGGAGCTTCGCTCTCTTCTCTGCTAACACGAATTCCTTCCTCTTCGACACAAATCCTCTTCCAATTTCTGAGTTTGGAGATCTTGATCGATTTGGGTGAAGCATTTCAGCATCCTCTCTAGAACTTGGTTGTTATTCTGCTTTCTTTTTTTCTGTTTTTTTCGAGGGAAATTTTCCCGAAATCGAAGTTGTTTCCAGTTTTGTCTTACAGGTGAAGGGTTTCTTAGCACTCTGTCTTGCATTCGTCCTTCGGTTTTGGATTCGTTGCTTGTGTTGTCTGTGTTCAGTATACTACCTTCGGAAGCGGCATTTGTTGGGGAAAAAAACCGTGTTTGTTTGAAATCGGAGCTTTGGAGGAGTTTTTTGTTGTGGGAAAAAGGAATTGAGGACGACGTTTTGGATTCGGAGTTTTGAGTGTTTTGTGTAAGCTTGTTCGTGTGCCAGTGTTTTTGCCGTGCGTGGTTCGGCAGGCAATATTGTGTTTCTTGGTCCTTTTTATTGTGCTCGCTACGTCTTTCTGTATTGCTTGCTCTCAGCGGAACAAGTTAGCAACAGCTCGTTCATCTTTTTGCTACAAGAATCAGAAAGAAAGACAGAGAAATTAAGTGCAATGGCGGTCGCATATGCATCAGCTTACAGTGCAGTGGGGAAGCAGAGGAGGCCCGCGCCAAGGCGCGGCCAGGTGAAGGCAGCCATAGCCGCCTCATGGTTACACACACTGTCGTCGATCGTTCATGGAGCACGCTCTGCGGCCTTGCGCCACTCGCACTCATGGAGCTTCAGGTCGAACTGAACGAAGTTATGCGATTTCTACCGTTAGGTAGATACAAAGACCTTACATGCACACTTCCGAAGCTTCATCTGGTTCGAATACACCAGCAACTGGAAATGGAGCAAGAAGAAGAAGAAAGGAGTTGCTAGGGTTCAAGCTCCAGGAAGGCGAGACGAGGATCCCGATCGGAAGACATCGTCTGATTTCTTGACTCATTTCGGCGAAAAATTTGCTGGGATGAAGATCGGTGACCACGAAGTGATGTCTCACAAATGTGTGAAAGAGGGGCAGCTGAGCCAGGAAGAAGTCGGAAGATGTGTCCATCACAACCGAGCCAGGAAGATGTCTGAAGATGTGTTCAGTGGTGGAGACTGGGAAACAGGCCTTGCCGAGGATGAAGATGTCAAAAGAAAGCCCATTCGCCACAGGTTCATCAAACTCCTGATTTCTCCGAGAAACCTTCCTGATTGCTTGCGTACAAGAGCACACAATCTTTGAGCAGAGTTACTCGACACAGACATTCACAAACTGCCAAGTGCTCCCTGGCCTCAGGCAAGTTAGAATGTAATTTGCTTTGTTAGGTAATGTATACCAATGTACATTTCATTTGGTTTTTTGTCAAGTGCTGGCAAGAAGAACAGCACA
The DNA here is from genome assembly GCA_963920785.1 of Sphagnum contortum. Lineage (NCBI taxonomy): Eukaryota > Viridiplantae > Streptophyta > Sphagnopsida > Sphagnales > Sphagnaceae > Sphagnum > Sphagnum contortum. The sequence continues at coordinate 3,132,871 of OY987277.1, read as the reverse complement.
CTAGTTTGTGAAAAGCAGAGCATTAGCTGTAGTGCAGACATGCTCTTTTAGAGCAGGACAAAACATAGTCCATGATTTGATTGAAAAGCACTCTTTTCACAAATAAATGACCCCTGTTCTCAATTGCTTGATGCTTGAATGATTTGACTGATAAACAATTGATGAGCTACTGCATCACAAAAACTCATGGATCATGAAAACTCATTTTGTTCTTCCATTCTCAAAACAAAACAAAAGGCCATATCTGAAACAGAAAGTACAGAAAATATGAGAACTATCACTAGAGGGCTCCTCATATCACTAGTGGACAAGTCCAACTAACAGGAACCGTCTATAACTCATCCTTAAAGTTTTGATCTGCCTCAACTTCCATTCCAAGGTCAACAGAGACTTCCTGTTTCACTTCAGGAATCTCAGGTACTGTAAAAGGAATGGCAGCATTCTTCTTGATGTACTCAACAAAAGCTTCAACTGTCCGATCCGTGTCCACTGACAACTGCACCCTCAAATACGTTTCTCATCAGCAAATGTTTTAGCAATCAAAAAGTCAGTATGGTGAAGGTGAAGTTGAGATACTTTTAAACTTTGAAGTGGTACATGGTTCTGAATTTCATTCCACAACTAAACTACTCATGCAACACAATTCACTGCTTTCAACTTTGATGTGTGTATGGTTGATGACAAAATGATTACCGGTGGTTCCTTGCTCTTATTGCCAGCAGGGAAGAAAAGTATGGTTGGGAATCCTTTGATCTGCCAAAAGGACACAACCCACAACATACATTCAGACTAGACAAAATGTAGAGAGAATGGTCTCTGCTGTTGGAATGCATGTTCAGATGGACTCCAATGCTGTCTTTCAAATATAGGTTAATGATATGATTTAGTCAGAATCGGGAGTGGCTTGATCGAAAAGTATGTCACATGTTGATAACATACAGGATTAGACTGGCTGGGAACGATTGCTGCAGAATGTTAAAAGGGTCAAAATCTTGCTAAGACTGATTCTTCTGGAGCAGGTTGTCAAAACAAGGCATATAGAGACTAGGGTATGATGGCATAGTTGTGACCAAAGACCTAGAGTCCCAAAGGTTCCCCAATGCAATTCTAGAACTGGACAAATGACCAAGAAGAGATTCAAAACCATTGGAGAAGTGATTGCTTTATAAGCATCTAGTAAACCAAGAACCAAGGACAGGAAAGCAAAAAATAAACTGACCTGCACTAAGGCATGCTCATTCTTAGTGCCATCCATTTTTGCAATTACTATGGAAGGAATATCTCGCAACACTTCTCCCAATCGATTGTACTCTGGCTCCAATTTTTTGCAATGGCCACACCATGGTGCATACACCTGCAATGCATCACTGCAATGGTTAGGGTTACACAGTATCAGGCCAGTACACATAATGTTGACATGCTATGGCAGTTTACTAGGTGTATATATGACTCATTAAGCACCAAACCAATCAGATCAAACAGCATTCTATTCCCAGCTAACATGCAAGATGCAAGAAGACCATAAACGCTGTAGATATTTGCTGAAAGGCACCTTCTGCACTAAACTGTGAACCTAGCAGACTGTGAGGTGACAATGGTTATATTGATTTAGGTAGCACTGAAACATATTTTCAGCCATGAGGGCTGCTGCTGGCTTAAGGTTGCCCTATGATGTTAGCCACCAGTATTCGATGCAATCTCAGAATTTCTGATCAAGTAGCAAAATCTAGACACTGTTTTCCACCTAGCAGGTTTGTTAATCTTAATAACTGTTCAACTTTGTCTCAAATACTAGCAGCTGGAGTTGCTATGACCTTTAGCAAGCTTTACCATTCAAGTGACAGTACAGGTGAGAGGTAAATGTCTTGACATGAGTGGTCAGCACACCAAACAAAACCCTTACCTCAAGAAGAACATCTTTGGTTTCATCAAGCACAATATCATCAAAGCTGTTGCTTACTACAATCTTGACGTCACCATCATTCTGCACATGCAGTTTGCACAATAAGAAGTCTTTATGGAATAGACATATAGGAGATAAGTTGGTAATCAAGAAACCTTATGAGTGAACTATCTACTACAAGAGAAAACATGAACGGTGAAATAAACAATAATCAAAATAACTTATCAAGAACAAGCCTTTGATATTGAACACAGGGGACCCAAGATGGGGAAGGTAATGAAAGGAAGACTGTTTGAAAGACTAGTCACCAAAATGCTTAATAACTTTTCAGCACATAGAACAGTTTCTTGTTGACAACTGAAAGTGCTAGAGAATGACACGTTTTCTGCAAGAGGAATAATAGTTGAATTTCTGAAAAATGAAGTTTAGCTGCTGCATCATATCTTTGGTCAATTACAATAATGTTTCTCAAGTGTCACAAGCATCTTCAAATTATGTAAAACCTTCACACCCATGCATTGATTGTCTGCAAAAAGTCTTTTCGAGACCTTGATCAGAGCATAATGGCAAGATCTGAGTTGCTACAAGAGCATTACACTTGTTACAAAAAGTCAATCACAGGAAAATCTTCGAAAAGTAGTTGAAGGTAGGAGATCAATCAAGGACACTGGATAGGTTTGATGCCACATGCCAGGCACACCAATTGCAAACACCATGAATCTTTGAGTAGTGCCAGACATATATAACAACAAGATTTTTGACAAAGCATGTGAATAGATTATGTACAGAGTAGCCCATCATTTACAGATGACATAACAGCAGAGACTGGTGCTGGAGAGAGGGCAGAATGACCTACCTTGTGCGGAATGGGTTCTGATTTCAGATAACGAGGAAGATCACCAGTAAGAAACTTTTCTCCAAATACCTGAGCACCAAAAACCCAGCCACATGCATCTCAAGATTGCTGAATTCTACATCAGGACATTATGATCATTGTCTGTAGATCAAAAGCAGCACTAAATGGAGGATAGATTCTCCTTGTATCAAGAGAGAGATGGCATAGGGCACTGCTTAATAATCCTTCAAAAGAGAAGGGTGTTGGGTCATGGATAATAAAATAGTTGTAATAGCTCAGTATATTGTTGTGAAATGTAAAAATCGTACAGTGGCCACACCAATGTCCCTATATAAGTAAACAAATGAATATGCTGCATGGCACCATTAACTGGTTGTAAATGCACCTCATACAGTAGAGTGATTCATGGTAGGGTCATGATTGGTGATTGGGAGTTGCAGTAATGTCTAGCCACTAACCTTAATTGAATCAAGACTGAAGTCACCTGAATACATGAACTTACGACCATTCTCGTCAACAGAAAAACCTATCATCTGCCCCACAGCATACAATGCAAGATTAGATTCCACAATCAAGACAAGTTTAAAACATAATGGGCATGGGAACTTAGCTGTAATAGGTAGCAGGAGCGCACAATTTGATGTAAAAAGGACAAAGAACTGGTCCAAGAAGAGACATTACCTTTGTCTCATCAGTGGTGAGAGCAAAGAAGTCGAGCACAGGAGTAGCCAATTGCTTATTTGCAAGATCCACAAGCACAAAGATAATCTGCACATTCAGTGGAGTTGTTCTGAGTCACTAATTGCCTTCAAAATCATGAGAGTCTCTCACAAAGGCAGTAATTCCTACTACTTGAGCCAAAGCCTAATTGCACTGGTTTCAATGAAGAGGAATTATCCTTGACTTAATCAGTTTGGCAGATTGTTTGGCTCTGTCCTGCAAAGGTGAGACTCAATAATGGTGTCAGATGTCTCATAATGCTATATGCCCTATGCATCTCAGCCTGTGAGATTGCTGAACATATTTCCAATGCTTTCCATCAATGATATGGCCCCTTGCATGATCTTCAATGATATCATTCCTGACTGACTCAACAAATGATTGTTTTAAAATTTGACTAGCAAACAAGTTACTTCAATACTACATTTGGCATGTACCTACCTTCCTCTTGAAAGACTTGGCAGCTTCTTCAAAGTTGTCACGTATCTTTTCAAATTCTTCAGGTAGAGCAAACAGCAAGAGCTGCCATGACATGAAGAAACTGTTAGGAGACCAAAGTGCACATTGGCATCAGACTGCAGATACTGAAGGTGATGCAATTCTAATGTATCGCTGGGAACAGCTAAAAGGCTATTCAGAAAATTTGCAACTGAAAACTCATATCGGCCTACACAAGATGACGGGCAGAGAGTATCACAGCTCTTACTTGTCTGCTGACTTCATCCTCAAAAATAACTGATGCTGTTTCATGGCTGAATGTAACCACAAGGGGCAGCTTATTTGCAGACAAGAACCCAGAAATCTCCTTTCTTTCAAATGCACCATCTACAAATGTAAGCAACATGAGTTCAGTGTGAAGATGTTGGGAATATCCCATCTCAATGGATTGAAGATACACATAAGAGTAGACACTGCTGGTCATGTGGCTCTGGTAAGTGATGTCATGACCATAAGGAGATTAATCATACCAAACGTTGAAAGCTTCTCATTCTGCTTCTTCAATAAGACCAATGCAGGTGCCTTCTTGTTCAGGCCAAAGACTTGGGCAATGTCCACATCACCAGTCATGTAGAACAAAATGCCATCCTCTTGCCTTGCTACAGCAGTTAACTCCTCTGCATCCTTACCCTGTTCCACAGGGAAATATCAGAGCAGGTGAGTGAACACCTGTTCCAAACAAAACATCCTAAACAACTTGAGACATGTGTAACAAGAAGAGAATCCCTGATCCCCATGGAAAATGGAGCTAGGGTTTTGTAATTGTACAAGTATTTTACAAGGACCCTTGAGAATGAAAAGCAAGAAGACATTTCTTGCATCATCAATTTTTGGGAGGAGCAGTCTAAACTGTCACAAGGATCAGAAAACTATTTCCAGGAATAAGATGCCATTCTCATCAGGTCCATGACTACATGTGTTCAGAACAAAATCTGATGGTGGTGAGGTTGATGGCTTGGCTTAAGCCATTTCACAATTGTAACTCCACAAGCAATTTATTGATTGTTTTCATTCAAGGCTTAGATACGTTTGATTGAACAGAGAAAACCATCTACCTCAAAGTCATCCAGGAAGGCAACAGCAAGAGGAGTTTCTTCTTTCAGCAGTTCTTCTGCATCAGCTGATGATTTGACAACACTAATTGCAGGTCCGGTTTTCTTCTTCACCCACGCCACAATACCGTCACTGAAATCACCAAAACAAAAAAGAGAGAATTGAAATCAGATTTCCACATCATAGACGATGCCGACAAAGAATGTTATGACCTAATGAACGGCCTCCAAAATCGATTTGTCAAGAAACAGGACTAGGAAGCAGGATTCACCAGCTAGCTTCATCACGCCGACCCTAGGCTGATGAGAAGCACAAAAAACCAATTCCAAATGTAGATCGGAAAAAAGAGACCATGAAGTTGCACGGTTCGGACCTCCAGTCCAGAGAGAGGGAGGGGAAAAACAAAAACATCCTTAAATTGGCGAGCATTGTAACACTGCACATAAGATCACGAAGCTTACCGACTAGAAACAGCGTGCCTTTTCTAAGTGCCATACCTCGCTCGCTCGCCTGTGTAACGCTTTGGAACTCCGTCGATAAAGAACAGAATGGTAGGGTAGCTCTGGACTCCAAACTCCTTGGCAAGCTCTGCGTGCACGGTGGCATCGACCTTGGCAAGAGGCACGTCTCCCTTGAGAATTGAGGCAGCCGACGCCCACTCGGGAGCCAAGGACTGACAATGACCACACCAGGGGGCATAAAACTCTACCAAGACGTACGGGTTCGTCTTCACGAACTCCGTGAAGTTGTCAGCTCCCAGAACCACTACGTCGTCATCCTTGTCTTCGTCGAAGACTTCCGCATCACGACCGTCCCCGGTCTCGATCTCTGCAGCGCATTCCCGGATAGAAAAATTTACTGAGGAGAGGACAACAAACGCGAGCACAAACAGAAACAGAGAAGACGAACATCTGCGACAACGTGCCATGGCTACCGATTCCAAGGAGATCGCTACTGCAATCCTCCTCCTGCTCGCAATGTGCAGCTCGTGTTCGCCGCACAAGAACGAACGACGTCAAAAGAAAGAGACCTATTTTGTCAACGCTCACTTTCGTTCGCTTGTCAAACAATATTTCTAATGAAATGTTTTTGGTTTTTTTGTTTATTTTTATTTTTAATCAAATTTTTCATTGACTACTACCTAGTATGAACTTTCGTTGTTCATTGTTCCTTCCAAAATTTTCCAGGTTTTTTTTTCCATTTTGGGATTGAAAATTTTGCGATTTTTTTCCAAAAAAGTAACAAAATTACCTGAATTTACAATAGGAAAAACAAAATCACAATTTTTGGTCGGAAAATGACAAATTTTGATGTGAAAAGAAAAAAAAAGCACTGTCACGCAAGTTTTGTTTTGATTGAATATTTTCTAATTCTCAAATTTGTGATGTCATCACACTGGCGATCATCCACAAGAGGAATTAGTCAAATTTGGCTACAGGTCAGAAAGGAAAGTAGAAAATTTTAAGAACCCCGCTGTATTTTGGCGACTTGCTAGAACCTACGTCTAATTATGCCAACTTCCCCCCGCCCCCCAAAAAGCAAAAACCAAAAAAAAACACCCCGTCTACATCTACTTTGGGATCTTTTTCTTTTCACAAATATCCTTTTTATGAGTTCATACTGGATTTTGTTTTTTGTCATTCAAGTGGCTAAAACTCACTAAAAAAAGACGCCAATAGCACAAATATCTCATTGGCAATTTGATAGTGTGAAGGGAATGGTGGGGGCAGGGCACGGCAGGGCAGGAAAGATTATTCTACTAACTCTGATGAGAAATAATAAGAAATTTTAGTTTGTTGTTTTATTGAGAATTTTCAGCCTGATATTAGGACGTGCCTAGTGTTGGGCAGGTATATTGATGGAACCCCCACCCACAAAGGAAAAAAAATGGAGGCCCCTTCACTCCATGACTCGACTTCTCATTGGTTGCATGGAAATTCTATTCCTAAAATTGACTGTCACTATTTTTGGCCTAGACTACAGTAGCCTAGGGTCAGTTTCCACATTGACAAAACGAATAATTTTTTTTTTTTCAAAAAATGAATTCGTTTTTAAATTTTATTTTATTTTATTTTTTCATCATCTACTAATATTGTGATATGAGTACTGAAATTATTCAGAATGTAGCCTATGATAATTATGATGATTTTCAACATGTCAACTTCATATTTTCACAAAATTTCATTTCACCATTTTGAGGATTATTTAACGACAAAACTAACCTTATGGTAAGGTTATAGCTCTTCCTAAGAACACCCTAACCATTGATGGAACCTTTGTATATAGATTGGTCGTGGTACCATCTAGAAACCAACAACATTGGTATGACCTTGTTGTAGCCTAATATTGTTATGATAACCTTATTGCATCATACATTGATTTAATTATACTCTTGTTGATATCCCACATGCCCAATATATACATATCTTTTGAATGTACAAATTGAAACTAGTAGAGAAATGGTGTTTCAATATCAATAGAGAACTTAAGGTTCCAAGAGCCTGAATTTATAATATTTCATTAACCTATGTGATTAGAAAATAAGGGATGAAACTTTAATGGAGAATGAACACTGCAACATAACCAGTAGGAGCTCTAATAGAAGACACAAGCTCCAGAAACTCGTGAGTTTCATTGCTATTAAAAACATATGGGGTTTACAAAATTTGAACCTCTTCTTTGCAGCCACAACCATGGACGGACACGAACTTCCTCCATATCCCTTCTAGTTCCCAAGGAGTCTTTTTCACCAAACAAATGTTTGAGCACATTAGCACGTATGTTGCGTTCCACATGCATTACATCAAGGGTGTACCTTATTGGAAGTTCCTAAACCAACACAAATCAGTTCAACATTTAGTTCAACATTAGTATCATGTAAATACATTTTGTCATGATGTTTTACAATATATTTAACATTCTGCCATTAATTTTCATTTAATTTGAATAGCAAACATGTACACCTCAATGGCTAGAATCAATTAACATTCATTGGCCTTTCATATATTGATGCATTTGTTATGATTAAGATGTGGATGAACCTTAAATATAGTAATAAATAATTCATCTTAGTACCCCATTTTATAACAACTAGGACCTATATGTAGGTATAGATGTAACAAAATAGGTGATTATCAACTAAGTCTACAAAAGACCGTTGCATTCAAAACAAAACATACAAATAACAATTTGTAAATCTAAATTTCAAGGACATTACAATGAGGTTTATAATGTCGCAACCCCACTTTGGCCAAGTGTGGGGGTGAAGCCCAACACTTGCAAAGTTGGGGATTTGGAGTCCTCCGGGACTCCCGAATGTTCAGAGCTCGACAACAAGGCCCAAAACACCTCGCATTGGGGTTTTGTTGGTTTCATTGAAAAGGTATTGAAACGTAGATATCGAAAATGGCCTCGCATTGGTCATTTGGACATCTACAGCCCAAGTTATGGGCAAAAGAAGGGCCGGGAGTCAAACTAGCAATTTGACTCCCGACCACTAAAAGTCGGGAATCAATCTCTTCTCGACATCCGATTTGAGTGTGCAACATGGCGTTGGAAAGATCTCGACGAGGGCTACAACTTTGGTATAGACCTCGTTGCGATCGGACTCTGTAATCGGGAGTTATGGCCGTCCAAAGTTCTGGGAGTCCAGCCGGGACAATTTCGGCACTCCATTTCGGGAGTCCCAAGAATTTGTGCCATTTGGATGTAGCCTCCACGGCGAGCTGCAAAGAATACTATATGGCGGAAGGTGGTGGCTTCCCTCGAGTCCGGGCCATGCTGAGTCTTGTGTGTCCAAGTGCATGTGGCTTGTCCCAACACCCAAGGGTGTTCCCGAATGCTAACTAACCCTCTTTTGGTTGGTCTTTGGATGCAGATTCACACAACATAAGCTAGTCCCTCTTCCTAGTCTAATCCCGGGGCTCCCAACACGACCCTCTACCCCTTTCTAATGTTGGAAGTCAGGAGCGTGCCCCAAGTCCCAATTTTTCACAACTTGACAAAGTGAAACCCTCAAGTGGGTTCACCCTAGGACTTAAAAGCGCGTCATATAAATTGTAGTTAGAAAATTTCACAAGTTAACATGGCTCAAGTACTTGGTATGTTGTGAAAGTCATAAGAATAAAGAAATGTCTATTCTCACAATGAAGAAGAAAACAGCAAGGCTAACATTTCCTCAAGAAGCCATAGAAACAACCAAACAAGGGGAGACAAAAAAACAAAAGAAAAAACAAAAAACACACACCGATATGAACAAAAGTGCCAATCTCACACATATTCAGGGACCATCAACAATAGTATGTATGATAGTGACTTCATTATCACAACTTCCCCATTGACTTCATCAGCTCCCTACAATGGGTAAAGGCCGATGACGAGCACCATCTTGTGAACTGAGTTTCTGCTGCAATTCCGGAAGCAACGGGAAGACTCAGCCATACTATTGGCTAGCAACAAACCCCACAACAGAGACTAGACAAAGAAACCAAGAAAGACAAAAAGGGAAAAGAACAAGGAAATTTTAATAACATAAATTTGTAATTTTACAACAAGTATCTTGAAGTAACAAAGTTGGGATTCACACCTTCCAATACTCTAGCTCAAAAAATGAAGGTACACGTTTGATGCCATACATCTTAGCTGGGTCATTGGATTGAGGGTGCCCTCTTTGTTGCAAAAAATGTTTCCTCATATTCCCCCATCGAATAATATCATCCACTTCTACTCTTGGCGGTGCCAATTGTGTTTCGCAAATGCCATCAAATGTAACTGAATTCTCCTGAAAAGGATGGTCCAGGGGCAACCATCGTTGATGTTGATTACAATACACATTTTTGGACAAAGCATTGGATCAACGAGAAGAAGTTTGGGGACCACAAATTGGGCATGCATGATAACCCTTTGTCACACAACCAGCCATAATTCTGAAAGCAAGGAAATCATGAATGCACCACATTAAGATTGCTTTTAATTTGAAGTGAGAAGTTCCATTGTAATTGGCAACATCACGCACCCACACTCCTTCATGCCACAACAATTGAAGTTTTTCCAACAAAGGTTGCAAATACGTGTCCATGTTATCACCAGGTATAATCAAAGACAACATTAAAAAATGTTTCTTTGTGGTTAATTATGGGGGAAGGTTATAATTCAAAAGTGTTACAAGCCAAGCGTTCCAAATGGAATGTTTTTCAGCAAAGGGGTTGATACCATCAGTTGTTGCTCCCAAGCGAATGTTGCGTGGTTCACTTGCAAAATCTGGCCATTTTTCATCAATGAAGCGCCATTGCTTAGAATCTGCAGCATGACGCACCATCCCATCACCACTTCTATTGTTAACATGCCAAGTCATTAGTGAAGTTTGTCCTAGTGTGCTATACATCCTTTTCAACCTTGGTATGATTGGAAAATGTCATAAATTTTTTTGTGGAACAAGTGATTTCCCAACCAACTTGTATCGAGCTAACTCGCATTGTGGACAATTTTGGTCATTTTCATATTGTCCGCAGAATACCATGTGCCCTTTTGGGCAAGCATGGATAATATTGTATGCAAGTCCAAGTTTTTTCAGAATGTTTGATGTTTTATATTCATTAGAAGGCAAGGTGTTAGGTTGGGGTAAAATGCTCATCTTCAACAGATGTAGCATTTCATTAATGAAAGCATTACTAGTTCCATGGGTGCGACAACAATTAAGGATAAACAATGTGGCAGCTAACCCAAATAGTGCTGCTCCTTCATACAATGGAACTCGTGATGCTTCATCGAACATGGAGTGATCTGGTCCAAATTTTGGTTCTTTAAATGCTTCAGCCATGATTTTAGTGTCCTCTTCAAGCTCTTCTGCTTCACTTTCACGATCTGAGCCTTCATTTCCAACCCTTGTTGCAAAATCATTATTTGCATTCCCAAGACTTTGTGGATGCTCTTGTATTGTATGCACCATTGGTTCTCCGTTTGCTCCTATAGTGTCCAACTCTCTTCTACCTTCATCATGCAACATGTCTGCAGTTGTGAAAACATCATGAATGCGACCATCAATGTCTACATCCACATCCACTTCAGCTTGGAAGTCCCCATCTCTAGATCTATTCCATGTAGTTGTAGGCATTCTTAGATTATGACACCACTCCTCGTCACTTGAGTCATAAGGATCTCCTTACAAAAAATAGGATAGGATTTGTTAGGGTTAACTTTCATATTCTATCTCAACTTTGATTACTCTAACTTTGTTATTTAGTATCATAAGTCAAAGTCACCTAGATCCATGCAATGTTTAAAATAACTAGCCTTAGGATCAAACTCACATGATTTCTAATCATAAACTATGTACCTCAATCCACCCTCGATTTTGTGGATGCTTGCCATAAGCACAAAAATGCTTAAGGACGGTCTCTCTCTTCAATGGATGTGCACCAGGGTAGATTGGGCATGCACATTTATATCGTTGCAAGCTTGCAGCATTGGCTCATGCTTCATCTCTCCTCCACAACTTCAAATATCAATGCAAGGTGTTTTGACCCCTGAAATCAAGCTCTGAGTTTTTGGGAGTCCCGGAGGACTCCAAGTTCCCACTTTTGGGTGTGAGTTTCATCTTCACATTTGCCTCAAAATGGGGTTGCGACATACAAACTGCCTCTTAGCACCAACAACCGAGATTTTTAAAGATTGTTACATAAATTTATTATATACAAATAACGATTACCAAAGTATCTACATATTGGATCAAACCAAGTAGGTCAAGCCCAAGCTTTAATGCAGGAGTACCTAACTGCAATTAAACAAGACCACAGAAAGAAAAATACATCATTTGATCGGACATGTATAGTTACCTTAAGTTCAATGGCCATTCATCCTCCTTGTTGCTAACACATATATAAGTCTCCAAAAGTGTTTTCACCACTGTATGTGAAATAAAAAAAACCATCCTCATCCTTGGGCTCCTCATATATTGATGACATCATTGCAGCTGCCAACCAAACAAATGAGGGTATCAGTAATAGAAAGAACATACAAAGAGCAAGTAAAACAGACCATATGCAACAGCTGATGACATTACAAAGTTCAAATGTTTTTGACACTTTTGAAGTACATGTTGGGGGCAAAACATTCTTGACAAATATGAAGATGGCCTTTTCAGAACTCAGCTTGATGTGCTTTCGAATGACATAAACAAATTGGCCTATAGTCAAGTTTGCTGGGACCAGATACCTACACCAAACAACATTAGAGTTAAAAATTAACTTCTGGTATTCATCTTGTTGAAGACATTGTGACATCTGCATTCATGGCAACATTGAACTCACAATACCAGAAAGAACCATTTAAGGACCAAGTAGAAAATACCCATTTCTTCTTGTCAATGTCAAGGATGTCACTCTTTTCAGCCTTCTCCATAATAACCTGACCATATCAAACAGTACACAACATCATCACTAAAAATCAGTGAAACATAGTACAACACAGGACTCCATTCAGAAAGTGCAATGTAATCAAACCTCTAAAGAGAATTTCATAATCCTTGCAAACAACATAAATAGTTTTGCCTACCATCTAGTTTGGTTATAATAGAATCACAGTTGCAATGGTCCTTGGAGGTCATAGGTTACTTGGGGTCGGTCTCCCAATAGGTTGACCAAAGTTTGCACAAGTTAAAGGACTTGCTCTCTTGGTTACAACAACCTTCTTATGAACTTCCACCTCCAATAAATGTTAGTATATGTGTGCAATTAGGTGTTGTTAGACTAAATAGAATTCCTTGCAAATGCCAACCAATCACCAGCTATCTGTTGTTAAGGAATAATGCACTCATCACATTTGTTTCACTGTAATGATCTTGATGCAACAACTAAGATAAAGTCCTTGTGTTTGGACATTGGTGACAGCAATCACCATATACTCCATTAGTTTAGAATAAAAAAGCCTTTTTATAACAACATTCATTTGCTAATATTGAGAAATCATGGGGTTGCAATCTACAAATAAAACGAATAATCTAGAGAAACAAGACTTGCAAGTCACTGACATAGCACAAACTATAGATGCAGATCACAAAGTCATCTTGGTAAAAAAAAACAAGATGATTCAAAGGCCTACCAAGTCCTTGATGGTCGCCGAAGCTAATGCTGAAGCATTGACTCAAGAGTTTTTAGAAGTAATGATTCCATCACTTGAGTGTTACTACCAACTTCCTGCAAACAAAAAAACATAGAAGCAAAACTTCTCCCACCCCCCCCCCAATCAAATCTACCAAACCATTTTCCAGACTACTAGCTCCATATCTCTATTTTCTACAGTTGCCATTGTCAAAAAACCACATTGGGAACAAATTTCCAAACCCACTGTGACAAACACACAAACCCTAAAATGTCCGAACAAATGTTGGGCGGTTCTTTGAATTCCAACTGGAACTAGTTGTAATCTTTTGTGATATCCAGATCCGATGGGTGTCTAAAAAAAATGATACCTGCCCAACACTGGTAACAACCCCCTTATAAAACGGTACAATGGACACTGTCCATCTAAACCAAGGTGCCCAAAAATACCAGTGTAGGGCTAGCGTGCACAAACACCAAACACCCAGCAATGTAGCATATCAGATAGATGGTGTGTGGATTTGTTGAAGAGGAGTTTTTGCGAGATATCCACAGCTTTTGGATGCTAGTGACACCATTTTAGTCGACCTCTTTTGAAATCCCAATCGAGATCTTGAGACCTAATTGTGCGAGGGCCCCCGGGAAGCATAATCAGTAGGTACATAGGGTGTTTCCTTTGGTCGCCTGCCGATAGGCATGCTGTCACTAGTCTTGTACACGTAGTAATAGTAGTAGTGGGCATTTGGGGACATGTTGTCACTAGTCTAGTAGTAGTAGTAGTGGGCATTTGGGGACTTATGGCTTGATTTGCATGAGGTCAAGACGTCAAACTTCCAAAGCTTTGGGGAGGGAGTGCTAAGGGTTGGGATTGCCTCTTTTTTTTCCTCTTTTTTGTGAGGACCCTTGTCCTTCTCCAGTACCCCAAGAGCTTCCATTCTAGCCTGGCGAAATGAAAAATTTAAAACTCAATTTTAAGGGAGTATTAGAAATTCGATTTTTAAATGTGTACATTATATTATCTGGATTGTAGCTTGATTTGGCCAAATCTTCATAGGGATGTATGATCACTGTTTTTTCTACATTTTTTTTAATGGATGATAGCTACTTTGGAATGATTTTGGAGGTTTTCAATTGCCAAAATGGAGAAAAACTTGGGAAAATATTATTAGATTTCTATTGATTTTCAGTGTGTAGCACAAAATATAGAAGGCGTGATGATTAAAAATATGTACATCATATTATCAGGATTATAGCCAGATTAGGCTAAATCTTCCTAGATATGATTGCCATTTTTCTACCTTTTTTTTAATGGATGATAATCACTTTGGAGTCATTTTGGAGGTTTTCAATATGCTAGAAGTGAGAAGGAAATTAATAAGTTGTTCTTTTTATCATCCATACCAACATGTAGAAAAAGTGGTTACCTTCCCAAAGGAATATGTTAGCAAATTTGGCTATAAAGATATGAAACACAAATCTTCAATCATCCTTTTATATTTCCAATTACATACTAAAAAAAATTGTAGAAATTCTGGCAATTTGTTCTTTTTGTGAAGGTGTCATTTTTTGGTGATGGGAATCTTTCAAAATACATTTCATTTTCTTTCATTTTCTTTTTTCCCACTTTTTGGCGATATTTTGCCAATTTGAAAATAAGGCTGCTAATCACTGTAACAATGGGTTACTACCTACCTCTTCCGCATTCTTATGTTGATAGCTAAAGGACAACACTTAGATTCTCCTCCAAAAAGGGCAATGGTTGCGAGGACTTGCTAGGGCGGTCCTCCCCCAATTTTTTTTTAAAAAGAAAAATTTCACTTTTTTGACGATAAATTATTTTTTGGGAAATTTTGGATGAACGTCGTTTTCTATTGTAATTTCGACCAATTTCGCTATTCAAGGGGAAATTTTCACCAAAAAATTCGATATCACAAATATGAAAATAAAAACATTATGAATTACAAATCTTTTTTTCTTCACCCTTGTCCCCAAAGCCAAAATAACATCAACAAAATTGGATCCAAACCAGTGAAGTTATTTGATTTTTGGTGAATATTCGGTATTGTGGCTGGGAAAAAAGAAAATTGGAGAAAGAAGCCCAAATAATGGGAAAAATCAACATCACCACACAAATTATTTTAATTTGGAAATTTTAATTTCTCTCACATAAGAGCATGCCCAATGGTAGCCCTCTATTAGTATCTCATACATCCAATTTGAAACATACTTTCCTTTCCATGACCACCTATAAACTGGAAAATGTACGGTGGACATAGTAAAGAGACTATAAAATAGCAGTCTATTGTTGCCATTGGGCATGTTCTGAATGTTATTTGTAAAAGCTTATGAAAAGAGTTTCATAAATTTCTTTTCTTTTTTTAAAAATCTCACTTGTGAATCAGTACATAAAAACATGACCAATTCAGAAATACAAATTAATTTTTATAATTTCTTAATGATAAGAAGGAATATCTATCAATGTTATATAATCGTACAAGGTATGTTTGGCACCATTGTTAGTATAAAATAATCTATTAAAAATGATGCTAGCCATATGGGAACTTGCAAACCAAATGTCCATGGTCTTTAATTATTTTTAAAGTTTGAAACATAAAATTTATCAATTAAAATATGATACCGTACCTATGACTGATGTTTAACATGTCTTTGTTGAATATTTATTTATTTTAGAAAATGAGGTTTGGCAATTTCAAATTTAATTTTCCAAAATTTCAACAATTGAGGAATAAGTATGCATAGTACACTTTGCGTGTGTATTTGTAATAGTAACCCAATGGGAGTTTGATTTATAATAACTTTGGCAAATATCAAGAAAAAAATCTCGGTTTTCTGGTTACACCTTTTGGGAATTATTTTGTGTCAAACATTAGTTTAAGGTAAGGTATATGGACCTAAAACCTTTATTAATATGTTTTTAAAGCTAACTTCTAGCATTTTATGCATAATGTTTGACTTCAAGCACAATCACCATTCTTCCTTCATATCTCTTCATCCCTTCAACTACAAAAAAAGGTTCAAACAAAATTATGGAGTCAAAATCAAAAGTATAATTTAAATAAAATAAAATTTAAGGTGGTTTAAATATGTGAATATTAAATTTTAAAAAAGTTCCCTCACATAATAATACCCAAACATATTTTTTTTAATACCCTATGGGTACACTAGTTGAAAAATATAATTTTGAGAAATATTATAATGTTGGAATCAATTGAAAACATCTTTGGTTCAAAATGAATTTGTTTTGTAATTTCTCTTTTTTTGGGTTTCAATAATTGTAATTGAACACTCATTCCTTTTAGCCTTTGAAAAACCATGTGTTACAAAATTACATCAAACTGATCTTGGCCACAAATTGCATCGATTTTTGAAAAAATCCTATAATTTTATTTTATTTTAAAATCCTATTAAAATTTCTTTGGTAATTTTGCCTATTTTGGAGGACTTTACCCCATCCTGTCCCCCTCAAAAAAATCAAATCTCTTTGTTCTCATGTCACCCAAGAAAAAACCTTTTGGAAAGGGGAAAAGAAAATTTTCACTTCCTCCACCATAAATAGTCCTCCTATCCCCTTTTGAAAAGAGAGAAAAAAGGGGAGAAAATCCAACCCCACCTCACCTAACGAACAACTCCTTTGGAAAAACAAATGCCCCAAACCATACCCTTAGAAACAATAAAACTTTCCCTCTCTAATGCCACCAAAACCCTAAACCCAAAAAAACTCCCCATAATTTCTCCTTTGCCTTTTTGAATTTATTTCAACCCCTTCAAATAAAAGAAGAAATTAATTACCCAACCCTGGGCTTCCCTCTCTCTAATTTCCACTTATAACCTTATTTTGCCCAATTCATTCCACACCACCCAACTTTAACAAGGAAAACGTAAATGTACTTGTAAACCTACAAACTTATCCATTACGTCTCAACCCCCATATCGGTTCACAAGAAGTTACCCCAATGTCTCTGTAGGACAGAGCCAACAAACTATTTGGGCCTCTACTTGAAATTTTTACATCCACCATATGATTCTAATTGATACCTAGCCTCAGCCATGAACAAAAAATAATTTGTCCATCTATTTTGTTAAGGAAGGTTGTTTGTTTGTTTATCATCAGGACCTATTGTGATTTGCATTAATTAGATGGGTACCTCTGAAGTTCATTCTTTGGTTTTGTTTTTTTTTTTTGCAATGAACGAATTTGATTGGCTCATGACCCAAAAAAGGAAACCATGGAGGTTCCCCAAATATAAGGTTTTATTTTGAAGCATGGAGTTCTTCCCTTTTGGCCGACCTGTAGGAACACTTGCAAAAGCACATGTGATGTGATGCTTTTGGGTATGTCTTGGGGAACTCTTACTTTTCAAATTTTGGCCACAACTAGTAGCCCTTTCTAAGAGCATGGGTACTTACTATTTGTTTGGTATGTCATGTTGAGATCTCCCGAACCATGCCAGGCATTTCCAACTCTACTCTTGGTATCATTGGAAAATCTCTTGATGAGAAGTGGTTCATAGGCTTAGTTTCATAATTTGTTTTTTTGGAACACAATAGTAGACTTAGCTTGACAAACTGTTGGGACCCCCAAGTCAAGCTCAATAGCAGAGGGCCCTAAGGAGATTTTCACTTGCACACCTGTGGGTTTGAACCCAAAACCGCCCTTTTGAAGTCCTAGGGCCTAGCAGGGGCTATACTAGTGAGAGCCAGCACCCTTGAGTAAAATTTGTGGTCTTTTGACTTGAATCCAAACATTGTTGAATATTGAATATTTTTCATTAAAAGATAAATTAGATCAAAATAAAAACAATAGATGATTTTTAAGATGCACATGTTGTTATTGTTGGAAAGATCTTAATGATTAGATTTAATCGAATTTATTTCATAAGTCGTAGACTTAAGATGTTGGAGATGTTGAATTTTCAGTAATATTTTTCACTAAAAATTTAGCTTAAATCCAATACATGTGCAAAAATTAGAAATTTGACTTGGTTTCCACTTGGGCAGGCGGCTTAGGCCACATTATCAAGGAAAGTAGTTGTTTGTTGGGCTGGTAGGCAGAGTATAGTAGCTTCAAGGTATTTTGGCCCATGTGCCCTTTTTTAATCTTATGATTCAGACTTTGACAGATGTAAGGTCAGAATTTGCACTCTTGATTTAAAAGAAAACATTTTAACATAAATGTTTCATCCATCGTAAATGAAAAAATCTAAGAGTCCAACATCAATCAATCACATGAAATATTAATTTTGTGACTATATGAAACATGTCATTTTTCCATCAATATCCATTGATAAACCTATATGTGTGTGTCTGCCTATGTGACAAGGCCACTGTGTGAAATAGAACTTGCTTTCATTGTGACCATGAGTTTTCCCAATTCTCAGCCCCTCTTCCTCCCCTTTTGGTACTAATGGTAAGCCCTTAATGAATAGGGGTGCAACCTTGGGTTCTTTAATGTTTTGATCCACAGTTACAAGTTATAGAACATTGGACAAATATTGAAAAATCATATAAATAAAAAATAATAAGGTAATTTGGTCATACTCTTAATATTTTTGGAAAGCTTCAATCAATAGGACTTAATAATGGTGATTTGGAATGTTTAACCTAAGGTGCAAAAGATACTAAAATTTGAGTAATTTTTATCTATCATCGAAAATTCACTCAATTATCAAAAAATGAAAGTTAAGGAACAAATAGTTGGGTAACTTAGGCTCTAGCATACCACCCTTGGGCAAAAGGAATAGGCTCCTGTAGTCACTTACAAAGTTTGAAGACTTTTCAAATGTCACCACCTAGGCCAATTAGATTTTGTTTTTCACCGAGTCTTGTGGATACCTTTTGTCATGTGGGCAGTTTCACGCCCAAAGTTGAAACTCATTTTCAAGCTATTTGAAGGTTGTACTTCACTAAAAGTATAGGTCATCTATAGGCTATCTTAATAATGTTCATGGGCCTGTTTAATATGATTGAGACCTTGCAAAATAATCAATAGTTAATGCACAATTGTACCAATTTTCAAGAATCAAATGATGGAATTCCTATTGGGCATGGGTCTACATTGATCTCCACTTAGTAATTAGGGTGGGGCAGGTTTAAAGCACCTTTGTAAGAAGGTTCTATTTTGAAGCATGGAGTTCTCCCTGCAACTAGTCTAGGGCAAGTCTAAAACCCGTTCCTAAAAAGGTTCTATTTTGAAGCATGGAGTTGTCCTCATTTGATTCACCTATAGGTGTGTGAAAGGAGGACAACAATTGCATCTATCTATGGAGAAAGGTAGTGTGTTTTTCTTCTATTTATTTTTCACGTTGAAATCTCCTAGATCACAATGCTTCAATTCAAAATCTTGGTATCTTTGGAAAGCTTTGGATAAGTAGAGGTGCATACGGATGCTTCAATTGCAAATCTTGGTATCTTTGGAAAACTTTGGGTAAGTAGAGGTGCACTTGCTTGATTTCATGACATTTGGACTTGTTGTGTAGAAGTAATTGAATATTGAATACATCTTCATTATAAATTAAATTAAATCATAATTGAAAAAAATCAGAAGAACTGGGACGTGCATGTGGTATTATTGGAAATATCTCAGTGAACAATATTTTATGGAATTTATTTCATAAGATTTGGACTTTTGATGTGGAACATATTGATTTTTAAATTATTTTTATCACTAAAAATTAAACTAAATTACCAAAAAACAAGTATTGGAAGGAAAAATCATTCAATATGGTCACACTTACAGGTCTACCATTCAATTCAAGTGTGATTTCTTTTCATATTTGATTCTTCAAAAATGGGATATATACCAATGTTGCCAGGGTATTGAAAAGTGACTGGGTTATCAACTCGGGTTCAAATCTAGATATCAAATAACCCACCTACTGGATCTTAATATTTTGAATACCCAGATAAGACCCTACCCAACCCCAATATTAAAATTTTCAACACCTTAAAATAACTTGTTAGATGGATATTACTTTGTCAAAAAGTAATACCCTACTCTGATATTGATGGGAGCCATTGAAAATGACCCAAGTAGGTTATTCATTCAAGTTTCATCCATTTTTTTCATTTATATGTTTTTCTTCATATATTTTCGTTCAATACTTTCCATCTAAATATTCTATCCATTTGGGGATTTGTCGTTTGCTCAAAAACATTATACCATTTTCTTCACACACTTTCATGCAAAGTTACTCTCTCTTCGCTTTTGACAATGGTTGTCTATTGTCAATGAATAAACATAGATTATCAACATGGTTCGAGGCCTTTTGCCTTTCAATGGTTGCCACCCCCATTTCAAGCTTTCATTGAAAAAAAGGCCAATATGTATGTACGTTTACTCAAATTGGGTGGTTTTAAGTTAGGTTATTGCAAAAAACCAACCAATATGTGTAACCATATTGGGCAATTCCAGGTAGATTATTGCAATAACTGGCCCTTATGCATACCCAGCAGATATTAATCCATTAAAAAAAGGAAATTGATACCTGGTTGGTCCCAAAAATCTGAGAAAACAAATTAATGCCCTATGTGTAAGTCAAATTTCAAAATTTTGCACTAATCACCCCCACCTATTATTGAAAAAAATCAATATCCAGACAACACTAATATATACCTTGCAAAAAAATGTTTATAAGGTGAACAATGAGAGATTGAATTTTGAGTGGTTTTGTCATGAAACTTCAAATTTTTTTATAAAAATCAGGTTTTGAAAGGGAAACTTAATTGAATATTATGTTCACATTTTTAAAAAGTATGTTCAACATATCATTTAAGTGCAATTTATTTTCATGTCTGACTCTTCAAAATATATACCTTATATAATAATGTTCATAAGTTGAGTTCATTTATTTTGTAACTGGTTCACACTTTGGTCAACAACAGGCCACACTAAAATAAATTAAAAGGAAAAATCAATTGAATAATAGGATCACACTTAGAGAAAGCATGATTACCATGCAATTTAAATACAATTTCCTTTCACATGAACCCGAGGTGTCACAAAATAGGATTCACACTTGGGCCAACAAAATAAGCCACACTAGTGTGTGACTAAAATGAGGTGCTATTGGGAACATGTTGGGAAACACATTAAGATTTTGGGCACATATTGAAAACTTGATGTGAACCAAGTTGAAACATATTGGGAACAAAGAGAAAAAATGAAAAATCCCTTCCCTAGCCCCCTCCCCCTTCTAAATTCAAAGGAAAAAACTAGGGCCCCTTGACTACACTTGTTGCACCTTCTCATCAGTTGCATGTAATTCATATTCTGATAATTATTTGTCACCCATTTTTTGCATCAACTAATGGCCATTACCAAGAGCGTGGTCATATTTAACATAGCTTTGTAAAAGAATAGAAGCTAAATGTCCCAAATAATCGTAATATATGAGGACAGGAGGGTTTTCAAGTGTTGGGTAGTTCTTTGAATTTTTAAAAAACCACTGGTTTTGGTTCTTTAAATATTTCAGAATCAAATAACCAATGATTCCAATTATTTAAAACGTTTTGACACCAATTTTAATTACTTCGAAAACCTTAAAGAATCAATGGTCTTCACAAGAGAGCAACAAAAGACTAGTGGTTCTTTGGCTAGTATTTGATGTTGTATTGAACCATGATTAAATGCCATCCTTAGTTTTTTGAATGTTTTGAAAACCAATGGGTATGCGGTTATATACCAGAGGTGATGACTAGTTGGTATCTATCATGGATTCTAAAAACCACGAAATACTTGTAGAAATTTATCAGTGTTTTTAGAGTACTTTTGGAGGACACCTTCCATAGTGTGAAAAGTTGATCTAGGTATTTGAAATGCCCTTTCGCAAGGGCCATAGAGGCAGGTGCTTCAAAAGTCCCACCAACACTTTTTTATCTTTTCCTGCAGCACCCCACAAGTCTCTAATAGAAACCTGTTGTGCATAGTGGGAAAAACTTGACAATGGCTCTATGGCATAGAAAATTTATGTAGGCCGAACCTTTACAAAAATTCAAAATTCATAGTCCCTTATTTGCACATTAACCCCAATTCCAGAGCTTTACTTTACATGTAAAAACTTGACATTTTTTTTGTGTTGGGTGTGTAACCCACAATAAATTCCACTGCAATAGTCCCGCGAATTCGAAAAATTATAACCACAAGGGCCAACCCAATAGCAGATTCCGCAGCTGCCACCGTTAAAACAAATAAAGCAAATCATTGACCCATCATATCATCCAAATAAATAGAATATACCAAAAAGTTCAAATTGATTGCAAGTAACATCCGTGGTAAAATTACCTCCACATTTTACCTCCATAACAATGGGCATTCCATTTCTTACAAAGCTTTGCTTGAACCTCAATCTCATAGAGACCCCATTATTTCAAGAAACTAAAAACTATAATTTTACGTGGTAAAGCCTTCAACAATAGGCCATACTGGGATTTTTTTGCATTTGACTCCACCTTGTGCAGACCTAGCCCATAGCCAAAGTTGTTACCCACCAGGTGAAGACCGATCATTTTTTCTTTGTTTTTTCAGGTGACTCCCCAACTTAATTCTTATTTATTTTACTTTTCTTGACTTCTAACTTATCGGAACTTCCCAAATTCCAAAGGCCAAGTCCAAAATTTGAAAGTTTCATGAGTTTTTTTATTTGTCATTTCAAAAACAAGAAAAATTGGCCAGACCTTTGCGCAAGGGGAGGTCCCACTCTTCAGGCCTTCCAGATTTTTGACCTCTCTCAGCCTATTGGCCTCAAAGATCTCAAATCTAGAAGGTAATCCGAGGGAGATATTCAATTTGGAAGGCCCACATAGCGAAGAAGGTGTGGGCATTCCCCTTTACATAAAGTTCTCCAAAAAATTGCCTCGTGTATTTTAAAGGAAAAGTACAATCATGTGTTACAATTCACTTATTTCTTCCCTTGTTATTTGACAACTATTTTCAAGCAGAGTATTTGGAGCTTTTGATATTAGGGGATTATCATCACCTATGTTACATGTGAAAAATGAAAAGAACACACAATCAATGAAACCATAGGTATTTACATCCATGAATTCATTGTTTTGATTATGTGGTATAATGAAATGTAGGTTGATGTTAGTTTGTGCAATTTCACTTGTTTGAAGATGATTTTGATTGCTTGATGTTTAGATCTAACAATGGTTTTAAATTTATTTGATTATATCAGTTTTAGTCCTTGCTATTAGTAAATAATTAACAAGAATATTCCCTGGACAATTACTAACTAAGAGAATATGCCAATATTTGATCATCACAGATTGCAAAACATTTATACAATATACAGTGCAATATTGGAAAATTATTTTTAAAGTTTATTTCAAATGGGCTTGAACAAACTTGCAATTGGAAGATGTAAAATTGAATTTTTAAATACCTTGAAATATGAACATGAATATTTTATATTTCAACATGGGATTGATGATTTCATTGTTTAGCGAATTTTCGCAGTATGGCTACCAAAAAACTTTGAAACTTTGGAAATTTTATTGATTTAGTGTAAATTTGAAGAAAAATGCCCAAAAAATGGAAAAACTTGCAAATGTTTCCAGATCACAAAAGTGAAAAAAAAAGTTGCATGGGACTTTCAAAATGAATTAATCATTGGATTCATAAATAGATGTTCAAGTTGCCACCTAATAAATATATAAGGGTAAACCAATTGCTGCTTCCATAGGGTTTGGTCATGACAACATTTGGGTATGCAAAGTTAGATTTATTAGTTGGCTACATTTCAGGAATTTGCTTGAAAGTTGAAGGATTAGAATCTCAATCTTGGCATTTACTCTCATGCTTTTAAATGTTTATTTTATTATTTTACTCTTGAAAAACTACATATACGGAATAACATTACATAACTATTTCATGTTGTGCTTCAATTTTTTTCATTATTACATTTAGTTGCATTCCTTGGAATTTATGGTCTACTAATTAACAAAACCAAAGTTGAGCTCTGGTTGTTTTCACAATCAATCAATCTGGAAACTAAAAAATAGTTCTCAATTAAGATGAGGTCCATTTGTACAACCATTATTGAATAGGCAGACACACATATAATCATTGAAAAGAAACCAACTCCAACCCTTTTTTATTTTTCAATTGGTTATATATAAATTTAAAATGTTAAAATTAATATTTTTAAGTTTTAAGAAAGTCCAAATTCCACCACAGTTCACATTAGGCGGGAAAGAAGGATTTGGAGTATGTTAAATATATTATTCTTGTCATTAAACAACTATAATTGCAAGAGATTTTCATAGGAAAATATGCAACATTAATTTGATAATTTCATCATTCGCATTATTGCATGTATTATTATGTGGCACATGGATAGTGGGTTATTTTGAATGCCATTTGCCGAATTTCATGCAAAATTGACTAACGGCAGAAATGAGAATATCTCTATTAGTCAAATTAAAATTAAAGATGCAGCCGCCATAAGTTACATTATGTAATCCTAAAATTATTCCAGAACTTCAAAAATGGGAATGTGCCAAAGATTATGTAGTTATTTCGCAAATCTTTAACCGCTAAAGGAGCTTCGATGCTATTGTGTAACACAATATAATGTCCTTCAAATCATTCCTTTAGAACTCATTTGTTCCTAAGTATCATCCAATAGTTTGTCCCATTTGTAAACAAACCTCTTTCATTTCTTGCATTTTAATTTCAGCAAGCAAAGTATCTCCATAAGCTTCCTACACTTCCTGCACTTTTAGTGTCACGATGACCCAAGAAGCTGCTAACATGTTGCAATCACGCACTGGGATAGAAAACCTCACTATGACGGACCATTCACCCTTGCCACCTCTAAATGGAGATTTTACTGAATCTTTTAGTGGAGATTCCTCTACAATCGAGTATCTACCAAACATGGAGGAGTTGGAGGAGATCAGTTCGAATTCATCCCCTTGCAGAAACTTTGAAAAGCGCATCACAATGACGCAAGTTCATCCCAAGCCCGTGACAGTTGGCTAAGTTGCACATACTAGTACAATAACAAGTAGTATTACAAAGTCTACAAGTTTTTAGGTGCCTTAACTCCTCAAGACTTGTACAAAAAGTTTGGTGTATGTCTTTGTTTATTGTTCTATTTCTGTTATAGACTACATGTTGTAATTATAGTATTTTACATGATTTTTTTAATGAACATCTAGAATAGTTATGGTCCATAGATATACAAAGTTATCCACTAGCATTGGATGTGGAATTGATATAAAATATTCTAGAAATTGTTGTATGTTGCAAAGTTGTAGTGGCTCCATCATTCAGTAAGCAAATTCCAAAAATATCTATTGATGATGTTATTAGTGTAGGAAGACCAGTAGTTTGGCACAGAAAAATTGTAATGAATTAAACATTTTGATTAAAATTTGCTTGAATTTTTCAAATGGCCACAATTCAACCACAATCAATGCAATCTCCAATGTATGTAGGGCCACCTCAGTTCAAGGCAAATCAATACATGTTTACAACAAAAGGTAGTTCCAGCCGAGGTCTTCCACACCCTGGGTATACACCACAATTTTCATAAGCTCGAGATGCATATCACCAAGTCCATCAGAATTTGGCCCTTCCATGCAAACCACAATTGCCCCTACAACTGCTATTCCAAATCCACTTTCAAAGAAAGAATTAGAGGCAATATGAAAAAGAGAAAACAGACGTTTGCACGAACAATACCACAAGGAAGTGAAGGAGTCCTTGGCTAAAAATCGGGACATTTGTGTTCATATTCCAACTGATGCGACAAGCAACATAATTGGATTGAAGGCGAAATGGCAAAATGTTGTGAGGACATTGCGTATCGGATACTAGACCTCAGAATCTAACATTGGGATCAACATCCACAAAAACAAAAGGATGAAATCTATAGACAAGTTGAAGCACACTTCATATACAACCCTCCACAAAAAGATGGCTACACCGAAAAATACTTGAGAGATCACCTAACTTCAGTTCAAAGGAAATGGAAAGAGCATGGCTCATGCATGGTGATTCAAATTGTCATCCTAATTGCCCACCTAAAGTCTGGCCGAAGATGATTCAATACTGGAAAAGCCCAGACGGCATTGTTGAAAGCGCACAAATGAAAGAGAACTAATCCAAGGTACGCAACATGAGCACTTGTGGGCAGTGGGCATTGGGTCAATGGATTCATCTTAAGGTGTGTAGTTGTTTTTCATGAAAGTCTCTTGCTCTCCAAGTTAATAAGCTTACTAACAAAAAATCAACAAATTTATATCAAGTTTTCAAATGCATTTTGGTGCGTGCAGGCCGTTGTTGCGAAAGGTGTTGCAACTGATAATAATGCATAGATTGTTCCTGAGGGTGCAACTACTATACAACCCAACACAACAACACTAGTACCTTTCAATTCCATTTAATGTCATTTTTGATACTATATAGTTTTGGTCTATAATATTTGATGAAAAGAATTATGCAATTTTTTTGATCTGGAATTTTGTAATTTATACACATAGGACACTTGTTTTATAATGGTGTCAATATTTGGGTTGTTATGTAAATATCAACGTCTCACAAGCCGACACGACTAATTCATTGGGGAATGTTTCACAACCAGAAGTGAATTGGCAAAAAAGGTTAGAAAGTCAAGTTTCACATTTGAGTGGCAATTTAAATGCACTGTGCTCAGAGATGAAAGAATTGCATCAGCTCTTGTTCGTTGATGACGAAGATGGTAAACGCCCCAATTTCAAACATGATCGACTTGGGCTAGGTGTGAAAGACACCTCTATATTTACAAAAATTGCACAAATGTACGTTCCTGCGTTACAAACTTCCACCCCTAATACAGTTGAAAAAATTGTTGCCCCACTTGAAGAGACTGCATCTCAAGAGCCCATGAAGATATCGGAACCATTTGGTTAGTTGTTGTCTGGTCAATTTGTCAATGGTTCTCCAGAGCCAACCTCACAAGGTGAAGTTCAAACTTTAGATGTCATGCAAATGTCAGAAGGTGATGCCCATGTGTGTAAAAAACGTTGTGTTACTATTGTTCCATAAGTGAGAAGTCCTACTACAAGTCGTAATACTCAGGCACATCGAGAATTGACCCCACTACAAAAATCTAAACGGGTTCAGAAGCAACTAAGTTGAAGTCCTCTATGATGACGTTGGGCTAGATTTTCCAAGGGACATTTGAGGTGTTCATAGTTCAGAAGTTGAATTCATGAGATGCAACACTTGTTGAATGGTATAAATGATGTTCAAGATGTTATACAAAGGTATAGTTCACTATAGTATTTGTAGATGAAGGTAGGTAATTATAGGCTTTCAAGATAGTATGATACAAAAAACTTCATTTAACTTAAATAGTTCAATGTTGCTCTAACCTTTTTTTGTGTCATGTCCAAGCTTGGAGATTTTTGGCTCTGATTTTTGTTTAATATATATACATATATAGCATTTTTGTATACCTGCTGAATGCAAATTTGTAGATTATTTCTATGGTGGATTGCAAATTTGATGATGAGTAAGCATATTGTGAGCTATAACCATAGTATTATTTTCTTTCAATTCCTTCTGCAAAATGTGTGGAAATAAGTCATGTTCAGGGTAGAGTGGTGTCAATTTTGATCACATGCAGACCTATTGCTCTGCTCAACTAATAGCATGATGCAATGATGACAACAATAGTCCACTTCCATCATTGTTGGATTTATTCACATTGCGCACATCTTTGTCAGATAAAGCAATGGCAGATGCAACAGATGTGGTGGACGGTGCATCCATGGCAGAAGAATGTCCCACAACCCTAACACCGCCATCACCACCAGTACTGTCTTTCAACCAAAATGTGGCAGCGGATATCAATGTGGTAAAAGCAAAGACCTTTTTTTTTGTTTTATGTCTATGATTCTTGGGCAATTCATGCAAATGGAAAGTCTTGAAGTAGAAGATGATCAAAGAGCAGCAAATGGTGGCATCAAGCAAATGGTGCATCAAGTGCATGCAAAATCATGTAGGGTTTCAACAGTATTCATGAGTTTGTGTTGCTCCTGTGATTCTCAAATATTGTAGTGGCATTTAGGAGTCAATATTGCCCTTGTGATTCTTCTAAGATTGCAGTGGTATTCAGGAGTTTGTGTTGTTCCTATGGTTCAGGAAAGACTCATATAGAACAGCAAGGGAATCACAGAGATGCCACAAAACTTGATCTTAGTACAAGGACATTGGTATATCTTTACAGAAGCAGAGTACAGTTGAAGGAGCTGCCATTGATGTTTTTCTGAGTAAAATTGGGATTGTCATCAGGACAGAGATCACAGAACAACCCAAAGTCCTGATAGGTTTTCAATGGGTGCAGGGAATGGACCTTTCTAGACTTGATGTCTTCATCTTCTGATGTGGAGTGATGGCCCCAGTCCCATCTCTAGCATTGAAACTTCCCAAATGATCACTCTTGCAAGTGCCCCTGCAACAAGGTGATCACAAATAAATTTGCAGCTGATTTCATGACCAAAATCTGCCCTGAACTGAGATTCTAGAAGTAAGCCAGGTGCTATTACCAGATTAAGGGAATTTGAGCTTACTTGTGAATTTGGTGCTGGAGGCCTTCAAGCTTGGTGATAACCTCCTGATGTTGTTGCTGTTCATCCTGCAATTGTACTTCCAAAACAGCCACCTTGTCATGCAAATGGTTCATCTCTCCACTTACTGCCTGTAAGTCCGACACCAGTCTTGGATTGGCTGACGACAGAACCATCAACTCTTCCTCCAGCAGTTCATCCTCCTTCAAACCTTCATGCTGCCAAAATGTCACACATATTGGAACCAAACAACAACGCATTGTAAAAGGTCCCACCCATTCAGATGCAGTTCCTGACCGTACCAACTTGCAGAGAACAAGTCCATGAAAGTGATACCACATTGTAATATAAGCACTGGCCACTCATTAGTCTAAAATTGCATTAAGTTTCAGATGATTTCAGCTGAGAATGTGAGCATAGTGTCGGCTGAATTAGGAGCAAGCTTTGGTGGTCTATTGTGCACAGTGCATGCCAAATTGAGAAGCAATTTGACAGTAATTACCTGGAGCCTGTCCTGATCAGAAAAACTTGTCTCTTCTTGTGCCTTCAAGTGGTCGTCATTGTCAGATTTCTCCAGTTTTGAGATTCCCCACCTCTGCATTGGCTCCCACTGATTGATTCAGAGTTGTTTGAAACTCCTCTTCCAGTAATGTTTCCCCTGCCTCAAGCTCTTTATTTGGTGGCAATGTCATGCAGCTTAATCCATCCAAGTTCATTTTGGCTGATGCAGCATGTTCAGCAAGTTTTGAATCACATTCTGTACCCTGATTTGGGATTTTAAATGGCTTGAGAAGCATGATTCCTTCCTCGTCTGCGGACTCTTCTTCATCCCATTCAGATCGACCAGAGTCAGAGATTTCGTCCAATGCACATTCATAAGAGATGACAACGGACCCATCTTCTGCATCGGCTGCAGAGGGATCGTCGCCATTCTCATGATCATCCCCGTCTGCCTGCGCCTCCTCCAAAGAGGCGAGGGCGCCATTGTCAAGGGTGGGAACACCAAGGATCTTCTGCTCTCCTGTGAGTGGATTCACGACCAAGACGTCCTCGGAAGAGTGTCCGTCCTCAGTGTAGAACAGTAACCCGCCGGCAGACGCGACGGGAAGCGTCACAGAGCGTCTGCTTGTGGACTCCGGAACGTGACGGAATCCCACCCACTTGACGGTGCGGAAACAGAACCCGAAGCTCCGGCATGCCCCCGCATCATCCACAAGTGTGTAGAGAGGACAGTACTCCTCTGATGGTTCCGGGCGAGGAAGCAGCTGCTGGAAACGTTCCAGACGCAGTCTCCTGGTCCAGTCTAGGCTGGAGCTGTAGATCGCCAAGAAGGACGATATAGTGATCCCACGAGTAAACATAAATCCATCCAGGTTCATTTCCTCACTACACATGTAGCAAAGGATTGTCAGCTGAACAATCAAGGCAGCCCAGCTGATGAAATTTTCGGCATTGCGCAGCTGGAGGCCGTTGGATTTGAGCAGCTTTCGTGGTGGCATAGAGTCATGATCATCCTCCCCATCAGAAGAAGAAGCGGATCCGTTGCCATGGGTGGCGCGGCGACGCAGGTGATCCGCATTGTTGTTTCCGTTGGAAGAACCAGAGCAGGAGTTGTGCTAGATGGAAGTTCCTCAAGGAAGGTAGTCATTTCAAGCAGCAAGTGAACAACTTCAATAGAAGTTCTGGACTCTTCACAGACTTTGTCCAGTAAGGTGGGCACTGCAGTTATAGCTTGCACACATCATGAGTGCAACGCAGCTCTGTAGTGGCTCCTGCCGAGCTCAAGAGGGTGGTAACTTGTCATCAGTCATCTAACAAAAAAATTTATGAAGCTGCCCTCAAAGGAGTTGAATCTCTCTCTGTTGAGGTAGAGCAAAGGCAATAATTTAGGGCTTTTTTTTGGTTGAAGGTGGCCCTTGTTCCATGTATCCTTCCCTTAGCCTTTGTGCGATTTCCCCATGTTTTCAGCAAATTGTTAGGCTCCCTGTCTGGTGGACAGTCCAGATGGGGATTTGGATGATATGTAAGTCGATGCTTTTTGTGTTCTATTCTAGCACATAACCTTTTTTTCTTCCTCAGATAAGCCTTTTACCTAGTCGCATTTTTGGTTTGGTATTGCTGTTAAAGTCTGCAATACAAATTGTCCATGAGACTTGGTGGGGTAATCTACCTGCTCATGGAGTCAATCCGGGTTACTTGTTTGATAGCATTTCCACAGTTAGCTCTTCAAACTGGGAATGAGGATCTAGAGTAAGATCCTAGATGTCATAAGGTTGTTATTGAATGGCAAAGTTTTTGCATGAATTTGGTACTAGAAGTTCTTTGTTTTGTAATCTGTGAGAGAAGCTTTGGAATTGTGTTCCACATTACATCAGACCCTTGGTGATAATAAGACAATTGAATGTCAGATACCAGCTTCCATGATTTGAGACTCCTATGTACAGCAAATCTGACATTGTGATATTCTGTTGAATAACTTTGTTGCACATTTACTGTGATCAAAGCAACTGTTTAATTTGTAGAGTGTACAAGCTCTGAAATTTTTTTTGGTTGAAATGTGAGTTTCTGAACACATGGCATAAGGTTTGTATCATAGGCCTCCTATTCCAAATCTTGTTGCGCATTGGGTATAAGTGGGTCCTAGTCTCTGTGTCATATATCTAGGTGCAAAGTGAGGCAGGACTTCAGGACTTCAAGGCCTTTGACAATTAGGGCAAACATTGATTCGTACTGGTTCACAGGCTCTTGCTCTCTGAGCATTGGTTTAGGAATTTCCTAACCACATGCTTGTTTTGCAGGAGAGCATTAAGACAAAGCACCCACAGTTGCTCTATGAGTCCAAGCTATCCATGATCCTTCAAAGAGGAAGTGAGTGAGCATTCCATATTTTCAAATAAGCTATGGCTGGTCTTGATTGTCCATCTTTATAATATCGTATGTGATGATACCTTTTGAATGCAAGCAACATCATAATTGAGTCTTCCTGTTGACTCTGGAAATGAGACAAAAGTCTGGACACAAGTGCTTCTGTCTTTCTTTGCCCTAAATTTTAAGTTGAAAACGTACAGTTTAGTATTAGGAAAGATTATGGTTGATACTTTGTCAGTAAAAACTCACAATGTTATGACTGCACTCATCTTGTTGTATATATTTTGATTTGGTTGGAACTGATGCAATGGTTAGCTTCATAGTATTATTTTAGGATTTTATCTGAAATTGTATAGATATTCTGTGACTATACCAAGGAAGATTGTCTTGACTGTCATGTTGTGGTGATGCTCCAGCAGGGATTCCAAACATCAGGTGGTTTGGGATAGAGGGGGACTACAATGTTTTGGTTCTTGATTTGTTGGGGTGAAGTCTTGAAGACCTGTTCAACTTTTGCAATCAGAAATTATCCTTGAAAACTATGCTCATGTTGGCAGACCAGCTAGCAGGTTATTTGCAACAAGTTTGTTTGCAGCAGTCTCTTTACTTCTATCTCAATCCTGTGATGATTAGTTCCTTTATACATTTTTGGTGGCCTTGTTGTCCTAAACTTGTTTGGCATTTCCTCGGGTCTGCATCAAGTTGCAACTTTTCTTTGTTGAAATTTTATGCCAATGCTTGTAGAGAAATTTGAGGGTTAAATTTTAGCATCTGAACTGGCAGAATAGTAGGCCTAAAGTGTTGTTTACCTTGCAGATCAATAGGGTGGAGTATGTTCACTCAAAAAAATTCCTTCATTAAGATATCAAACCTGATAACTTCCTGATGGGGCTTGCAAGGTGAGCAAACCAGGTTGCACTGGCTGAAGTATCAAATAAAGCATAGTCCATCGGTAATATTCAGTCTTATATTTTGAGTTGGAATTAGAATGGGCATCCGGGCAGCTGAGTGGGTGCACTCCTGTTAGTTGCTGAGACTGGTTTTTTTGCAGGTTTATGTCATTGATTTTGGTCTTGCCAAAAAGCATCATGATCCAACAACACATCAACACATACCTTACAAGTTAGGGTTATTTCAGGGTTAATTGCAAATTCCTATTTGGTAGAACTTGTCTGATGACCTCACTGATGATATAGGCAGCTTTTGCTTATGGATTTTGCTGCATGTGTGTGTTCACATTATGTTCATTGACATGTAACATTTCTGGTTGAACTTTAGCCTGGGCAATACTTATTTCTATTCCTGGTGTGTTGGTTAAAATTAATTAAGTTTAGCTGCATGTTTCCAAGGAGAACAAGAACTTAACAGGAAACGCCTGTTATGCCAGCATCAATACACAGCTTGGGATTGGTCAGTTGGAACCATGTTGAACTTGTTCAAAATGTTCTTTTTTTCTAGCTGAATAATAGTCTTCTTTGAGGAACTTGTTGTATGATTGAGAATGATGTTCTCTGTGACAAGTTTCACCTCAATTTATCCATGATGGATGCTTGTATGTTTCTCAGAACAGAGCAGAAAGGATGACTTGGAGTCTCTGGGCTATGTGCTCATGTACTTCTTGCGGGGCAGGTTAGTGTGTTCCAAGTTTTTTTCTTCTAATTTCATCTAAGATGTTGATTTTATTGCAATGATAGATGTTTTCTTTGAAACACTTTTACTGTTGTTGGTTGTGCCAGTCTATCCTGGCAAAGGTTAAAAAGGCAGGAACTGAGAAGCAGAAATATGAGAAAATCAGTGAGAAGAAAATGCCAACTCCAATTGAGGCACTGAAGTGGTTGGATATTTGTCAATTCTGCCAGTATCATTGTGTTATTTTCTATTTCCTGAAGTTCCTTTGGGGCCTTTATTTCAATAGGCAGAACTTATAGCTTGTTGGAAGTAAAAAGATTCCATGCCCCTCTTACAGGAGAATCGAAGCATTAATGGGTTTGCCAATCATGCAAGTGCTTTGCAAAGCATACCCATTCCATAGTAAAGATGGGCTGGCTCTATGAGGCTTGGTTCCATAGTATGTAAGCATCAGCCATATGAAGCTAGGCCCTCTGAAGCTTGTTCCCAACCAGTCCCATTCCACAGTACATAAGGGCTAGGCCTACCAAGCTCATTCTACATGTATGTAAAGGGCTGCTGGCCTGAGGAGGCCTGTTGTGTTAGAATCACTAAGCCTGTTGTGTTTCGCCTGTTCACAGATGATGGCCAGCATCTAGACTCTCAACAATACGTACCTCAAGTGAATACCCATGTTGAACCTACTGCTTATGCAGGAAAAGCAAACATGTAGTGATTTTGGCTATGGCCTTAGCTAGTCCACATTCACACATGTATTTGGAGCATCATCAAAAGTTCAGTGTGGACCTGGCATATGTTGGACATTTCACAACTTAAGGATTTAAAAGCTTCAGATTCATTGTGTCCCACATGGGAATGAGTGGTTTTGTCTTCTGCATGCTACCTCAATATCATGGACAAGAAAGTCAAGCCATTATTTTCCATCACATCCATAATTTTTCCCTCCCCCAAAAGTAAAAGTAAAAATGTAGGTGGAAATAATCATCAAACGCATGATCAATGCTTGAAATGGGAATATATAGATAAATATGGACATTTAACTAATTAATTTACTAATGCCCTAAACCCAATTAATTAGAGGATTTTCAATAATTATTTTAATAATGTTAAAAAACAAACCTAGTAAACAAACTTCACCCTTAGTAAACATTTACACCATATAGTGAACCATTTTCACCAATGAAGGTAAGGGTGGTGAAATTACAGTGAACTTAATTCACTTTTATGGTTGCATAGTGAAATAGCATAGTGAATTACACCACACTTTCCTAGTAGTGTTTTTTAATACAAATTTGTGAAAATAATTATCCTTTCAATAGTCAAAAGGGTAAGAGTTTCCTTGGGTGGTACCATTATGAACGTCACACCTTAATTTTCTTGGACCCATTGAACTTTGAAAAATCATAAGAAACATTTAAATAAAGATTTACATGATTTTTTTAATGTATACATTTATAAGGTTCCATAGATTTTGAAATTTCAATAATACAAAGAATATTGTGTATTTTAATGTTTCTAATCATTACATTTTAAAAAAGTTTCAAGAATGTAATGTTGGTTCCTTTCCTTGAACTTTTTGGTCAAGAACACAAATTTGAAACATAATTTGAAAATTTTCTTTGAATTTTTTCCTAAGGTAATTTGGAAGCCAATTTATTTTTAGGTTTTTATTGGGTAATTAATTGAATAAGTATAATCTAGTTATGAATTTCCAAAGTTATGCCTATCAAATTTTTAAAGGGCAATTTTAATTTAAAATACATTTCTTTTACAATTTTCAAATTTTTAATTCCAAAATAAACTTCAAGCCATATATTAGTGCATGCAATTGGTAAACATGATGTATATAGTTATGAAAAAATTTAAAGTAAAGGGCCCAAGAAAATGTTTTGATTATTTTTGGTTCCTCTTTCATTCCTTGAGGTGGTTCCTAGTGGTACCACCCAAGGATATTTTCACCCATAAATACATATATTCCTTACATATTAGATTACTACCCATTTCAAAAAATTCTTCAAATTCTTCCTATTAAGACCAAAATTACCAAAGCTATCATTCATAGAATTTTTTTTTAATGAACAATAGATCTAAAACCAAAAAAATTCCCAAAATTCCTTTTAAATTGTTCCTAAAAATGGTTGCCAGAAATGGAAAAGGTAAAATTTTACATGCTACAATTACTTCTAGATTCTTCAATTTATAACATTTTTTACAATTATTTTCTCTAATTTGTAATGGGTTATTACAAATTATAACAGTTCAATCTATGCAATCAAAACATATTCTATAATTCTATATCTCCAAATCAAAGAGAACTATAAATAAATTAAGAAAAAACTTACAAAATACATGGTTTTCATCCTTATATACAAGAACATGGATCAAAAGTTATGACCAATAAAATAACTAGTAAAAATGTAGCCAACATAGTTATTAAAAAATTTAACAACTATGTACAACTACAAATCACCCATTAACAATAGTCTCTATTATGACATTCAAGAACTACTTTTGGTTGCAAATTTGGACTGTTTAGGTCATCTAATTTGATTTCAAGTTACATGGGGAATATTTAAATTTGGGCATTGAAATACATTTCAAGAGTAGTAGGAATGAAAATCATGGAAATGCCAATAAACAAGTTCAAACAAATTTTTAAGGTCTATTCAAAGCACAAGTTATAAACAATATCTAGGTCACATAATAGCAAATTTATAGCACCCTACTTAGAACCAATGAAAATATTCAAGAATTAGGAACAAACTTCAAAATTGTATTGAGTTCCAACAAGTGGAGTTTTGTTTTATTTGGTAGAGCTTGCAAGCCTTAAACTTTGATCTCACTATGAAGAATGTCGAAGATTTGCGTCCATATGCACACACAATACACTTGAACACATGCAACATTAAGTCCTTTCATAGTTTGTAAGCATGCAAGATTAATCACTTGAATACAATTGTACATGTAGCATTAAGACCTTGAATATTTCTACAAATCAACATTGAAATTTACTTGAACAATGTTCAAATGTCATGCCCCATGCATCGTAAATATGCAAAGCCTAACAATTTACAATGAAATAATAATGTAGGTTGTTAACACCTTTTTTTATGAATGAAAACCCTTCTTCAAGATCATCATATACCATAGCTAAGTTCCTTCCCAAACTAATAGCCCATAAATTTAACAGTTTTTCAATGATTAGTTAGTCATATTGGCAAATTATAATTTTCATTGCTACATATATGGTGGTGGAAGCCTAATTGTGATGTAAGTCCATTCTTAATTATGTGTATTGCAATAGACTAACCTACATACTATGTAAATTTTCATGAACTTAAACACATGTAATTTCCTTGTTAAAAAAGGTACATTTAACAACTCAAAATTAAAACATAACCCCATATTGACCACACAAGTGTTCTAATGAAATCAATTAATATAATAATAAGCACAATTTGAAGTTCTCACAATCATTTTACCCTAATTCAAGATTTTCCTTGAATACCTAATCCACATGTGTTAGCATTAAGACATAATCAAATGCATTAAGTTCCAACCACATTAATAGAAGCCACACCTAAACCTTTAAACTTGTGCTTTTTCATTGTTTTTTTCAAATATTCTTGAAATCTTTTCAATACATCATTAAAAAAAAATTAATCTTCAAAGTTTTGTTAATATTATTATGTTAAGGTTTATATTTTTTTTCAAAAATATGTCATAATTTTAAAAAATCAAATTGTTTTTTTAATTACTTAATACCACTTTAAAACATTGGTTACATAACATTAAAAAAAAAATTGTTTATTTTTCTCATTAGGTCAGTCATGACGTTCATCTTTTGGATATCTATACCAATATATTAAAAACAAAATTGTATAAAAACAAGTCCTTTTTTTAATACTTTGGAAATACACAAAATTAAATAATGGTTATGACTACTAATGGTATGTGTTAATGTGATTTCATTAAGATATTCACATAAGAATGATACTAAATAATGGAATTTGTTAAGGCTTTGATCAAACCAAAAAGAAATGTTGGAAGTCACATAACATTTTGATTAATTTAAATACTTCAACTCAAAAACTATAGGTGTTGTGTCAATTACATGCAATGAGTTTCAACAAATGGAATGAAGAGCCTCCTTGTTAAAGCTTGCAAGGCTTTGATTTCACAATGGATGTCGCAACCCTAACCTTGGGCTCGCGACCAATACAAGGGGTTGCAAAGTTGCGAGCCAAGTGGGAGACCCAAAGTCACATCACATGCTCCCAGGAGTGCAAAGACTGTGAGGGAATCGACCCTCACACTCCCAAGTGCATTCCCATGGTGGGAGTTGGACTCCCGGTGGACTCCCAAAACTTTAGAGAGCGATTTTAGGGGCCAAAACTCAATGGATCGTGGCTTTCTTTATATCATTGGAAAGTTCTTGGAACATAGATGTCTAAAACGGGCTTGCATTACTCATTTGGATATCTGAAACACAAGTTATGGCCAAAAGAAGGGCCGAAAGTCAAACTGGAAGTTTGACTCCCGACCACAAAAAGTTGGGAATCGACCCGATTTGTCTGCAGAAGGCGTGGAACATACCATTGGAAAGCTCTCAATGAGAGCCTTTGCTTTAGACCACACCTCAATCGGAGGTCTATTCGTAAAGTTATGGGGTTCCAAAATCACGAGAGTCCCAATTTGGGCGATTTGGGGACTCCCACTTGGGAATCCCGGGACAAAGAGCCATTTGGATGTGGGCTCCATGGCTAGCCATAGAATGTACTATAAGGGGGAAGGTGGTGGCTTCCCCCAAGTCCGGGCCGTGGTGAGTCTTGTGTGTTTGTATTGCCCATGACTCGTTCTAGCACCAAAGGTGCTCCAACTATACACTAACCACATTGTGTTGGTTTTGTGCAGGCCCGTGTGAGTGAGTGAAGCTTGTCAACTCTTCCTAATCCCATCCCGGAGTTCCAACACGCCCTTCTACCCCTCAAAGTGTTGTGAGCTAGGGTGTGCCCCAATTCTTCCCTCTTTCGTTGTTTTCTACTTGGACTCACATTTGAGTCCCTCAAGGAGTTGGGAGTGCGTCAATGGAGAATGTCCAAAATTTACATTTGAAACATTCAAGTGCCTTACTTAACAATTTTCAAAGTCAAACTAACAAGTTCCAATACTTATTTTTGGTTAATTGTTTAGTGTATTCAATGATAATGAAAGGTACAATGTGAAACAACAACTCTAACAATGATTCCACGACATCTATTATACTATGGACATCACTAGAAATGACAACAAATTTAAAGAATGAACATCAAATATTTTCAAATCTATGTCTTTCATTGTGGGATAACTTTGAAGTTGTGTGTGTTTTGCATGTTATTTACCTCCAATCTTAAGTGTTGGAATGACATCCCTCTGTAATTTAACAATTCATCACAACCTTTCAAAGTAATTATAGCTTCCACCAATGCCTATATATATATTAAACTTAGCAACCAGTTATCTCGTCATGTTATTGGTGACCTCCCATTACCAAATTGCATGAAAGAAGCAAAAAACTCAACAGAAAATGATTGATGTGACAAAACTTACATCTTAAGTTATCAATACAACACGTGTGTGTTCCTTTTGCTAATGCACCTCAATTTTATGTCTTGAACATACGAAACAACAAAGCTTGTGTTGTCATCAATTACCTCCGAAAGTTGTGACAACTAAATATTCAATATTGTTATACTATCTATGGTAGCTTAACTTTATGAAAAAATGGAATCAATGCACGAAAGAAGCATCATGCTTTGTGTCGTGACTTTGCATAAAATATGTGCTTCTCTTTGTGTCACAGCTTTGTACAAAATATGCAATATACTTTGTGTTGCAACTTATTTTGGAAACAAAAGTTGAAGAATATGAGAAAAGGTGGTGAACATCAACATCAAAAGATTTAATGTTCAATACGAATGAGATGGTCACAATGGGTTTCATCCCACTTTAATTCAAAATGCACCAACCATAAATTGCCATGTGATGATGGTCAAGTATTGCCTTTGGCTTAATGGAGCTTGTTTTCACCCATCAAGCCTATCAATAATTTCATTTTTCCCATGTATTTAAGTATCTTGACCAATCTCTTTTTGTCCTTCAAATACAACATGTTTAACTTGTCTAATCAACCCATTCCTTTAGGAAAACAATCTAAACCACATCCACCCGCATCAACCATTGTTAATGATTTCAATTTTCCCATTCATTTTGTTAGCTTCACCAATTTCTTATTGTAGCTTAAAATCAAGTGGGAGAACTTTTCAAATCATTCCATTCCTTTAGGCTTCAAGGAAACAATCCAAATCACATCTACATACATCAAGCCTTGTCCAAGATTTCATTTTTCTAAAACATTATGGTAGTTTCACCAACCTTTTGTTGTCCTTCAAAATCAACTTCTCCAATTGCCCATTGCTTCAAGGAGACAATTCAAATCACATCCACCTACATCCAGCTTAATCAACAACTTCATCTTTCAATGCACTTTCACAACACCAATCTTTTGTCCAAGGTCACAACCATAAACAAAATAACAAAGCCCATAATGTATATATCCAATACTTAATTTTTAAATAAATGAATATGTCTTAAATACAAATTATTAATTTAATTATTAATTTATTAATTCTTGATTGAACTATGTGATAGTTAGTATGTATTAATAAATAATTATGGTTAATAGCTTATAATTATTAATTAGTTAATTGTACAATTAATTTTTTAAATTAATCACAAGTTAAATTATTTAGTTAATAAGTTGGAAATTTAATCATTTATAATTAATATTTTGGAATTATGAATTATTTAATAATATATTTTGTTAGATAGTCAATTAACACCTAACTATTTCTTATTTAATTAGTTCATCACTAACATTTTTAAAGGTTTGTTTTCAAAGGTTAAAAACACATTTTTATTGAAGTAATTGAATAAAAAGAAACTTATGATATTTTTTAAGTAATTGAAAAATAATTAAATCCATTAAAAAAACTTTAATGATTACTTTGTGAATTTATTAATAAATTTGATATTAAATATTTTTTGAAATAATTATTAATACTCCTTAATTTTTACGATGAATTGACTCATTAATTATTGGAATCTAT
The DNA here is from genome assembly GCA_963920785.1 of Sphagnum contortum. NCBI lineage: Eukaryota > Viridiplantae > Streptophyta > Sphagnopsida > Sphagnales > Sphagnaceae > Sphagnum > Sphagnum contortum. The sequence continues at coordinate 3,092,521 of OY987277.1, read as the reverse complement.
GAAATAATAATGATGAATGTTACTTCTAAAATTATTAAAATAATTTTAGAATAATTCTAATAGGTAGTTTTATGAATGGGTGGATGGGTAGATAATTAGTTGCTAGTTAATTAGTTAGTTAGTTAGTTAGCTAGTTGTTATTTCTTTCCTATTTAGTTGAAGGAGAATTGTTTTTAGTTACAATTGAACTTGTGATTTAAGGTGCAACTAAAAGATATAACCCATGTGTTTTGTCCTCTAATCACTAGTAGACAAAGTGTCATTTGCGACTAAATTTTAGTCACAAATGACACTTGTGACTAAAAATTAGAATAATAGCAAACAAGTTGCAAACAACTAGTTGTAAATGATGGATGAATTTATTTTTCATAAAATACAAGTATGAAGATTTTATATGTATCCATGGATGAGTTTTTGTAACTACACTTGCGAATATAATGCACACCAATATGCTCACATGTGGTAGCCTAAGAATGTGACACGTGGCATCATTTAGATTTTAAAAATATGTTGCCAAATATTTTTTTTCCATCCATCCAATTAAAGCAACTATATTGTCCCATGTGGTGGCTTAAAATTACGCCACGTGGCAAATTAAGATTGCCTTATAATCATTTAGGGTTGGACCATTTATGATAGGCCACGTGGCACCTAGGCTAGGCATAGGTTAGGCCACCTAGCCTAGTTTTGGGCTAGGCCATGTGGCACCTAGGTTAAGTCTAGGCCACCTAGCCCATAGGTCTAGCCTAGGTAGGTAGGTACTTAGGTCTAGATCTAAAACTTTTATACCAAAATCTTATTTAATTTTAATTTTAGGTTTTTGGGTGGAACCTACGTGATTAGCTTCTCCCATATAGCAATTGAAAAAATTGAATGTGTTTACTATACCAAACCAACCTATTTATATAGTTTGTAAATTTGAAAGGGGAGACAGACAATATGGAATAAAATTTTAATTACAGCCTAATCGCATAATTGTAGCCTAGTTGCAACTATTCCTTAACACGTACTATTACATAGCCTACCTACTAAGTTCTTACTAGGTACCTATTTAAATAATATTTATTACAAGTACATATTTAAATAACATTTACATAATTAAATATATTTAAATACCTATTTATAGCCTTTAAATAATTATTTATAATTTAAAAACTATTAGGTAGTTAATGGGTATGTAGTTATATATGTTTGTAAGTACCTAGTAATTAGATAAGTAGGTAGTAGGTAGGTAGGTACCTAATAACTATGTAGGTAGGTATGTAGGTGGTATGTACATAAGTACATTGTAGGTAAGTAGATGGTACGTAGGTAGGTAAATACCTAGTAATTAAATAGGTAGGTAGGTGGTACGTACATAGGTACATAGTAGGCAGGTAGACAATACATACATGGGTATCTAATAATTAAGTAAGTAGGTAGGTATTTAGTAGGTAGGTATATACATACAAATATGCATATATTATTAAATAATCTATGCATGTAGCTACTAGGTAGCATACATATATTCTGTAACTATAATGTGATTACTTTGGTTGCATGTGCAATTAAATATATATACAATGTTATAAAAAATACAAAGACATCATGAAAAATCAACCTATTGGAAAGATGAAATAGGTCATAGTCACAACTAGTTGAAAAGAAGGCCCAAATCCATCCAAATTTGAAAAATAGTCACATAAGCTACCATTCGTAATTATAGGTGACATTTAGTCGCACATAATCGCACATGGAATGATTATAAACGATAGGATTTCTACTAATGTAATGTCATCTTACAAAACATATTTAAAAATTGTTTTTCTTTCAATTTCACATTAAAAATCATATGCGATTTGGGATGACCTCAAAGAAGTTTAGCCTTCAAGGCAAAACATAAAATAAAATAAAAATATTTACATGGTTACTTTTTAACTTTCATACCTTTTTACCTTCCTATTTAGGTAGGTAGGTGGGTAAGTAAGTAGCCTAGGTAGGTATGTATCCTAGGAAGGTAAGTATTTCTTATGCATTTAGTTTTACCTACCTATCTACCTATGTAAGTAAATATTTATTTTAATTCAAAAATTCAAAAATTGAATCAATATGACATGTGACAACTTTTGATTCTACCACATGTCATAATTTAGATGCATCTATATTGAACAATCATACTAAATGGTTGAAATCAATATTATTTCAATAAAAATTCAATTTTCATCCAAAAATTTCATAGTGCTACACGTCAAAATTTCATTTTTCCAAATGTCGTCAAGTAAAATGTTGAAATTGGACCATGTTAATTTTTCCAAATGGCAATTAATGATAGGGTTATTTACAAGTTACAAAAAATGGTTAGTCATTGCAAATGTTATACACTAATCAAAGGATGGTAATGTATATGTTAAATATATATTTCATTAATACGAAATGCATTAACATCACATTGAGTCGTCATTTGTGAATAAACTAAAAGTTCAATGTGACTTCACTTATGCAACTAGGGGATTTTTTGTTGCAAAGTTTATTGCAATATTTTTTAATTGCAAATTTTAATCACAAATTAACGTTTTTAATCTAGTGTCCTCATTTCATTTCTTCAATGCACTATGATAGCTTCACCAATTTCTTATCTTTCAACATCAATTTAAACAAAATTTCCAATCACCCCATTCCTTTAAGTAGACAACTCAATTCACATCCACCTACATCAACCATAATCACTTATTTCATTTTTTTGATGCATTTTGGTGGGTTTACCAATTTCTTCTTGTCCTTCAACATCAATTCAAACAACTTTTCCAATTGCCCCATTCCTTCAAGGAAACAATCCAAATCACATCCACCTACATCAAGCCATGTCAACAACTTCATTTTTTCAATGCCCTTAAGTAGCTTCGCCAATCTCTTGTTGTTGAACTCAAAACCAAGTAAGACAACTTCTTCAATCCCTTCATTCCTTGAGGTCGACAATCCAAATCAGATCCACCTACATCAAACCATGTCAACAACTTCATTTTTTCGATGCATTTAGGTAGATTCATTAATCTCTTTTTATTTGTCAACATTAATCTATACAAATTTTCCAATCGCACACACTCCCTGAGGTATGCAATCCAAATCACAACCACTTACATCAAGCCATGCCAACAACTTCATTTCTTCGATGCACTTTAATAGCTTCACCAATTTTTTTGTTTTTTTTCAACATCAATTTAAACAAATTTTTCAATTGCACCTTAAGGTTGACAATCCAAATCACATCCACTTACATCAAGCCATGTCAATGACTTAATTTATTTGATGCCTTTAGTTAGCTTCACTAATCTCTTGTTGTTCATCAACATTAATCTAGACAAATTTTGCAATTGTCACATTCCTTTAAGGAGATAATCCACCTACATCAACCTACATCAAGGTGTGTCACCTACATCCACCTACATCAAGGTGTACGTGTCACCTACATCCACCTACATTAAGGTGTGTCACCTACATCCACCTACATCAAGGTGTGTCATTAACTTCATTTTTTTGATGCACTCAGGGTACTTGATTAATTTCTTGTTGTCTTTCAACATAAAGTTAAACAACTTTTCCAATTGCCCCATTCCTTGAAATAGACAATCCAAATCACATCCACCTACATCAATCCATGTCAATAATTTATTTTATTTTATGCACTCTAGTAGCTTCATCAATCTCTTGTTGTTCGTCAACATTCATTTGAAAAACTTCTCCAATCACTAAATTCCTTTAAGCAAACAATCCAAATCACATCCACCTACATCAAGGTGTGTCAACAAGTTCATTTCTTTGATGCAATCCAGTAGCGTCAGCAATATTTGTTGTTCATCCACAATAATGTGGATAATTTTCCAATTGTCAAATTCTTTTAGAGAAATAATCCAAATCACATCCACCTACATCAAGCCATATCAATGACTTCATTTCTTTCATGCACTTTGGTAGCTTCATTAATCTCTTGTTGTTCACCAACATTAATCTGTACAACTTTTCCAATTGTCGCATTCCTTCAAGGAGCCAATCCAAATCACATCCACCTACACCAAGCCATATCAACAACTTCATTTCCTTCATGCAATTAAGTAATTTCACCAATATCTTGTCGTCCTTCATCAATTCAAATAACTTCACCAATTGCCCCATTCCTTTAAGTAGGTAATCCAAATAACATCCACCTACAACAATGCTTGTCAAGAATTTTGTTTATTCAATGCACATTGGTAGTTTCACCAATCCCTTGTTATTTCTCAAATCCAAGGGGGACAACAATCCAATTCGCCCCATTCCTTAAGGTAGACAATCCAAATCACATCAACCTACATCAAGCATGTCATCGACTTCATTTCTTCGATGCACTTTGGTAGTCTCATCAATCTCTTGTTGTTGTTCAAATCCAATTAGGACAACTTCTCCAATCGCCCCATTCCTTGAAGTAAAAAATCCAAATCAAATCCACGTACATGAAGGTATGTCAATGAGTTTATTTCCTCGATGCACTCTGGTAGCTTCACCAATCTTTTATTATTACTCAAATTCAAGTTGCACAACTTTTCCAATCGCCCCATTCTTTTAGGTAGACAATCCAAATCACATCCACCTACATCAAGGATTGTCAATGCGCTCATATCATTGAAAAGTTCTTGAAACTTAGATGTCTAAAATGGGCTCGCATAACCCATTTGGACATCTGAAACATAAGTTATGATCAAAAGAAAGGCCGAAAATCAAATTGTCAATTTGACTCTCGACCACTAAAAGTCAGGAATCGACCCAATTGCTTTGCATGAAAGCAGTGTCTAACATACCATTGGAAAGTTCTCGACAAGGGCTACAACTTTGCTTTAGACTTCATCTCAATCGGAGGTTTTCACACAAAGTTATAGGGCCCCAAAGTTGCGAGAGTCCCAACGTTGGTAATTTTGGGACTTCCACTTGGGAGTCCCGAGACAAAATGCCATTTGGATGTGGGCCTCATGGACAGGCACAAAGTATACTATAAGGGGGAAGGTGATGGCTTCCCCCAAGTCCGGGCCATGGTGAGTCTTGTGAGTTCGAATTGCTCATGGCTTGTCCTAGCACCAAAAGTGTTGCAACTATGCACTAACCACCTTGTGTTGGTTTTGTGTAGGTTTGTGTGAGTAGTTGAAGCTTGTAAATTCTTCTTAGTCCCATCCCAAAGCTCTAGCACACCCCTCTACCCCTCCAAAGTGTTACGAGCCAGGGAACGTACCCTGACTCCTTACTCTTCCACTGTTTTCAGTTTGGATTCACATTTGAATCCCTCAAGGAGTTGGGAGCGTGTCATTAAAGCTTTTCAAAGACTTCATTTTTTCAATGCATTTGGTAACTTCACCAATTCCTTGTTGTTGTTCGAATCTAGGTGGGACAACTTCTCCAATTGCCCCATTCTTTGAGGTAGACAATCCAAATCACATCCACTTAAATCAAGCCTTGTCAATGATTTTATTTTTTAATGATTTTTCATTACTATGAATTTTGGGTCTTGCAATTATCGTTTGTAACTAAAATTTTGTTCCATGCGACACATGTAGTTGTAAATTCGTGTAATTGCCTAATACAAGTTGCACATGACATTTAGTTGCATGCGATATTACGTATGCAACATGTTTATATGGTATTAATATTCATGTTCATCCATACATACCAATCTAAATGTAGTTGCATCTTGTGTGCAACTTTCCTTGTAACTATAATGTAACTAATCAAAGTATCACACATGTTTCAAAGTTGAATGACTTGTAGTTAGACACGTGTCACTTTTTTTTTTTTTTTTTGTTGATCTAATTAAAAATTCATTGGATTAATCTCAATTGTTAAAGTTTCTACCACTAAGATGATGACATGCAACACACCATGGAGCATTCATTGACCATTTGACACGTGTTCATTTTAAAACGTTAATTATACGGTGACATGTGGCAATTAAAGCCCATCTATTTTTCAATTTCTAAAGACTAATGAAGAAAATCTAGGTCGTCCAATTTAAGGTAATAAGATGTCAACACATGGTGCCTAGGTAGGTAGGTAATTATTAAACCCTATTAAGTAGCTAGGTTTACTTTAAATATGTAAGTAGGTTGAAAAGTAGCTAAGCTTAGCCTATATCAATAGGTTTAGATTAATCCAATTTTGTTTTTAAGTTTATTTTTTTATTCATTCATCCTCAATGGCACTTGGTATTAATTAATATATAGTTATTACCCCTACTTATATATTATGCAAAATTGAATTAATTAGAATCCGAAGGATATGGGATAAAAAAATTATTTAAAACCTCATTAACCAACTTAGTTGCACACTGTATGTAACTATTATATTAGAATATATCAGCTTGGGGAAGGCTCTATTGCTTCTAGTGTCCAAACAAAACTTGAAGCCCTCCTCTTAGCACATTTAACACACCAAGAATCGTAAAAAATGATTACAAATGAAAAAGTTGTGTCCCCCCCAAAATGAAGTGGGTCAAGAATTCAAAAAAAAAAAAAAAAACCATTGAAAACCACAAAGGTCGATTCTTAAGCACCCAAAAAGTTCCTTTTATGTTGTTCTATTGCTATTAAATAGATGATTTGAAGAACATCAAGTGGCGTTGCTATAACACTTTAAATAGTTTAAAATGAATAAGAAACAATACAGTTATGAGTTTAAAAGTAGGAGGGGTCCAAAGAGAAGAAAAAAAGGAGAAAAAAACATTTTGTAAGTTGAAAAGCTTATTTTTCTTATTTTTCTTCTTGTTAAATTTTCATCACTCCTTTTCCTTTGTACTTCAATAATTTATTTTACCTATAATTAATTTAGCATAATTTATTTTAGCCTAACTTAATTCAACCAAAGTTAATTTTAGCCATAAATGGTTTAGCCTAATTTAATTTAGCAATAATTAAATAATTTGAATATTTTAAAATTTAGCCATAGTTAATTTTAACCTAATTTAATTTAGTTTAGTTTAACCTAACCCAATTTAACCTAATTTAGTTTAATTTAACTTAGTTTAATAATTAATTTAGCTTAACTTAATTTAATGATGCCTAAATTACCTTGGTACTAAAAGTACATACTATTATTACACATAGCCTATGTAGATATATTAAATATATTAATTTAAGTATGTATAAGTTCAAGCCATTATTTTTATGACATGTGTCCATGTTATACACATTTCATTGCACGTTAGTTCCACACACAACCATATGGCCCAAAATCATACAACACCAAATTTGTAATTGTAAACATCACCAAAATAGTTGCAAACGACAACCACTTGCATGCCAACTCCATAGTGACTCGTTGCAAAAGATTTTTACTATTGTTTGATAACGTCAACAACTTGTTGTTGTTCACATTCAAGTGGGACAACCTTTCCAATCGCCCCATTTCATGAGGTAGACAATCCAAATCTCATCCACCTACATCAAACATGTCAACGATTTCATTTCTTTAATGCACTTTGGTAGCTTCACCAATCTCTTGTTGTTGTTCAAATCCAAGTGCAACAACTTCTCCAATTGCCCCATTCCTTACGTAGACTATGCAAATCACATCCACCAAAATCAAGGCTTCTCAACGACTTCATTCTTTAATGCACTTTGGTAGTGTCACTAATCTATTGTTGTTCCTCAAATCCAAGTCAAACAACTTCTCCAATCACCCCATTCCTTGAGGTAACCGATCCAAATCACATCCACCTACATCAAGGCATGCCGATGATTTCATTTATTTGATGCACTTTTGTACCTTCACCAATCTTTTCTTGTCACTCAAATTCAAGCACAACTTCTCCAATCACCCCATTCCTTGAGGTACACAATCCAAATCACCTCCACTTACATCAAGGCGTGTCAAAAACTTCATTTCTTTGATGCATTCTAGTACCTTCACCAATATCTCATTGATTTTCACATCCAAGCAAGACATTTTCTCGAATCACACAATTCCTTGAGGTAAACAACCAAAATCACATCCACCTACATCAAGGCATCTCAATGATTTCATTTTTTCGATGCACTTTTGTAGTGTCACAACTCTCCTGTTGTTGCTCAAATCCAAGTGGGAAAACTTGTCCAATCGCACCATTCTTTGAGGTACACAATCCAAAATCACATCCACCTACATCAAGGCTTGTCAATGATTTCATTTCCTTGATTGCACTATGGTAGTTTCACCAATCTCTCGTTGCTCAAATTCAAATCGCACAACTTCTCCGATCACCCCATTCCTTGAACTAGACAATCCAAATCACATCCACCTACATCAAACCTTGTCAATGACTTCATTTCCTTGATGCATTTTGGTAGCTTCACCAATCTCTTGTTGTTGCTCAAATTCAAGTCGCACAACTTCTCCAATCGCCCCATTCCTTGAGGTAGACAATCCAAATCACATCCGCTTACATCAAGGGTTTGTAAGGACTTCATTTCCTCGATGCACTCTGGTAGCTTCACCAATCTCTTGTTGTTGCTCAAATTCAAGTCACACAACTTCTCCAATCGCCCCATTCCTTGAGGTAGACAATCCAAATCACATCCACTTACATTAAAAGTTGTTAATGACTTCATTTCCTTGATGCACTCTGGTAGCTTCACCAATCTCTTGTTATTGCCCAAATTCAAGTTAGACAACTTTTCCAATCGCCCCATTCCTTGAGGTACATAATCCAAATGACATCCACCTACATCAAGGATTGTCAATGACTTCATTTCATTGATGCACTCTGGTAGTTTCACCAATCTCTTGTTGTTACTCAAATTCAAGTCAGACAACTCCTCCAATCGCCCCATTCCTTGAGGTAGACGATCCAAATCACATCCATCTACATAAAGGCTTGTCAATGACTTCATTTCCTCGATGCACTTTGGTAGCTTCACCAATTTCTTGTTGTTGCTCAAGACCAATTTATCCAACTTCTCCAATTGCCCCATTCCTTGAGGTAGACAATCCAAATCACATCCACCTACATCAAGGCTTGTCAATGACTTCATTTGCTCGATGCATTCTGGTAACTTCACTAATCTCTTGTTGTTGCTCAAATTCAAGTCGCACAACTTCTCCAATCGCCCCATTCCTTGAGGTAGACAATCCAAATCACATCCACCTACATTAAGGCTTGTCAATGATTTCATTTGCTCGATGCATTCTGGTAACTTCACTAATCTCTTGTTGTTGTTCAAATTCAAGTCGCACAACTTCTCCAATCGCCCCATTCCTTGAGGTAGACAATCCAAATCACATCCACCTACATCAAGGCTTGTCAATGACTTCATTTCTTCGATGCATTCTGGTAGCTTCACCAATCTCTTGTTGTTGTTCAAATTCAACTCGCACAACTTCTCCAATCGCCCCATTCCTTGAGGTAGACAATCCAAATCACATCCACCTACATCAAGGCTTGTCAATGACTTCATTTGCTCGATGCATTCTGGTAACTTCACCAATCTCTTATTGTTCTTCAAATTCAAGTCGCACAACTTCTCTAATCGCCCCATTCCTTGAGGTAGACAATCCAAATCACATCCACCTAAATCAAGGCTTGTCAATGACTTCATTTCCTCGATGCACTCCGGTAGCTTCACCAATCTCTTGTTGTTGCTCAAATTTAAGTCGGACAACTTCTCCAATAGCCCCATTCCTTGAGGTAGATAATCCAAATCACATCCACCTACATCAAGGCTTGTCAATGACTTCATTTCCTCGATGCATTCTAGAAGCTCCACCAATCTCTTGTTGTTGTTCAAATTCAACTCGCACAACTTCTCCAATCGCCCAATTCCTTGAGGTAGACAATCCAAATCACATCCACCTACATCAAGGCTTGTTAATGAGTTCATTTCCTTGATGGACTCTGGTAGCTCCACCAATCTCTTGTTGTCCTTTAAGATCAATCTATACATCTTGTCCAATCGCCCCATTCCTTCAGGTAGACAATCCAAATCACATCCACCTACATAAAGGCTTGTCAATGACTTCATTTCCTCGATGCACTCTGGTAGCTTCACAAATTTCTTGTTGTTGCTCAAGACCAATTTATCCAACTTCTCCAATCGCCCCATTCCTTGAGGTAGACAATCCAAATCACATCCACCTACATCAAGGCTTGTCAATGACTTCATTTGCTCGATGCATTCTGGTAACTTCAGTAATCTCTTGTTGTTGCTCAAATTCAAGTCGCACAACTTCTCCAATCGCCCCATTCCTTGAGGTAGACAATCCAAATCACATCCACCTACATCAAGGCTTGTCAATGACTTTATTTCTTCGATGCATTCTGGTAGCTTCACCAATCTCTTGTTGTTGCCCAAATTCAACTTAGAAAACTTTTCCAATCGCCCCATTCCTTGAGGTAGACAATCCAAATCACATCCGCTTGCATCAATGGTTGTCAATGACTTTATTTCATCGATGCACTCTGGTAGCTTCACCAATCTCTTGTTGTTGCTCAAATTCAAGTCGCACAACTTCTCCAATCGCCCCATTCCTTTAGGTAGACAATCCAGATCACATCCACCTACATCAAGGCTTGTCAATGACTTCATTTCCTTGACGCACTCCGGTAGCTTCACCAATCTCTTGTTGTTGCTCAAGACCAATTTATGCAACTTCTCCAATTGCCCCATTCCTTGAGGTAGACAATCCAAATCACATCCACCTACATCAAACCTTGTCAATGACTTCATTTCCTTGATGCATTCTGGTAGCTCCACCAATTTCTTATTGTTGCTTAGGACCAATTTATCCAACTTCTCCAATCGCCCCATTCCTTGAGGTGCACAATCCAAATCACATCCACCTACATCAAGGCTTGTCAATGATTTCATTTCCTTGATGCACTCTGGTAGTTTCACCAATCTCTTGTTGTTGCTCAAATTCAAGTCGCACAACTTCTCCAATCGCCCCATTCCTTGAGGTAGACAATCCAAATCACATCCGCCTACATCAAGGCTTGTCAATGATTTCATTTCTTCGATGCACTCTGGTAGCTTCACCAATCTCTTATTGTTCCTTAAGACCAATTTCTGCAACTTCTGCAATCGCCCCATTCCTTGAGGTACACAATCCAAATCACATCCACCTACATCAAGGGTTGTTAATGACTTCATTTCCTCGATGGACTCTGGTAGCTGCACCAATCTCTTGTTGTCCTTCAAGATCAATCTATACATCTTGTCCAATCGCCCCATTCCTTGAGATACATAATCCAAATCACATCCACCTACATCAAGGCTTGTCAATGATTTCATTTCTTCGATGCACTCTGGTAGCTTCACCAATCTCTTATTGTTCCTCAAATTCAAGCCGCACAACTTCTCCAATCGCCTCATTCCTTGAGGTAGACAATCCAAATCACATCTAGTTACATCAAGGGTTTGTAAGGACTTCATTTCCTCGATGCACTCTGGTAGCTTCACCAATCTCTTGTTGTTGCTCAAATTCAAGTCGGACAACTTCTCCAATCGCCCCATTCCTTGAGGTAAACAATCCAAATCACATCCACCTACATCAAGGGTTGTCAATGATTTCATTCCCTCGATACATTCTGGTAGCTTCTCCAATCTCTTGTTGTTGTTCAAGACCAATTTATGCAACTTCTCCAATCGTGCCATTCCTTGAGGTAGACAATCCAAATCACATCCACCTACATCAAGGGTTGTCAATGATTTCATTTCCTCGACGCACTTTGGTAGCTTGACCAATGTTTTGTTGTTGCTCAAAATCAAGTCCGACAACTTCTCCAATAGCCCCATTCCTTGAGGTAAACAATCCAAATCACATCCACCTACATCAAGGGTTTGTAAGGACTTCATTTCCTCGATGCACTCTGGTAGTTTCACCAATCTCTTATTGTTGCTTAGATTCAAGTCGCACAACTTTCCCAATCGTGCCATTCCTTGAGGTAGACAATCCAAATCACATCCACCTACATCAAGGCTTGTTAATGATGTCATTTCCTCGATGCACTCTGATAGCTTCACCAATCTCTTGTTGTTGTTTAAGACCAATTTATCCAACTTCTCCAATCGCCCCATTCCTTGAGGTGCACAATCCAAATCACATCCACCTACATCAAGGAATATTAATGACTTCATTTCCTCGATGCATTTTGGTAGTTTCATTAATCTCATGTTGTTCCTCAAATTCAAGTGCCACAACTTCTCCAATCGCCCCATTCCTTGGGGTAGACAATCCAAATTGCATCTAGCTACACTAAGCCATGTCAATGACTTCATTTCCTTGATGCACTCAGGTAGTTTCACCAATCTCTTATTGTTGCTCAGGACCAATTTATGCAACTTCTCCAATCGCGCCATTCCTTGAGGTAAACAATCCAAATCACATCCACGTGCATTAAGGCTGGTCAATGATTTCATTTCCTTTATGCACTCTGGTAGCTTCACCAATCTCTTATTGTTGTTTAAGACCAATTTATGCAACTTCTCCAATCGCCCCATTCCTTCAGGTAGACAATCCAAATCACATCCACCTACATCAAGGGTTGTTAATGACTTCATTTCCTCGATGGACTCTGGTAGCTGCACCAATCTCTTGTTGTCCTTCAAGATCAATCTATACATCTTGTCCAATCGCCCCATTCCTTCAGGTAGACAATCCAAATCACATCCACTTACATCAAGGCTTGTCAATGATTTCATTTCTTCGATGCACTCTGGTAGCTTCACCAATCTCTTATTGTTCCTCAAATTCAAGCCGCACAATTTCTCCAATCGCCCCATTCCTTCAGGTAGACAATCCAAATCACATCTAGTTACATCAAGGGTTTGTAAGGACTTCATTTCCTCGATGCACTCTGGTAGCTTCACCAATCTCTTGTTGTTGCTCAAATTCAAGTCGCGCAACTTCTCCAATCGCCCCATTCCTTGAGGTAGACAATCCAAATCACATCCATTTACATCAAGGGTTTGTAAGGTCTTCATTTCCTCGATGCACTCTGGTAGCTTCACCAATCTCTTGTTGTCGCTCAAGACCAATTTATGCAACTTCTCCAATCGCCCCATTCCTTGAGGTGCACAATCCAAATCACATCCACCTACATCAAGGCTTGTCAATGAATTCATTTCCTCGATGCACTCTGGTAGCTTCACCAATCTCTTATTGTTGTTTAGATTCAAGTCGGACAACTTCTCCAATCGCCCCATTCCTTGAGGTACACAATCCAAATCACATCTACCTACATCAAGGTTTGTCAATGATTTCATTTCTTCGATGCACTCTGGTAGTTTCACCAATCTCTTATTATTGCTTAAGACCAATTTATGCAACTTCTCCAATCGCCCCATTCCTTGAGGTACACGATCCAAATCACATCCACCTACATCAAAGGTTGTTAATGAGTTCATTTCCTCGATGGATTCTGGTAGCTCCACCAATCTCTTGTTGTCCTTCAAGATCAATCTATACATCTTGTCCAATCGCCCCATTCCTTCAGGTAGACAATCCAAATCACATCCACTTACATCAAGGCTTGTCAATGATTTCATTTCCTCGATGCACTCTGGTAGCTTCACCAATCTCTTGTTGTTGCTCAAATTCAAGTCGCACAACTTCTCCAATCGCCCCATTCCTTGAGGTAGACAATCCAAATCACATCCGCTTACATCAAGGGTTTGTAAGGACTTCATTTCCTCGATGCACTCTTGTAGTTTCACCAATCTCTTGTTGTTGCTTAAATTCAAATGGCACAACTTTTTCAATTGCCCCATTCCTTGAGGTAGACAATCTAAATCACATCCACCTACATCAAGGCTTGTCAATGATTTCATTTCCTTGATGCACTCTGGTAGCTTCACCAATCTCTTGTTGTTGCTCAAATTCAAGCCGCACAACTTCTCCACTCGCCCCATTCCTTTAGGCAAACAATCCAAATCACATCCACCTACATGAAGCCATGTCAATGACTTCATTTCCTCGATGCACTCTGGTAGCTTCACCAATCGCTTATTGTTGCTCAAATTCAAGTCGCACAACTTGTCCAATAGCCCCATTCCTTGAGGTAAACTATCCAGATCACATCCACTTACGTGAATGCTTATCAATGATTTCATTTGCTCCATGCACTTTGGTAGCATCAGCAATCTCTTGTTATTGGCCAAATTCAAGTTAGACAACTTTTCCAATTGCCCCATTCCTTGAGGTAGATAATCCAAATCACATCCACTTACATTAAGCCATGTCAATGATTTCATTTCGTCTATGGAATCTGGTAGCTTCACCAATCTATTGTTGTTGCTCAAGACCAATTTATGCAACTTCTCCAATTGCCCCATTCCTTGAGGTAGACAATCCAAGTCACATCCACTTACTTGAAGGCTTGTCAATGACTTCATTTGCTCCATGCACTCTGGTAGCGTCACCAATCTCTTGTTATAGCCCAAATTCAAGTGTGACAACTTTTCCAATTGCCCCATTCCTTGAGGTAGACAATCCAAATCACATCCACTTACATCAAGGGTTGTCAATGACTTCATTTCCTCGATGCATTTTGGTAGCTTCACCAATCTCTTGTTGTTGTTCAAATTCAAGTTGGACAACTTCTCCAATCGCCCCATTCCTTGAGGTAGACAATCCAAATCACATCCACCTACATTCAGGCTTGTCAATGATTTCATTTCTTCGATGCACTTTGGTAGCTTCACCAATCTCTTGTTGGAATGCAAAATCAACATGGACAAGTCCTTCAAGTGTCGTAATCCCTCTGGGAGACAATCCAAATCACAATTGCTCACATCAATGGTTTTCAGGTTTGTGAGTTGCCCCAATGATTGTGGTAATTCTATCAAGTTTTCATTTTGGTTCAAATAAAGTTCTTCCAAACTTTTTAGTTGTTCAAATGCTTTTGGTAGTTTTGTCCAGCTTGTCGCGTGCAAGCTTAGAACCTTCAATGCACTTAATTCCCCAAAATTGTTGTGAAATTCTAGGTTGAAAATTCCTGTAATTTGAAACTCTTGCAATTTTTTTAGCTTTGAAAAGTCGCAAATTATTTTTTTGAAATTTTTTGGAACGCTTGAATACATATACCAATATGGATCAACCATGATGTTGAGCACCCGTAATTCAACGAGCTCAAATAGTGGAGAAATTTGACATAAAGAATTTCGTCCATTTAATTCGTCATCAAATTCTACGTGAAGCCATTTCAAATTTGGGGAATGTTTCACAATATCAATGAGAATGTTCACATGTTTGCAATCCCATGATGTGACCTTCAAGAATCGAAGATCTAACATGGTCACCATTCCAACTTGATCATAATTCAAAATTTCACCCCCTTCAATTGATAGGCCTTCTGTGTGTTCCAATCCCTACAACATCCAATAACTTACATCACATGTTGTTTAATTCCATTAAAAATCCAGGAAATTTTATTAATGAATTTACAAGGATTTTAAAATTATACATATGATTCAAAATATAATTATGATCAAGCATTTGTACCTTTAAAAATTGAGGAGTCAATTCTTTTGCCTCGACATTCCATCGACTCCCTTTATATTCTTTTTTTGAAATCATTCGACCCATGTCACGTAGTTGATCATGAACCACAAATAGGCCATTTGCATTTATTTGTACTAAAGACATGTTCACCAAAGTTGAAAGTGTCAATTCTGGAGAACATTTTTCATCATCCCATATGCGCAATGCTGTTGCCTTGGTTATCATATTTGACTGATTATCGTTTGTGCAAAAGAAACAAACTATGTCCAAAAACATAGTTTGTCCTTCCTCAGCTAGCTCATCAAAACTAATCCTCAATATTCCCCAAAGTTGTTCATCATTTTGGCGCCCATCCAAAGAATGTGCTTGTTGCAACTTTTTAAAGGCTTGTTGCCAAATTTTTAGATTTGTCTCTTCCCTCAAATATGATCCTAACACCTTTAGACTCAAGGGTAACCCACCACAAGCCTTCACAATTTGGGAGGTGATTATTCCAAACTCCTCCTTCCTTTCACTTTGATTATTTGCTACATATTTTTTGAACAATGCCGTTGCATTGTTGTTGTCAAGATATGGCATTTCAAATTTGGCCTCCTCTTTCACATGATTTCTCAAATCAATCCAATTGCGAGATGTCATTATGATTCTGCTTCCATTTGTGAAGTCCAAATCTATGGGCAATATATCATCCAATTGTTTTTGGCAACGTACATCATCCAAGATAATTAACATTTTTTGTGTGCAAAAGAGGTGCCTTAACACTTCTTTTCCCTTCACAATATTTGTGATCTTTCCATCATAGCGTAATTCTTGAAATATATCAATAAACAATTGGAGGTTATCCTTATTAGCTTTGATGTTTGGCATAAAACAATATGCTTCAAAATTGTGATAGATGTGATCATAAAAAGCCTTTGCCACAGTCGTTTTGCCAATGCCACCCATGCCAACAATCCCTATTGTGGGTTGTACTTGTAGTCTTTCTTGTAAGTTGAAGACAATTTCTTCAATACCAACAAGTTCATGAAGAATTGTTCGCAAAAGTTGTCCCTATACAATATTGTAAACATCATACATTTGGTCAATTAAACATCAAACACAACCAAATGATTTGTGCATAAACATGAAGTCATAATGTCCTTCACATTATTTACGAGTTCTTCAAAGTTTCATCTATGTACATTAAATTATTTCATGCATTTATAGTACACTTGATCAAAAATTATGCATTCTCCTATATGATTTTCCTATTTTTTCTACCTAGTGTGGAATATTAAACAAATGACAATCACAAAGCCTTCTAAAACTTTGCCATAAAAGATGAAATGAACATATGCATTTAAATGTAGCAAAGTACATTGTCAAACATATGTTACCCAAAGGCAAATTAATGTAAAAAAGACATTCACATGAGGGTGGATTATGTAACCAATACACTTGGAGCTTCAAGATGATAACAACTTAAGACCATTAAATTGAACCCCAATGACCTTAATTATAGTTGGCTATTATGATGACATCTAGGATGATGTAGAGTTGAATTGAACACTAGTGTCATGATTGTTTGGCATTAGGGCATTATCAACTTGATATTTGACACATAAACATGTTTAAAGTTAATCATAGATCACCATAGTTTCATGAAAAATGTAATAGATATTTTCAACAACTCTTTGAATGTTTACTAAAGGGCCCAATTATTTTATTCCAATTGAAAAACATGTTACAATTAAGAAATCAACTTTAATATAAAAAATAATGTGAAAGAAATGTCACCTCCATGGCATTACCTGATTGTCTTTTTTACGTGGTTCGACAAAATGAAAGTTTTGCATTTGGGTTATTGAAGAGACCTGCATGAACCATCATTGTTAGAAGTGAATTGATAATAAATTATCACATGGGTTCACTAGAAACATCTTGATTTATGTATCATACCTTTTGTAGACAAGTTTCACTTGGATTATTTAATGTACACTTCTAACACCACCCATTGTGAAATCATAAGTCTACATAACACAATGTAAACTAAAAGAATGATTAAAATAACTATGTTGTGACTTCATGCCAAATATATTTTTCATACCAGCACAAATAAAAGGACATCAAAAACATAGATCAAGTCAACTTAAAAGAAGCTCCCCACTTTTCCAAAAAACTATCCAAAAAAACATTATTTTTTATTAAACAACACTCTATTCCTCTATACAAAATTTTCGAAGGGTAGCTTTTATTCTTTAGAAGGAAAATAAGATTGACCGTATGAGAAATAAAAGAATCTTTAAAATTACAAAAGCTCAAAATCCTATAAAATTGACTATTCATAATTCCCAACTTAGTAATAATAAAAATATTGGAATGAACATGATGCATATGAATCATGTCGATACCTAAATACTTTTGTCGAGTATTATTAGCTAAAAATATCACAAGATAATACAAAATATTATCTTGAAGACTTCACTTCACATCTAGATCCAACAAATTACAAGAGAAGTCTTTAGAAATATAATTCAACCCACAAGATGTTTTTGCAAACATGTTATTTTATTAAACAAGTCTTGGTTTAGGTACATAAAACTTTCAAAGTTACAAAAATTAATAACGAAAATATCATCCACAAACCTACAAACAAAGGGCAATTCGTGAAGCACAAAAGGACAAGTGTTGTTATTTAAAAGATGCTTGAACAAATCAATGTCATAGGAACAAATATAAAAAATAGTTGAATAGACAACACCATTAGCATCCATGGGGATACCAATACATTGTTCAAAAGCACAATGACCAAAATAAGTTAACAAATTATCTAGCTACAACAAATCCAACCAATAAATCAAATTTAAAGCTTCCACAACTTCAAAGCTATGAAGATTTTCAAACAAACTAATTTCTTCTTAATTATTTGCCCACAAAAACCTAAAGTTCAAACTTGTTTTTGAACAAATAAAACTTAAAATGACGAAGTTTCAACATTCAATTAGACAATAATCAGAACATTCATATGAATTTTTAGATCCATTAAGTCTATTTTAGTGTACACAATTTAAAAATCAAAAGATTATAGGAAGAGTGGAACAACTTTATCACTTTGTAATCTCAAAAGATTAAATAATTTCATTACATCCACTACTCATGTATAATCATTAAGAATCCAATTATTTAATACAAGGAACATTGGCTTTTTTGAGTTTTGACACTCAAAGGTTGTTAATTATATGAAATATAAGTTTGTAGAACTTTAGGCAAGTTGAGATTTGTTCTTATCATTTGATCAATTTAATTTAATTTTTAATGGTTGTTTGTTAATAGGGTTCATGAAGAACCATACATACTACATGTGCTCAAGTCATAATGGAAGTCATTTGTTAAACCTAAGGTCATTAAAAAGGATTGTACATGCATGTATGTTTGAATAGGCAACGTGTGTAGATTTAACATGATGCTTTTGAACATGAAAATGAACTATTCTAATTGGATAGTGTAAAATTGTAATTGGGAGGAAAAAAATTGTCCAAAAAAAGGTAGTTGATAAAACAAAACTCACCTCCATGGCCTTAGGCGTGTTCAAAATGTTATTTTCTTGCAATTCAATAGATTGTTGCAAGTTGTCCATTTGAGTAACTAAAGAGGCCTACAAGCCATTACTAAACACATGTGAATTCATGTGTACACACATAATTTGCATAATCAAAAGTAAGCAACACAAATACATTATTACAACCATGAAAAAGAACATTGATTTAAAATCTTTTGATCTATTCTAGAAGTGAATGAATATTTTCAACTGACAAAACATTGCACAAACACAATTTGTTTTTGAAAATATTGATTAATGTGAAGAAAATATCACCTCCATAAGTTTAGGTAGTTTTGAAGTCTCCCCTTCCTGTGATACAACATTATACAAGTTTTCAATTTGAGTAGCTAAGGAGGTCAATGAATCATTTTTGAAAGAAACATGATAATATAGAGAAAGTTATATCATCACATGAATGCAATAAATATATAATATAAACCCATAAAACCTAAGGTCTTCCAAATATCACCTCCGTTGTACATATATGTTTTTTATGTGAATAATTAACTTTATTCAATAAATAAATTGAAAAGTGAAAATTTTAATCATACAATTGGAAACTTGAATGTGAACCTTGTCTATTGAAAGACGTCTATGTCATTTTCATTGGTGGCAAATGTTTACCTCTTTGCTTATGTCCACATGACATTGATGCACCTCTTTGTTAATGTCCACAATTTCACTAAATGAAGAGGCATATGTGCACGAGCTTTTGTCGCCAAAAGTGGGTTTTAATGTATGAAGACGAGATGAAATAAGCTCAATCTTCAGCTTCTTGAGCCTTTCACATATTGCTTGAAATGAAGGCCTGTTGCAAGCATCCAATCTCCAACATTCATTTATCAATGAAACTAAACCATTGAAATTAGTTGGTAGTTTTGGTCGAACGCCTTTTTTCACTTCATCTTGGATTCTCAATTTTTCTACATTTTTAAATGGAGTTTCACCTAACAAGATTTCAGAACACATAATGCCAAAGCTATAGACATCAGCTTTGTCTGGTTCATGAAGGGGCAAATCATTTGAACTCATCTCTGGAGCTCTATAAATTGTTGTACCAATGTTAACGTTTGTCAATTTTGATGGAATTACTCCAGTCACATTCATCTTGGAGACACCGAAATCAGCCACTTTCACGTACATGCATTCACCAACACTTGATTCCCCAAATTTGCTTGAATTCACCAACACATTCCCAGGTTTCAAGTCTCGATGATAGATTTTGTGCTTGTGAAGATAGCACATGGCTTTGGCCACTTGAAACATTACATCAATGGCTGAAGAATATGTGAAAGGAATGTTTTCCTTTTGAGATAGGTCAGAAATTACTTTAGAAAGGTCCTTTTCCATGAGTTCCATTACAATAAACCGTTCCCATTTATTTTTTCCTTTAGATATCCCATAACCTAAAAATTTAACAATGTTGGGATGGTTTAACTTTGCTATTATATTCACTTCTTTCTTGAATTCTTTTTCACACTCTTGAAATTTTGAGCTTCTTGGCTGAAAATTTTCATGACACAATTTACACCTAACCATTTCCCCTTATAAACTAAAGCAGATGCCCCATTCCCGCATAGAGTTGGACATGACAAAGAATGCTTGTCAATCATAAAGACATCTGACGGTCCATTATCATGTTGTTCGAGTGTAATTCTTTTCATTCTTGCCATCAACTCTTGCACCAATTTAAGTTGTGATTGACTTCCCCTTCGGAAAAAACACCATCTTCTATGTCTATCTTGAAGGAAGCTTTCAAACCTTTTGGATAATTGGTTTTGATCATCTTCTAGCTTGTCTTGAGATATTGGCTTCAAGTTCAAGCTCTCACCATCAACATGATGAATGTTGTTGTCTACAACTATGGTAGACATTGCATCAATACACAACTTCAAACCCTGAAGGATGTCCATAAAGGCATCCTCGTTGTGCAATTGGAAAATTGCTTCTACCCACCATTTTTGGCTACAACAAGCCTCCACCATATCATTCACCTTAATCACCACTTGATATAAGTCATATGTCAAAAACTCCACAATTTCATTACATGTGGTAAGTTTTGATAAATTTTCCTTGATAATATCCAAGGTTCTTTTGAACTCCATTAGTAAATGTTCACATTGGTTTTTATTCAAAACCTCCTTACTTTCAAGGACTTGTTGCTGAATCTTTTCAATAGTACCAATGCATTTATTCATCATGGAGTTTGCCATGATGATAGAATGGCTATGCAACAAGTAGAAATATGTATGAAGACAAATAAATTTATGGTTGAAAAAATGTCTCCTTGGTTGTTTTGGAGATGTAAATGCCCCACCTTTCAAAAGCAATTTGTCAATTCTATGTGGTTATATGAATTTGGACATATTGTATATATGATTTGTAGCAAGGTGCAATGTAGACATACCAATCATGTAAATACCTATTTCCACCAAATTTAGTATGTTAAAACACATGGGTATTGAGTGAAATGAATCTTCTCATGCTTTTGTCATTAATTTGCCTTCAACCATTGGACAATAACCTTAAATTACTAGTTTCACATTTTTGCTTCACCTAAACTATTGAACTTCCTTCCATTTATCAAGGAACAAACATGGATTTTGTCAACAAGCAAACAACATAAAATGAAATTGATAAATTTCACTAGTTAAAATCATAATGTGAAATGATTTTGTAAGTACAAAGTAAAGATTTGATGAGTAATGCTTATTTAACCAAGCCTATTCAAGCAAACGACTATATGATTATATGATCAAGTTCCATTAACTATATTTATTTTAGAACTCAAATTAAAACAAATCTAAAAATTACAATTAACATAAAAGTTTTAAATTTTAATAAATATGAACTTTACATGGAGGTTGACATCATCAAGCCCAATAGCCCACGGTGTGCAAATGAGGTCCACTATGATTTGTTGAATTATTTTTAATCTTGAAAGGCACCCTAGCTAGACCCATTTCATACTTTTAGAGATAATCAATTTATAAATGTTTTGCTAAGACTAACTTCAATGCCCAACGTTCCTTAAAACTAAAACCCTCAAATGATCACATTGGTTTATGGTGGCCAATTCACTTTCTAACTTTTATTGTTGTTAGATGGGTGTACAACATGTATCAAGTTGCATCTAACCTAGTCATAAATTGCATCCTCAACTAGGTTCAATGTGGCCATGGATCCAAACTACTTTATTTGCTAAGGTGACACAATAATTACTATTAAATAGTCCTACTATGGATGGTTTTTTAAATACTTACACAATGGGAAAACATGATTCAACTCCATAAAATTAAAGATTTTCAATTTAAAACATATGCAATTTTCACCCACACATTTCATTATTCCACAATTATGAAATTAAAAGCGTTGAAAACATCCCCCACAACCACATTCAATTGTTTTTTCTTGGAATATTGCATGGAGTTTTCTAAAAATTCTCCCACCTCCCTTGTCAACATCGTTCAATTACAAAAACCATTCTTGGACCATGTTAATCATAATTTGGGTGTGGGTCTCTTGTAGCCCCATAAATTTGAGCACAAATTCTTGTTTTAAGCCCTTCCAACTTAATTTCTTAACCTTGCTATCTTCTATAAATTCTAAGTACTTACTTGCATACCTTCTCTTTGTTGTTAAGGGCTAGATTTACTACTCAGAATTATATTTATCACATTTTGAAGCATAACCACCATAAGTACAAACAACCAAACAAACATTTTGTGCAAGAATGGAATGAGAAAAAAGTAACTATCCCAAGAAGCAGTATCAACCAAAAGAACAAAAAATTGAAGAAAGAGACATTTAACAATTGAATGGTGCCGTCACCTCACCAACAAACTTTGACAGAGAAATTGAATTCTGATGAATGAAGTCCAAAACAAACTTGCAAATGAAGTAGGGATAGATGAGCAATGTAGATGCTACAAGAATCAGGGCCTCAGTACTGTGCATAATAGTACAAGACCTTCCCTTGTTTTTCATTTCCAACCTAAGACCATAAATATAACAGTGAAATTGAGGGGAAGAAATTGTACCTGACAATATAGGTATGAGAGTGGGGCCAGCAAAAGGGGACCAGCAAGAGTGGTTCCATTTAGAGGAGTTGGCTACCAGCCACGCAACAAGACTTGAAAGCAATCTAAGACCAAGTGAGACAAAATGGCATGCCTATGGTAGGCTGGTGACCATATATCTGTTTAGAAGTAGGTGTCAAGGCATGCACAACTACATTATAGTGATGGAGGGGCGGAGTTCACAATAGAAGATAAGAAGGAAATATATTTTCCATGACAGAAACAAAATGTAAAGTTCAACAAATAAAGGCTGATGCATCCCGCCCTTGAACGTGCACATGATAAAGCTGGATAACGGATTTTAATAGGCTAATAACTTGGAGTCCAAGGCCTTCTGAAATATATGGAAGAACTCTAGTCTCCAAATAGAAGTACCTGCAGGACTCAGGTTCAAAACAACAGTTCAGTACGACAGGAAATATTTCAATAGTCAACATTTGTCAAAACCTGAATCAACCTTTTATTTAACAATGAACTTTCGCCAAAACTCAAAATTCAAAACTTCAAAATAAAAAATTTAAGTGAGTTTTGGAGGTTTTCAATTCCCAGAAGTGAGGAAAAAAAATAGTAAAAACCTTCACATTCCTATGATTGGTTTTCAGAGTGTAATAATGAAAATAGAGAAAGTTGAGTAAAGATTTGTACTTCATGTTTGGTTTATAGCTAGATTTGGCTACATCTTCCTACGGATGATTGAAACTTTTTATGGGGGATAGCCTCTTTGGCTACAAACAAGAATTCCTTTTAAAAAAAACCCCAATACTCAAAACTTCAATATTGTCATTATCTGCTTAAAGGCAAAAGATGAATTGTCAAACTGGTTCTCCAAACACCATAGTATCTTGGCAGCTTTGACACCAATTAATTATTTGTAGAAATGTTGAAATTTCCAGAAAATATTTTTTTCAAAGAAAAAAACTTCAAAGAAAATAAATTTGTGAAGTAAAGTAAAGAATCTGAAAGAATATTCAAGAATATCCACTAGGCTGTGTAGGGCTTCAATATTTGGTAAGATCCTAGAGGGGCTGTCATCAATATGTACCAGGATTCTAAGTAGGAGAAGGGTCTATCTTTGGAATCGTTTTGAAATTTCAGTTTCTACCACTGGACAGTATGGGCTTGAGGACAGGCACTTCAAATCCCAAAAGAGAGACCCTTCTCCCTTCTCCTATACATAGTTTATATTTGTGTGCAAGGCTTCTCTCTCTGAACTAAGGGTTTCAGAATTAGAAGACAAACAATTAATTTGTACCTTACTTTGCACAGATAAGTAAAGCACTTGAAAGTTTTTAAGTATATTTTGAGGCCACCTTATTTTCCTCTAAGGACTAGGATTAGGCAATTCTTTACTTTTATGAAAACCTTTAGCTCCAGTTCTGAACAATAAATTAGAACAGTTCCAATCATAGTCCCACACGTAAGTGGAATTGGGTACTAGGTCTGGTTCTTCAAAAAAAATTCTGGTTTTAGATTTGAAACTAGACCTGGTTTTGGTCTGGTGCTTGGTAACCTGGACAATGAACGGTAGTTAACTGCCAATTAGCCCTTGGTCCTGATTCCACACATAAAGAACCTGATTTTGGGTCCGGTTCTCAGAAGGTTCTGATTCTGGTTTGAAACTAGTTGCAAAAATCAGACCCAGACCCAGTTCTGGATTTTTCTCCTACAAACTTCTCTTCTACATATTTTTCTGGAAGGCTTCTCTTTTCTCTGAATTAGAAGATAAACAATGAATTTGTTCCTTACTTTGCACCCATATGTAAAGCACTCAGGGAAAGTTCCTAGTGTATTTGGAGCGCACATTATCCATGAATATGCCTACTCCTTAAGAGTGGGAGGGAAATTAGGAAGTGTAGAGGGCAACAGTTTAGGAGTGGGGTGTTCCCAAAAAGATGCGCCCCCCCCTCTTGGGAGTGCCCTATTTTGAAGCTTGGGGCTAATGTAAAGCTCAATTATTCAGTGGAAACATCTGAATGCTACTCCATGCATGTTTGATATGGAGAGCATTATGAAAAAATCTTGACGCCCGTTGTATGAGGGCAGAACGCAGCAAACAGGGAACCTTATGTGTGGTAAGGTGTCCTCCAACTACATTGCAAAAATTCTGGGAGTGCTTGACACCTACATATAGGTGTAAGATCCCTTCCACTCTTAAGAAGTAGTTATAAGAATCTCTCCCCCTATGCTTCATTATCTACATATGTTTAAGTTCATAATACAGTTTGCCTCATCTTCACGACGGGTAAAGCCCATAGGGGAAATACCGGGAACGTGTGGTTGACCTCCACTATTGTCTCGTCTTAGGCCCAAAATGCCCCCCAGCATGGGGTTTTACCATACACAATGAGATTGGATCTTGACATGTCACAGAGAACTCACTAGTGAAATAGCGGCAAAACATAGGCAAGCAAAAGAGCACAAAAAGCCTCCAAAGAAGAACCAAAGGCAAGGAGAGAAACCAAACAGACAAAGCTGCTGCAACTTACTATCATTACAATACCTTCCTTTTTTTTTCGGGTCCCTGAACTCACCTCCCTGAAAGCTATGTGCAAGACTAGAAGGAAGTAATCATACCTCGCAATATAGCTGTTAGCAGCATGCGGGCGTTTCAGGGGCGGGACTTCGTGTGGGTGGTGGGCAAGAGAGGGCGAGGCCGGTGCGAACGATTTTACGCAGCAGGAGTTGGCTTGCAGCGCAGAACGGAGGCCGGTGGCAGGCAGGAGAGCAACTTCAGTTAGTGCGGATCCAAGGACTACAAAGCTACTTACAAAGTAGCGATGGAAAACAGAGCTTCCGACGGAAGAGAAGGGGGGAAGCATCACAAGATATTCTGGATGGCAAAAACAGAAGCGTTGATTTCAGCGGTAGAACGCAGATGCATCCGCGCCATTGAACGTGCACGTGGTGGGGCTGGCCGGTTTGGATTGCAATAGGCTCTCCATGGAGTCTTGGACACTCTGTTTTTGCGAGAAACTCTACGCTTGGAATATAATTGCAGTTTCAAAATAGCATTGACCATGGTTAAAAAATGAAAACTAAAAATTAGACACTCCATTTCCTAGATAATGGATATTGGATAAATTTGACAGGAAATTGGTTTTCCCACATGCATGGCATTGATGTCAATACGATATTAGGCCTGAAATAAAAATTAAGTGAGAAGGATGAAATCCATGAAAATTTTGACTACATGGATGATTCATTTGGATGAACTTGATCACATGAATGAAATTGTGCCATATGGTTGAACTTGTCGCTTTGCGATTAATTTTGACATGGATGGAATTGGACCATATGTTTGAGTCTCATCCCTTGGATGAAATTGACAACATGAGTGATAGTAAATGACATGAATGAAACTTGTTCACATGATTGGAATTGACAATGTATATTTACTGCATTGATAGAGAAAGAAACATGAAAATGTGAACAACATTGATATCACATGGATGCAAATAACCATATGGATGAAATTCAATTCATTGAAATGTTTCACATTAATACTATTGTCAATGAAATTCAACCACATGGATGATGGTCACTTTCATTCATGTTTTAAAACTTCATCCATATTGCAAACTGCATTTGTGTTTTCAAATGCATCCATGTGGTCATAGTCATTCCACAAGGTTAATTTTCATCCATGTTGTTGAATTACATATTAGTAATTGCATGCATGTTAATAACTCCATCCACGAATATTATTATATACATATAGGATAATTCATTTGTGCTATAAATTTCATCTATATGATCAAATGTTTTCATTTGACGCTTGTAAATTTCATCCACCAAAATTCATTCATATGATCAATTGCACATGTGATAAATTTCATCCATGAACACAATTTTAATCACGAACAGTCCAATTCATTCTGCGTTGAATTTTTTTACCCATGACAAAATTAATCCAAAAATTTAGGAATTTTGGGTAGTCAAATTTAATCCAGTTGCATGCGTGTGATCAATTTCACCTAAGTTTTTTTCATCAACAACCTTTCTTACTGTTTTTTTTGCTCCTCTTCCAAGTTTGTCTGTCGTCTCCCCTTCCCCTTTCTACTTTCTCCATGCCAAAAGAGCCCACCCGAAAAAGGTTAGCTACAAGAGATAAGAGTCACTAAGTTACATCTGCACCTGACCATGTAAAAGACTTGTCACGGATTATTCCTCCAAATCCCTAGGCAATTTAAAATCAGAATTGTCTAGGTCCACAGATTTCTTAAGATATTCATGAGGTTGGACAATCCATGCCAGGTGGTTTAAAAAATTGGAATGGGTCAAGCGGAGCCCATTCTGGGGTACGAAAGCAGGCATGCACGCAACCAAGAGAAGATAGATATAGCCCACACACATCACAAATGATGACAGCATGCATAAAAGTATTTGAAACCTGGCGAACATGCAGGAAACGAAAACTTATATATAGTCACGAAAACGTTATGCCCGGAAAGATTCCTTTCCCTCAATAGACAGCCCACCTTGCCTTTTTCTTTTTCCAGCTCTTGTGGAATGGACATTGTACTGCTGAATGCTAAGTGAAATCACTGAGTTGCAAATGTAAACAATGATAGTGAAAAATTACGCCAAATAAATAAATAAGTACCCTGAGTTTATAATGCGGGTATTAGCTCAAAAGAGGTGACGAACAGTTTTGAAAATAGAAATTTCATGCAGCCAATGGAAAGGCTCAGTAGGGGTGAGTGGGGAGGAGGATTTTTTTCATTTTTCCTTTGTTCCCAACTTGTTCCTTTCAAGTTCTTGATGGGTTCCCACTAGGGGTGGGATCACTTTTCAAATTGGCTCATTGCAAAAAAAAAGGGGGGGTTGGAGTTGTGAGGCACCCCCAACTAATTAATATGAAACAGAATAAATAAGTACCCTCAAAATGACACCATCCTATAGTGTGAATTACATTAATTAGTTTAGGGTGCACAGCCTGCACTTTTTTTTTTCTTTCTCCCCCTCTTAACTCTTTCAGTGCTAAAAACATAAAATGTAATTATGACACACACTTAGAATAAAAATTGTCCAGATGGCTTGTTGATTGCAAAATCAGAACTTATGCATGTAAGTTCATGTAGAACACACCTTCTATTTATAAAAATCGAATTTCACAAATCATGAAACTTATTAAAAACTTGAAATTTTTACTGAATCTAAAAAACGTGATTTAAAATAAGTCCATCGCATCAATTGAAATGAACATCTCTAGGAATGTTAGAATATCTCACACTAATTATGATGGTAACCTCCAAAAATTTCTTGCCTTTTTCTTGTGTGAAATCTTTTTTAAAACACTTTACCTTCAGCCAGATCCTCAATCAAAAGATTTTTAAAAAAAACAACAACAAGACCCAAGCATAAACAAAACCACCCATGTTGTTCCCCCCAGAAAACACTCACAAATTACTCAAAATAACACACTTCAAATCAAAATTGTCTAAGTGACTTGCTATTGCAAAACAAGAACTCATTATGCAAATCTCATGTAAAACACCACTTTCATTGAAAATAAAGTCAAACTTTGCACATGCCAAACTTATTGAAAACTTGGAGTTCTTTAAGGGACCCAAAAAAGAAAAGAAAAACATTCACCAGACCCCTACCCCTTACCCAAAATAAAAATAAAAAGCTCAGATCTCCCTCCCCCCTTCCTTGGACCAGAAAAAATCCTAGGCCTCTAGGGTGCATGTTGCATCTCCATATTGGTTGTATTTGTTTTTTATTTTCAAAATTGTTGGTCACTTATTTTGGTCTAGGCTAATGGGTGGGGCATTGATTGGGGTACCTATTGTTGATTCTATTACAGTAGTCATTCGATTAAGTCCGCATTTTTTTAAGTCCGCATCGCGGATAAGTCCACATTCTGTAGGGCTAAAAATGCGGATCAACATATACGGAAGTGTTTAGGGTTTACACACAACCAGAGGAAACCCTGCCCATGCAAATCTATGCAACATTAATTGCACATCGTAGCAAAGATGGCCCATAAACCAGATCTAATTCCTACAATCAAGACATGTTCACACTTGTAGTTGTGACGTGTTTTGGTGTTACACTATACCTATTCAAAGAGATGAGCAGTATAGGGCTAAGTCCGCAACATTCGGATAAGTCCGCATTAGGACGCCCAGATCAAGGTGCGGACTTAACCGAATGACTACTGTAATTAGTGAGGAGTGCATTCAAAGTTCTTTCTATTTTGCTTGGAAGGAACCACTTTGAGGGGCTCATCATCGACATTTTTGAAACAATGGGAATTAAAAGCAGCTATGTCATCCCCACTATTTAAAATAGAAGCATCGATGCTTCCATGTGACACACCATTTTAGCTTATGTATGTGACAATTCAACTTTAGGCAAAGTACATGGGATAAGAAAACCACCAAAAGAGAAGAGCCAGTGTGTTCAAATGTAAGTTAACTCCAATTTTAGAAAGTATCTTCTTAGCAGGCCAACTAGGGCTCATGCAAACCTGCCTAGACAGAAGAGCACCACCTCCTGAGCAAATAACCCCTCGTTCAACCCTCCTTCAACCTGGAAGAAAAATGTTGGGCCCTCCACAGTCCATGCTAAGCCTTCTCATTGGCTGCATGAGTTTATATTTTCTAAAACTCGTGGTCATCATTTTCAACCTGGGCGAATAATAATACCCCTTCCTAAGAGCGTGGGTATCCATACTATTGCAATTCATATTTACTAGGGTAAACCAGCTGGTAATCAAACACTTAAGTGCTCAGGGCAGGCCAGATTCAAGGGGAGGGCTTTGTTGTTTCTGGTGCTCAAACAAAACTTTGAACCCCTTTTATTGGTGCATGTGACATATTAAAAATCATCCAAAATGGAATAGAATTGAGAAAATTATGGCCCCTCAAAAGAAAAACCCCCATCGAGCAGTGCCGGCGCCCTTTCTGGGCCTGACAGCGCAGCTCTGCCGAGAACCATGCGGTTCTATCGCAGGGTTTCACTTTTTGACTGTAGAACCTGTTCAAATAGAAAAGAAATCACACTTAGCGTCTCGCACTGCGAACGATTTATGCAGCAGGACTTGGCTCGCACCCACGCAGCACGTGACGGCGGCCCCGATCCAAGCGAGCAGGTCGCTGCTCTAGGCAGCACGGAGGCCGGTAACAGGCATGAGAACAACTTCAGTTAGTGCCGGTGCCAGGCCTTGGCTGCACAATGGCGATGGAAGGCAGAGACATCAACGGAAGAGAAGATATTCTGGATGGCAACAAAGAGGCGTTGATTTCAGCGGTAGAAAGCAGATGCATCCGCGCCATTGAACGTGCACGTGGTGGGGCTGGCGGGTTTGGATTTCAACAGGCTCTCCATGGAATCTGGGGCACTGTTTTGGCGGAAAAGTTTGCGTGCGACGAAAAGACCGGAGTTGATTTTTTGGAACAAAATTTCCACAGGCTCTGCATGGAATCTTGGGCACTCTGTTTTGGCAGAAGACTTAACGTGCGGCGAGAAAACCGCAGATGATTTTTTGGAACAAAATTTCCCCGGCTTTCACTGGAGAAAAAGCCGGTAGGGTTTTTACTCTTTGGAAGGCGTCTTCTGGCTACTCTAAAACAAACTGGGTAGGTTTTCACACTTGGAATTGAATTGCAGATTCAAAACAGCATTGACCAGTGAGTTTTTTTACTGGCGAAATGTTGGCAAAAAGCGAAATTAGAAATTGAAAATTCTATAAAGAAGTGATTTTGGAGGTTTTCAGTGAGAAAAGAAAAGTAAAAATCGCCAGATTTATAGACTTGGTTTTCATTGTGTAGTCAAAAAATAGAAGGATGATTACATATTTCTGGTTTATAGCCAGATTTGGCCAAATCTTCCTAGGAATGATTGCCACTTTGGCTATGAATGAAAAACCCTAAAAAACTCATTGGCATTGACCATGGTAAAAAAGAGGAAAAAAGACAGTCCATTTCGTAAATAGTGGAAATTGGATAGAGTTGACAGGGAATCATTTGTTCCAAGATGAATGACATTGATGTGAATATGATATAGCCATGAATGAAATTAAGTTATACATATGAAATCCATGTAAATTTTGGATGACCATTTGGATGAACTTGATCACATGAATAAAATTGGATCATAGGGTTGAACCTTGTCACTTGGATGAAATTGACAACATGATTGACATTAAATGATACGGATGAAATTGTTACAAATAAATGAAAGTTGATGATTTGATTGGAATTAACAATGTACAATGGACAATACTGATATAGAAGAAATGTGATCATGGATTGACATTGACAACATGGATGAAACTCAATTCCTCTAAATAAATTGATCACATGAATATTATCATATGGATAACTGGTCACTTTCATTCATGTTTTAAAATTTTCATCCATAATGCGAACTACATTTGTTTTCAATGTCATCCAAGTGGAACCTTTCATTCATATTGTCTATTTCATCCATGTGGTCATTGTCATTCACATGGTTAATTTTCATCCATGTTTGAATTTAATATTAGTAGTTACATTCATTTAATAACTCCATCCATGAATATGATTATAACCATATAGTATATTCATTTGTGTTATCAATTTTATCTTTATGATTCAAATGTTTTCATTTCATCAATTTCTCTCTTCTGGCAAATTTCATTGGTTTTTTCAATACGTGCCCTCTTTGTTCACTTTAAATCTTTACAACCAATTGCATGTGGTGATCAATTCACCATTTTAATATCCTTCATCATGAATATTATCTTTTGTTTCATTCCTCATGTCAAGTCTTTTCCATCAACAACATTTCTTCCTTTCTTGTTTTCCTCTTGTCCATGTTTGTCGGTCCTCTCCCCTTCCCCTTGCTACCCGAAAAGAGCCCACCCCAAAAAGGTTAGCTCAAAGTGTCACTGAGACACATCTGGACCTGACCATATACAACAGTTGTGAAGGATTATTCTTCCAAATCCTTAGGCAAGTTAAAAGTAGAATGGTCTAGGTCCACAGATTTCTCAATGTATTCATAAGGGTCAGACAATCCAGTCAGGTGGGTTAAAAATTTGGAATGGGTCAAGCAGAGCCCATCCTGGGATAAGCAGGCATGTAGTAGGCACACAAGCAAGAGACGATAGACATGCACACAGTACAAATCATTACAGCATGCATAGGCAATTGAAAAGCTGGGGAACGTGCGGGAGAGTAGCTTTTTGTACTAGAGAGCCGGCACA
This sequence comes from Sphagnum contortum, assembly GCA_963920785.1. NCBI lineage: Eukaryota > Viridiplantae > Streptophyta > Sphagnopsida > Sphagnales > Sphagnaceae > Sphagnum > Sphagnum contortum. The sequence continues at coordinate 3,060,195 of OY987277.1, read as the reverse complement.
ATTAGGGCAGGTTTTTCAACTTTGAAATATTCTTTTTTAATCTATAAATTTTCCTACTTGCCTTTTTCTCTTTTTATAGCTCTTCCCACTGTCTTTTTTTCTTTCCAGCTCTTGTTCAATTGTTTTTGTACTGCTAAATACTAGTGAAATCACTGTGTTGCAAATGTAAATAGTGAAAGTGAGTAGTTGTAGCCTTTCAAAGTATGTAGTATAGTGTGATTAATATTCATCGAAGTGAGGACCCCAGTTTTTTCTCTTTTTTGATGGACATATTCAATTGGCCCATATCACAAAGAAATGTGATCATACTTTGGGCAGCCAAAAAAATAAATATATCAAAGTCTCCTTCTTTGGGCTACTTATAAAGGTTACAAGTTACAAGGATAGAATGTTAACCATGGATCGACAACCTAAATTCACAAAAGATGAATATTGTTGGGTAAAAGTGAATGACAATATGAGAAATCATTTAATCAAGGGTGGAAGGGTTAATGAGATGATGAGAACATAGCTAGCTAAGACAAAAGCAATGAAAAGGTGGGAAAGAATCTATGATCCGGGCAACCTAATGGAAAATAATCCTTGTAATGTAATAGTCAACACAGCCCACTAATGGACCCCTTGCGCCCCACCCCCCACTCGGGTGGCCTACAATGGACTTGCCGTGCTTTGTCGATAAGTATGAAGTTTCATGCTGACTTTCCTAGGCCTATGTGTAGACCAAGTGAGTTGTCCTTTCGAGCGAAGGGAGGAGCACTGTGTAGCCTTTTTTCCTGGCGAATTGGTGCAAATTTCCACCATCATCTGGGCAGGCATAATTACCATAACAGGTGTTTAGCTCCCATTCGCCACACAGAGTTCTTGGATGAGGTTTTGGGTGCTAGGTTGCATCCAGTCACGAATTTCTTTTTGCCAGATTTGTCCTATTGAGGACAGTTTTTTTACTAATTTTCTATCATTTTGACAGTTTCTTGGAAACTTGTCGTGCCATTAAAGCTGTCGGATCATCGTCCCTGATGCTAAATCTCTGGTGAGATGATGTCACCCATGCTCCACCGCAAAAAAAGAAAAAAAAAAAGGTTCGTCTTTAAACAAATTGAGTTGTCCTTTCTAGTGACGGAAGGGGTAGAGTGTGAGGAACACCGATTGACTTGTCCTTTCCAATGGCTTGCCTTGAATATGAGGCAACATGCTCTCATTGTAACGCCATTGACACCCTTTGCTTGTACAATGCACACAAAATCAAAAGAGGAGGGCCTCTGAAGCCTTTTGCAACTCATGTCATGCTAACATAATGATGGAAAAAATTATTAACTTATTGACATAAACACCCAAAGACCTTGATAATTAAAGGGGATAAACAAATTTGCAAGGTATTGATTTTGATCAAATCCTTTTTTTGCTTGAATCACCACTGTTGTAGCCATCTTCGAAACAATGCAACACATGAAATCAAGTCCACTTGAATGGTCATCAACAATGATGGCATCAACCAATATGTGAACATCATCAACCAAAAACACAATGTCGATTAATTGGTTGAAGATTGGAGGGTAAAAAGTGGAATAACGTGGGTCTGTTCACACGCAACATGTTAACCAACATCTCTCATGATGGATGCAAAGGCATCCCACATGACATCATGGGATGTTGTCTTTTCCCTGCCATGAATGCAACAAAAAAGGTGAATTCCCATGGGGCCTAAAGGTTGGCCACGTATGCAATTTGACAAACCAAGGGCCAATGGATGGGAGCGGCCCAACCTAGTGCACACTGTGGAGGAGAAAACATCTAAGGCTAAAAGAAATGATTTGACGAGGAGACAACCAAGCCCCCGCTTTCAGCCATGTGCAAGATTTCAAATGTGTGCGATGCGAATCCAAATGCAAATAAAAAAGGATGTTAAAAAAAGAATCAACATGCAAACTTTTTAAAATGTTATCATGAAGCCGATTTGCACCTTTTTTTACAAGTTGTTCAATAGGAGGGTACGCTTGATGATGCCATCTTAGAAAGAAGCTTTTATGCCAACCTCAAGTGGGCGTGGAATGGGACAAACTTAAATTGTTTGCCCTTCTCACCTCTAATACAAATAGATGAAAATCTACCAAGAATCTCAACACGATGACAAGGGCAATGAACACCCAACTCCCAAAATAGGTTGTGGACATGATAACCTTAGAGGAAATGAGGCCTACCTTTTTATAAGAAATGGGGAGAGAGATTTGTCAACCACTGAAGAAGCCTAAGGCACTCTTAAAAATTTGGGCCTAAGAACCGCCCACAAACCCCATAAGGGTTGAATCAAAAACCACAAATTGATGCCAAAAGCCCAAAAAGGGGGGGAGAGACCGCAACAATAAAAAGGCCTTTGGGTGAAACATTGATCTAAAGGATACCAAAAGCAACCTAAACATTTGTGAACCTTAGGAGCACTTCAACATCCTGAACATCCTCATTTAAGGTGGCCTACGAAAAAGAAATGGAAAAATAAATAAAACTAAAAGGTATACCTAAAACCTTGATGCCATTTGTAGGGTAGCAAAAACCAAGAGGGGAAAACTAAGGGGAAAGGTTTAAAAGGGACCAAGTTGAACACTTGTAGGGTTAAATAGCTAGCCCCATATACATTGATTGGGAGATGAAATGATCAAAAGAAAAGTCTTGAGATGATAGAAGCGAGGCCAAGGATGTGGGGTGTCATTAGTATAAGAAAGGACAATTTAAAAAAGAAAAACCCCTAAAGAGCAATGCAAAGCACAAAAGTGGGCAAGAGCAAAAAAAGACCTAACAAACAAGTCACTCTGGAGCACGCTAATAAACAAAAGGAGGACTAAAAAAACAAATTGAAAATGAATGATGACTAAAACAAAAGGAAACTTTAAAACATAAAAAACATGAACAAAAGGGAAAAGTTGTGTTAATTGGCCTCCTACAGCCCAAAGCTCCTAGAAAATGGTTTTACACAAAATGGAGTTGAAAATGTTCATAATCTCCACCTAAAGCACCACCCAATCAGGATGGATGTTTAATACAGACCAGATAAATTGAACTCTGAAGTTTCAAGAGTCTCGAAGGACTCCCAAGTCCCAATTTCGAGAGTGTGAGTCTCATCCTCACACTTTCTCCAAGTAGGGTTGCGATAGGGGAAGTGTAAGTTTTCTTTCTACTATGATTATGAAATTATTGTAATGCTAAAATGAAGGTTTCCATGGAAACTTGTATAATATATCTATCAAATTATGCAAAATTATCAATTGTTTTAAAAGTCCATCGTTTACTAGAATCAAAGTTTTGGGACAAGATGTTTTGTTGAAAAGGAGTTAAATATATTACATAACATATGTTATCGCAACCCCACTTTGGGATAAGTGTGGATGAAACTCACACTCCCAAAAGTGGGAAGTTGGAATCCTCCGGGACTCCTAAAAACTCAGAGCTCCATTGCAGGGGTCAAAACACCTCGCATTAGAATGTTCTTTATATCAATGAAAAGGTCTTGAAGTGTAAATGTCGAAAATGGCCTCGCATGGGCCATTTGGACATCTTCAGCCCAAGTTATGGGCAAAAGAAGGGTCGAGAGTCAAACTGGCAGTTTGACTCCCGACCACTAAAAGTTAGGAATCGACCCGAATATGACGTCTTCAGATGGAGTGTGAGATTGCGTTGAAAATCTCTCGAAGAGAGCTACAAGATTGTTTCAAACCTCATCCCAATCGGAGGTCTGAGCAAGAAGTTATGGATGCCCAAAGTCTCAGGAGTGTAAACTAGGACAGTTTCGGGACTCCACTTTGGGAGTCCTGAGAAAAAGTGCCATTTGGATGTAGCCTCGGCGGAGAGCTGCAGAGAATGCTATATGGGTGAATAGTTGGTGATTGGTCATGAGGACCTATAAATGACTTTTGTAAATATTAGAGTACAATTAGTGTATGATGAAGACCTATAAATGACTTTTACGAATATTAAAGAATAGTTGGTGATTAATGAAGACCTATAAGCGTCTTTTGTGAGTATAAGGACTTGTAAGTGGCTTTTATGAGTATTAGAGAACAATTGGTGGCTCATGAAGACCTATAAGTGAATTTTGTGAGTATTAGAAAATAGTTGGTGAATGATGAAGACCTATCAGTGATTTCTGTTAATATGAGGACTTGTAAGTATCTTAGGTGGGCATTAGAAAATAGTTGGTGACTAATGAGGACATGTAAGTGTCTTCTGCAAGTATAAGAGAATAGTTGGTGATTGATGGGACTTGTAAAGTGTCTTCTATGAGGATTATAGAACAGTTGGTTCTAATGAAGACTTGCAAATGTTTTATATGGGTTTTACAATGAACACTTAATGACAAACGAGAACCTATCAATGTATTCTATTAATAGTAATGATTATTTGTTGATTGATGAGGACATGTGCATGTGTTTTTGTGAATATTAATGGGCACTTGTGGAATCATGAACATTGTAAATATGTTAATATAAGGAATGTATTAGTGATATACAAGGAGTGTACATATTGATTATCATTTACTATTTATGATTGTCTACACATGTGGGTGATTAAAATGATTATTAATGTTGAAACAATGGAGGGAAATGGATTGTATGGGCATTTTGGAATTTTGAAAAGTGGCATGCATGTGCATAATGACTGCTTGAACACCAATGGGGTATATGGAGGTTTAGAAATTGTATGTGGTTGGAATGCTTTAAGATAATTTATGTGATTATATTGTGTGTTTTGTTGATTATAAATGCAAGTCTAACTTTATACACATGATGGTGGCTGTAGATGGAGTTTATCTTGCATTTTTAGAGAGCACATCCATCAATAATCATTGGCAAGCAAGCATTTGACTCATTACGTCCTTATTGGGTTAAGAAAATGAAAGACCGCAATGTGTGTTATTGTATATACCATGTAGAGATGGAGGAATTAAGGGTGGGATTTAATCACATGCTATAGCATACTAAATTACATTGAAATTTTCATTGTGATTGTGAAGCCATTTGTGAAGCTACAAATGATTCTAGGGCTAGATGCATTGCATTTAATGTCATTTATCTTAGCATAACTACATTGTGGGAAGCCATATTTTGCCCTAAGGACCCCCATTCTGAATGGCATACTCGAGATTGTTTACTTGGGACATGTGAAGATTGTGGTGTGGACAATTTGGCATTTTGTCTGAATGAAGAAGAGGGAACATGATATGATGTAGTTTGTTGGAAACATTTCAACATTAAGAAAGTTGTAACAAAAAAAAGTGAGGAAAAGAAAAAATTGAAACTCATGCACATGGAGATTAATTCCAAGGAACTTACTGAATATTTCAAACCTAAATTATAGTATTTTGTGTGTCATAACTTTGCGGCAAGATGGTAGGACCAATAATTTAGAGATTGCCTTAAACATTTTTTAGTTGACATTATGGTGTCAATAATTGACTTTGTTGAAAACTATAACTTTGAGATCCAAAATGAAATATAATCTATGCATTGGCATAACTATTAGAAACTTGTGCATATCTCTTGGATGCGGAACCCAAACCTTGACCCAAATGATGAGGTTTCTAAAACTATCATGAGGTATCATTTTTACATATCCAACGATAAAACACATGACAATTATTTTGTACTACACTACTTACTTTTACATTGGGAAAACATAGTGAAAGGTGGGTTTAGGTTGTTGCAACATTGGATGTGTGTTTGATGGTTTCGGCTCTCAGTTTAAGAATAAGATACCATGGTACTTTATGAGTCAATACCCTCGGCTAATAGATGGATATAGTTGCTTATGGAGTTTTTTTTTGCACTCAATGGAAAAGGTCCTCATGATGGGGCTGGTGTAGTCCTTAAAAGGTTCATTTGGCAAGTTCAACTTGATGTGGAAGGTCCTCAACTTCAAAATGTAAAATAAGTGGTCAATTTGCTTCGTGATCATTTAAAATACCCGAATAAAAATATCCTATTTAGGGGAGCAAAAGCAAGTTGTGCGCATTTTTTGGCATGTAAATCTAGCAGATGTGGACCACGCCATTGAATACACATGTTCTTCAATTAAAGGGACAAAGGATGTGCATTCTATTTGGTTTGTTGGATCTATCGATGTGAATAAGCTACTAAAAAAAAGCTTGGTTTTTTTTTTTGTGTGTGGATTCTATTTTCAACTTGTGAAAATCTGCCTTGGACAAATTAATGGAAGGTTGAAATACTAATCCCCAACAATGTGGCATATGTATGTAGTGCCATGGAAGTTTCCTTCCAAGTTGATGAATGGGGTGAATACATGGAGGATGGCGATCACCTGGTTTTTTGCATGTCATTGGGAAACAATTTTGTGGTGAATGCAAAAGAAGGAAACAAAGAAGGTCAAGACTTTTACATCCTATATACTATGCATAAAAATTATTTTCACAGTCAAAAATCCTTTCAAATGACCATGGGGGCAAGAGTTTTGTGCATGTGACATGGTAGTGGCTGGTAAATATTAACATAATTGGGGTCGGTTAGAGTTTTCTTATGTTTTGTTGACTAGGTCTCAAATTGTGTACATTCATGCATGCCATGTAAGGGTTATCAAATTCCCTATGGCCCTAATAGATCATAGAGTTTAGGGAAATGAATTAATGTACAAGCTCCCTGAACATGAAGAGGATGGCATAAGGAATGTTATTGTAGCCATCAAGTTGTAATTCGATGCAATTTTTATTTGTACAAATTTTGATGTTAATATCCAGTAGGTCTAATGTTTTTGTGTTGAATGACAAGGTGTGCATAACACTTACCCATGCCAAATTGGAAATAAATTCATAAACTTGTCGTTCACTTTTGGTTTATTATATTTTGTAGTTCTTTCATTTGATAGTTGGCTTATAAGGTGACATAACTAATGCATATTTTATTTGACACATTAAAAAAGTAAGGTGGTAAAAAACAACTAGTATCTTTTTAAATAACTATCTTTTGCGATCCTCAATTTAACACAAGACTAATGTCATTGTATATATTAGCAAGTTGCACAAGCAAAAAACATTTCACGTTGACAAATTCACAATAAGAGTAGCCTTTCGTCTTACCAACTTGTTATCAAGCCCATCTCACTAGATGTTCTATTTTCATCACCTAAATCAACTAGTAGTTTAGGGTGATAATGTTGGAAGGCAAGTTGGACTTGCAACTACAGTATCATGTACAATTTGCCATGTTATATGTTTGGTTTTCAGTTCTAATGTACTAATATACTAGGTGGATAACAATTGTTTGTCTTTTTTATGTGTATTATTTTCTAGACCGTTTATGAGTTGTTTAGGTTGTATAAGGAATTCATCAAAAGTGGTTATTATTCAAAATATCTACAATCTAGCATGTACCCTATGTAGAAAACTGATTTTAGTAATGAATATCATACCATGGAATAGCTTATTAAGTCAAAATGCATAGTTTGTTCCATGAGGAACATTGTGGGGTGGGAATGGCATAGGGAATTGTAGCAACAAGGAAGCTAATTCAGCATAGGACATTCAAACACATTTGACTTTGATTTCTTATCTCCTTTTCAATGGGTAAGCAAAATGGATATGAGGACCTTGCCTTGGAATTTCAATCTACTTGAAAGACATGGTTGGAAAGATTTTAATTTGTAAGAGAAACTTGCAAGTATATTACAAGGGTTAAAATACAACCCATGACAAATCCACTTTTTATGACTTAGAATCTATTGGGAAGCACTAGTTGTTCCACTTGAGACTACCTTGCTTCAAAACATCAAGTGAAGGATCCATATTGAACATTTTGTAGAAATTTTGCTATTTATGTTATGTAGAAAAGCATATAGTTACTTAGTTCATTTTTACAACTATAAGTAGTTGTAATGAAAATTACATAATATAAGTTTATTTTTGAAAAAGAAAATTGAATTTTTGGTTTGTTTTGTTGGGAGTCTACAAATTTTGATACCACAAATTGAGCCATTTATTGAACAATAACTACTAGGAATTTGTAACTTGCAATAGTTGTCACGACATGTAGAGGATGCACTTTCACAAGTAATGAAAACTTTACCACAATCACTTGCAAATATAATTGTTAGTTGCTTGTTGGGTTCATCACCCAATGTGGTGAATTATATGGGCCAAATGGCAATGGCAATGGGGTAAAAACACAATCATAGGAGCCACCCAAGTGAGTGGACAGTCTTTAAAATTGCATTTTTGTATGTTTGAAAGATCACAAGGGAAGCAAAATAATTTGGATTATCATAGTTTTTTTTGGAATATTTTCCATTAATTGCAAAGTTTATATTTTCAAAGCTTGACACATAGCAAAAATGTTTTTGCATGTTCGAAGCACTCAAACCTCGAGAGTGGACAATCTTTATTTTTTTCAAACATCATTTTTTCCTATCAAAAATGCACCATTCCTTTTGAAAATTGTAGAGGATTTTAACATTGATGATCAAGGGGGAAATGATTTAAACTAATGAATTTTTTCTATATAACTACATTGAACACATTTGGTTCAAACATGTTTTTGACCTTAAAATTATGGATTTTGAAAATATGGTCATAACAAAAATAATTCATATTTATGTGATAGAGGGCATGAATACATAATATATATGATATAAAATCAAATTTGAATAAAAATACATTTATATCTAATATGTAGTGTTAAATTGGGTGTTTAAAATACAAAATTTTAAGTTAGAAACCAATGTAAAAATGACACATGTTGATGCGCCCCCAAACTATTTAATAAAAGAACCAAATGTGGGTCTTAAAGTGTAACAACGAAAAAACAAAAAAAGTTAGGGCACGTTCTCTAACTCATAACATTTCGAGGGTAGGAGGGCATGCTAGAGGTTTGGGTTGGGATTAGGACGAATTCATAAGTGAGAGTTCAAGATGAGATCAAATTGCACAACCAAGAAAAAAAAGCAGTTAGTGCAAGTTGAATGGAAGTGGTGTGGCGGACTTAGTAGGAACAACTTCAAACACAAACTTTACACAACTTACAACTTTGGGAGGAAGCATCACTCTTCTCTCTGTAGTATACTTTATGCCTCTCCGTGGAGATTACATCCATATGTCATTTTTCCCCAGGACTCCCAAGTGGGAGTCCCAAAACTGGGACTTTTGTTGTCTCAAAATTTTGGACATTCATATCTTTATCAAATCAAGTCTTTTTTGAGAATGTGAAGGCAATATCTTATAGCCCTCAAAAGGATCTTTCCAACGATGTATGTCCAAGCATATGGTGTATTTAATATTTGTTTAAAACATTTACCATCATGTTAATCTAATTCATTTTATATATAGTGTGAAAAAAGATTGTTAGAGATTTAAAACTATATGGAAATTTTATTTTTGAAGGACTTCATATTGTCATAATCCAATGATTCAAATTTCCAAAAAAAATTATAAGGTGGAAAATTGTTTAAACATTAATAACACATCATTTGAATTTGTTGATTTGGAAAATGTATAATATGAACTAGAGTAACAAACTTGTAATAAAGGAAATAAATTATGAAAATAATATAATACATAGGGCTGACCATATATGATTCATTTAATATGACAAGACTTACACCCCAAAATTTATGGTATTGCTCAATAACTAAAATGTAAAAGTGAAAAATCTATTTTTATTGGTGATAAGGATGACAAACTAGCATGCTTTATTTTGCTTGGACCCAATTAGCTTATATATCATGAAAGATGACACCCACACCCCAAATAAACTAGTTGAATATTAGTTTATTAAATATATTGAATGGGAGTATTGATATTTATACATCAGAGCTCATTTGACCTGTTCTTTCAAGGGGTTTGTGGTCAAAAGTCAAATTCCCAATTTGACTCTTGCCCCTTCTTTTGATCATAACTAATGCAAATCAAGTCTAAATGAACAATGCGAAGGCATTTTAAGCATTTATGCTTCAAGAAATTTTCATGGTATCTTGGGGGCCCAATTTGGTGCTTGTTTTCCTTTCCAACCAAGGCTCTAAACATTCGCAACTCCCACCACACGAGTGTAATTCCCAAAGTGAAAGTGCATTTGAGAGTCATTGGGTTCCATCCCTTGTAATCTCCCCCATTTGTGAAAGTTTGTTTCACATCTAAACACACTTTCTTGGTCTCATGGGCATTTGCACTTCACATTTAGTCACAAAGCCAATGTTAGGGTTGCAACACATGTCATCTGCAATGCTTGGAAAATGACTTTTATATTAGCACCCTTTGTTCCTATGACCATGTTTACACCCAATGTGTAAACTAGGCACATTTTAATCTTTTGTGTGGCAAGTAGGTATATAAGAATCAATCAATTTACACCTTTCAAAGCTCAAGGTTCTCTTGAAAGACATAGATGATTATTTTATGCCCTTTGTAGCTCATGGTTCTCTTGAAGGAAATAGATCCTTGTTTTGGCTATTCATCTTGTTCCCCTTCTTTTATTTCTATTGCGAATGACTCTATTGAGCTTGAGGTGGGGCTAGCAATGATGGTAGGTGGATAAATTGCAGCAACAAACATTGTAACAAATGCATTGAATCTTGACAACTCGTCAAGAAGCGCAAGGTCTTCTTCCAATGGGTGATTACTTTGCACATTTGTGAACACTCAGTTCCCCGTGGTCTACATGACCCCTAGATTATACATACTTGTGAGCATGTTTTGAGCTCTTTCACCCATCTTACTTTTTGGGATTTAAACAAAGCACATACCTTACTAGCTTGACAAAAGAAGATTACAATGGAAATGGACTTGATGAATGGCAAGGCAACTTTGATAGAATGGATGTTACCCATCATATTAGTATCCAAAATATGTCCCATGGTCTCAATGCTCACAAAATGAAACAAAGGCCCATCACAAACACACATTTTAAGAAACACCCTTCCAAATCCTCCCCCCCAAAACCTTAATTTCAAATTAAGAAACCTTTTAACCTAAGCTCTTTAGTTTTTTGGGTCTATTGTGTGTGTGTGTGTGTGTGTGTGTGTGTGTGTGTGTTGTTTGTCTTTCTTTCTTTTTTTCTTCTCCAAAGCTTCAAAAGATTGAAATTTGAACTTGAAACTTGGTTTACAAAGTTTTAAGGTCTTTCTCTTTCTTTGAATCCCTTTTTCTATCACAAAAATAAAATCCTTACCTCAATTGTGATCCTTATGGATTCACTTCCTACTAGAAAGTTCACGAGAAAGAAGAAAAAAAAGTCAAGAACCTCCTCTTTAACAACTTGTAATCCAATGACACTTGTATTCTTTACAATGTATTTTTACATGTATTTTTTTTACATGTGTCATGTATTCATAAATATATTATTGTAAAAATAGATTGTACATTTATGGTTTCATTCATTATAATATGCAATATGTGATGTTTACTTGCATTGCAATTTAGGTTAAACCGTCACCAAACCCAAATTTTGTACTTATGGATCTACAAATCCCATTCAACATTACAGAAGGCCAATTTGATTGTAGTCCAAATTAGAAAATGAATATGAGTCTCAAGTAAATTAGAAGTTGTTGTGGTCACACTGCATATTTGTTGAAACTTGAAATCAATTTATTCAAACTTGAAAATTCTAATTGACCAAATAAGGTTTTCAAATTTTAATTTAATTTGAATCTATTATTAATTTAAACTACATATATACTTGGTTGTAGTCCTACATTTATGTTAGGATTATTGAAAACCTAGCTGCTTGTATTCATATCACCTAATATCCATGAAATGTTTTATATCATTGTTAGTTCTTCTTGTGTTTTGGGATTATAAATTGCAATAGACATGGTATAGACCTTACCTCAATTGGAAATTACCCATGGCCTTACAACTATTTCCAAACATTAGTTGGTATTATATTATAAAGTGACTAGTTATCTATGTAGTCCAATCCACAACATGAATTTGATTATATTGACCTAATGCAAATGATAAGCATAACACATCCATTTGAGCTGCAATATTGGCGATATTGCTAGTACAATACATATGATTGGCATGACAATATTGGAAGTTCTAATGTAAGTACAAACAATTACCATGCAAAATTTGGAAGTTCCCAGTTGTAAGTTCAAAAGTAATTGGGCAATTTATATATTAACTACCTTAATATTTTGCCATGGATGCTACACTTGGTGAATTGCCTTGAAAACTCCAAGTCATGTTGTTTTACATATCTCCACCTATTCAAAACAATGATGATAATTATAAATATTAGGTTTAATGCAACAATAATTATGGCAATGTAGAAAATATAGTTGCAAATTCAACGAGTAATTAGCGAGTATACAAACATTTCATGGATTACAAGATCTATAACTTGGCCATAATACATGTTTTGAGTTAAGAATTCAAAAAAAGATTGGAGGTGCATTGGTTCAAAAGCTACATACCTAACATGGCGTCACCTCAATCTTCCAAAATTATGTCTGGTAGCCCTTGATTTTGTAGAAACAGAAACCCTCTTAGTAGTTGGAGTTTTTTCATGTTTCTTCTTCTTTAAGGGTTTCTCAGTGGTTTGCTCATTTGGGTGGGACCCATTAGATTGTCCCTTGCTAGGTGTGCGTGTACTGTCCTCTTCCTCCTCTTCACCTCTTGAGAATGCCAAATCATTTACTAGCCTTTTTTCACATGTAATACCCAAGTTCAAACTCTTTTTCACATGACCATTCTTTTTGTGTTTTTGTTTAGGGGAGGATTGCAATGGTGGCTTTGTTGCTTCATGGGTATCCTTAAAACTTGAATGTTGTGGCAATTAAGAAATGTAATAGCAATACATCGTTGTTGGCCACCAACATCCAATGTTGGATCTAGCTTAATATTTCCAATGGAAGGACTTATGGTGGTTGACATGGTAGGCAACTAACGTTGTTCCAAAGGCATTGGGAATGACATAGAAGTTCTTACAAGTTTTACATAAACACAATGCAACACAAAATACTAATAAATTAAAATTGTGTGCATTATAATAGGTTCAAAAAAATTTGTGTACATGCAATTTAGGGACATTCATGAGTTTTGAATACTAAATTGGGATTGGAAAAGGACTTTTGAAGACCTCAAGATGAAAATATATGGACATTGGAAAAGTTATAGTGTCAGATAGAAACATTCCAAGGACTCAAGCTGAAAGTACATGGACATATATTAGTCAAATCTTAGTGACTATTGGAAACATAGTGGGACTCAAAATGGAAACACATGGACATTGGGAAGGTTTTAATGACTACTATAGATATATGGGATTGAAGATGGAAGTGTATGAATGTTAAAAAGGTTTCAGGGATTGCCTTCAAGATATGGGACTTAAGATGGAAATGTATGGACATTGGAAAGGTGTTAGGGACTTCCATGAACATATGGTATTTAACATGGAAAGTTATGGACTTGTGTACATGCCATTCTAAATGTGACATAAACCCTAGATAGACACAACTAAAATGCACCCCAATGTACTTTTGGAACTTGTAATGAAATCATAAATTGACATACAACATTAGAAGAAAAACAAATGTTTTTGACTGATCTTTACGATTTAAATTTAGTCACAAATGACATTTGCATCTAAAATCTCATTAATCAACAATTCACAAACGATAAGGAGTATCGGATGAAAGAAAAAGTCAACAAATACAAGTTCATCCTTTGACTCCATTGTAAATGTATGGTCACATGTGACTACAATGCAAGTATTTTGGTCACAATTGAGACCAAATGACGTGCTGCCACATGTTCTAATATTGAGTTATTTAAAATATAATATAATTATTGTTTTGGAAAATCTAATACATTCAATTCAAATGTTTTGATGATATTATATTATGACACACGGCCCAATGTAAATATGTCACGTCATACTTTAAGATGAATTTAATACAAAATATTAATATTAAGTTGATAGGTGCCTAGGTATGTACATAAATAAGTGCCTACAAACTTAAGCTACACATTTAGTAGAAATTAGCCAAAATATAACCACTTTGTTTGTAACTACATGTGACTTGTAATCATTTGCAACTACGTTTGGGAATATTTACAACTATGAAGTCAAATTTCAACTATTTTCCTCACCCTTACAACTATGATGCAACTATTAGAAACTTCATCCTATGAATTGGATGGCTTTTAGGTTTGTTTTCATCCATGAATATATTGACATGTCCCATTAGTCACAATAATCACCAAATTAGTCACATCCTAAAAGTATTATACGTTGACATAGGGGTGTATTTTTATGTTTGTATTAAAATTATATTTAGGATATATTATATATATCATAAATATATATTTGAGTGTATATTAATTATGTGTATGTATGTATATTGTTCATATAATGAATTAAAAAATTAACATTTGAACTTTGAAATTTATTATTAAAATCGGAAAATTAATATTTCAGTTATGAAATATAAATATTTTGAAAATTTAAATTGATTTTTGAAGCTAACAAATATTAATGTGATTTTTTATTTTTTATTTGCATTCAATTTTTTTGTTTAATTAACAGTAATTATTTGAGTCTAAATTTTTTAATTCAAATTCTAAACAAATTGTTTTGAATCTAAAAATAAATATTTGAACTCTGAACATTGTTATTCAAATCTGAAAACTTCAATTTCAATACTGAAAATTCTTATTTCAATTCTGAGAATTATAAATGAACCTGAAAATTGTTATTTCAATTTTGAAACATTTTATTTGAATCTAGAAATCAATATTTGAAATTGAAGTTTTAACTATGAATTCGTAAATTTTCTGGTTTTATTCAAAAATATATGTTTGAGTATGAAAATTATATTTAAACATTAAAACTGATGTTTCAATTTTGAAAATTGCTACTGGAATTCATTTTTTATATACAAAATTTAAAAACATATGAATCTAAAAATTGTTACTGGAATTATTTGTTTAATTATTTTTATTTTATATTTTATGTTTCAATTCTGAAAACTACTATTTCTTTTTTTAAAAGAATTAGTTGAATGTGAAATTTGCTATTTGAGTTCCTAAGAAATATAAATTTCTAAATTTTTAATTTAAATTCAAAAAGCTTATTTGATCTAAATTATGATATTTGAATTCTAAATTATTATTTTTGATTCTAAAAATTAATATTTCAATTTTGAGTTTTTAAATTTAAATTTAAAAAATTATTTGATTAGAAACTTCAAATTGCAATTCCAAATTATTATTTTGGATTCTCAGAAATAATATTTCAATCCACAAACTTTTTAATTGATCTAAAAATGGACATTTCAATTTTGAATATGAAAATTAACATTTCAACTCTTTATTTTTAAATTTAAATTCAAATACTTTATTCCATCTTTACAATGATATTTTAATTCTGAATTGGTTTTTTGGAATCTTAAATTAATATTTCAATTCCAAAAATTATTGATTAAGTTTTAAGGTTTTTTTCTACTAGTGTTATCCATAATAACTCATTTTTATAAATAACTATAAATGATTATATGTATTACTTATAATTAGACTAAATAATTATTTTTAAAGCATATTTTTTACATTATATATTTTATATTCTTAGAATAAAAGAAATGAATTACTGTAATTAATGTTACATTACTTTAAATCATTGTAATTACTTCAGATAAAAATTAATTATAGTATATGCATAAATATCTTTTAATTGAACATAATTATTTACAATCTATAATTTATAACTTTAAATTGGAATTAAAAATTTGGAAAGATTATAATGTAGTTAAAATAATTATTGCAATGATTGTAATTTAAGAATTATTATAGAGTAATTTAAGTGTTTATTTTTAAAAATCTGTAATTAATTATCTATGAATTTTTTACAATAATAAATGTAATTATATAGTAATTAAGTTAACTATTTTAGTATTAATTTTTTTCATAAATTGTGTATGAATGTTTTTTAATAACAATTGTTCGTTCATTATTTATAATTTGAAAAATATTTTAAATAATTAAATATAAAAATTAAAGTAATTAATTTTTTACATTAATTATATTAGTTATAATTCGACTATACATAAAAATAAAATAGAATATTTTAGTTATTTTTTAATCTTTGAATTATGTATTAACAACTTGTGAGAAATTAAATAGTTAGTTAGTTAAATATTAAGAATTTATTATTCATTTAAGTAATTAATAATGAATATTTAATATTTGTAGTGTATAGTTTATATTTAAATATATATTGAATTTAATCATTATTAATTAAATGGTTATCTAATTATCTAGCGAACCATGTATTTGAATTGTTTATAAATCTAAAAACTAAAAACAAAAGGCATGAGGAATGTTTCGAGTTGCAATTTAGTTTGTGAAAAAGTTGCAACTTCAAAACTTATACTATATTGTTTGTTTTCCATTCCTATTTTGGACACCATATAAACAAGGGGCATGGTCATTAAATTTCACATTCAGAAAGTTGTGCACGTGGGATGAGCCAATCAAAAGGCTTAACCCAAAACAAAAAGAAAAGTTATGTACAATTTTAAATTATCAACCTCCCCAACCTACTTATCTACTTAATTAAGTAGGTACATAGTATGATCTACCCACCTAGGTCAACCTATGTACCTACCAACCTAAGTACCTACTTATATGAACATTTATTTAGCCTAGGAAGGTAGAGCTACCTACCTACCCTTTTACCTAAGTAGGTGAGTAGGTAAGTATGTAGCCTAGGTTTATAGGCACACATTTATGTGCCTATTTAACCACATATTAACCTAGTATTAATATTTTGTATTAAATTCATTTTAAAGTGCCATGTGGCATATTTACATTGGGCCACGTGTCATAATATAGGATCACCCAAACATTTGAACTGAACATCCTAGATTATTTCAAAATAATAATGATAATTATATTTTAAATATTAAAACATGTGACCACGCATCATTTGCTTCAATTGTGACCAAAATAATTGCATTATAGTTGCATGTGACAATACGTATACAATGGAGTCAAAGGATGAACTTGTATTTGTTGACTTTTTCTTTCATCCAATACCCTTTGTCGTTTGCAATTAATGTCTCATGTGACTCATCCAAGGCAACTAATGAGATTTTAGTCATAAGTATCACTTGCAACTAAATTTTAGTTGCAGAGACCATTAGAAAATACATGTTTTTCTTCTAATGAAGTTTGTGTTCCCTAGTTCCATTATATTAATGTGTGATGCTCTATTTTTTTAACGCTTGGCGCTTTGCTTCTTGATGTTTATTATTGTGGTTTCATTGGTGTTCAACTATTTTTGTGTTCAACCTTGGTTTTGTATGTAACTTCAAGAGGTGCAATGTGCAACTTGAAAAAGTTCTTCATAGTAAAGTAAGTTCCTAATGAACATTTTTTTTTGTTTATCAAACATTGTGATTTTTCAGCATTATTTCTAGGCGTTCTTTCTTAAACACTAGGATTTTTCAGTGTGGTTTTTGGGCACTATGCTTTCTCAAGCACTGTGGTTTCTTGGTATTATTTATGGGCTTTGTGCTTTCTCAAGTGTTGTGGTTTTTCGGCGTTGTTTTTGGGCATTGCGCTTTTCCAAATGTCATGGTTTTTTAACGTTGTTTTTGGGTAGTGTGCTTTCTCAAACACCATGGTTTCTCAATGTTGTTTTTGTGCACTATGTTTTTTCAAGCACCTTGGTTTTTTAGCCTTGCTTTTTGGCACTGTGGTTTTTCAAGGACCATGATTTTTTGGCATTGTTTTCTCAACACTTTGTTTTTTCAAGCATGGTGATTTCTTGGCTTTACTCCTAGTGTTGCACTTTGTGTTCCTTTGACTTTTGCTTATAACTTTATGCTTATTTGTTTTGCACTCTATGTTTATGCTTCCTTCTTGGTTTTGTTCCAAACATTGTGCTCTCCATTTCCTTCTAGGTTGTGTTTTTAGGTTTGTTGTTTGGTGACTGTGCAAGTTTGCTTCCAATTAAATAAAAAATAGTAAGGAATGTTCAAAGAATTATGTTTATTTCATAGTAGAATCAAAAAATCATTACACCAAAATGAGAATAATATTCCCAACTTCCCCGTACCAATCCTTTAGGAAGAGGAAAAACAACGGTTTACCCCAAAAATCAAGGAAATTCCGATTTAAAAAAAAAGATTCATCGTAAATCCTATCTAGAAATCATCATCAAAAGACATTCTAATCAACTAACTTTTCAATTCTAAAAGTATACACTTCGAAAATCAATGGTAAGTTTCGATATCATGAAATTTGATAGTGAATTACAATAATCAATTCTACTATTACAAAAACCAATATTTACAAGTTTGAAAATGTCTTTCTTTGTGTTCTATGTCCAAAACTTAATTAAGGTATATTCTAGCCTTTAACATTAGGTACATTAATCAGTCACTACCTAGTACCTAGCTACTATTAACTACAAGGTCTAATACTTGTAGTACCTATTAAATAATATTTACTAGAAGTCTAGGTACACTACTACAAATCTTGAAAGGATACTATAAATTGAATTTGTGAACACAACTCGATTTCAAGAAAAAAAATTCGTAAATTAGTTGAAATTATATATATTATTGTCCAATGCACTGATATGGAAAAAAAAAAAACCAAATTCAAAGTTTGGATGTGGAAGAATATTTGAAACGGAACATCTAAATAACAAAGTTCTATAAACATTATTAGAACATAAAGTGTGATGAGTTTCTCAGGAACTTGATAAGTATGTGGCCAAAAAGGTCAAGGGTTCAACTCCCACTTCTTACATGCCTCAGGGGCTATGTTAAAATGGTGTACAACCTAGATACCTAGGACCTAGGCTAATGGATGTATGGCTACCTACCATGACCTAGGTGGGTAGGCGATACCCACTTACCTATGTACCTTTTATCACCCACCCACCTACCTAAACTTAATTGAAGTTTTGGGCAACCATTTTAAAACTTAAAATTTTTGGCCCAAAAACAATTGTTGCCCAAAATTTTTGTCGTTTGATTTGACTGATCAAATGGTCCCTGAATTGGCTAGCTAAAAAGATCATTAGTCAAATCAGTCACGTAAAAAATGAATTGTCCAATATAATGAAGTGGTCATTTTTATTAATGTCCAAAAATGAATATTTTTGGGTCAAAATTCTTAATAAAAAAAGCTAGGATTTATAGTAATGAATGTAATGTGTCACAATTCATCTTACAATTATCACAATTAAGCCCATATATGATAAACTTTGTTTCATAGGAAAATAAAAAACATGATTGAACCTTTTGTGTGGCCAAAGGGAAGGTGAAAATCTAAGATCAATTTTGTAATTTATGGTTTTCAATTTTCTTGTTATATGGCATTTAATAGCACATTTTGGCTTGAATCATAGAAACATAAAAAGATACAACATACACTTCAAGGGACCCCGCCATAAAAAAATATGAAACAAGATTTTTAAATGATTGAAATTGGGTTTGCTTGAAATTTATCATGCAAAGAAATGAATTTCTTCCCCTTTTTATTTCAAATTAAGAATTTGTGATATATCTTTTCCAATTTTGAAAATTCATGGATTATGTTTTGGACTATAGAAACATTTCATTGTTATTCAAAATAAGTTGTTTATTTCAATTTTAAATTGTTCACCATGAGGTATTGAGTGGAGTTTTTTTTATCAATATCAAAGTCAATATGGCAAATGACAATTGTAATGGGTACTATTTCATCTTTTGTGAAAAAGTGTTGTCAAGAAATGTGAAACATATACAAGCACACAACAATAACAAGTTGCATCAACAATTTGTCGAGCTTAAAAAAAAACACAATTGTTCAAATGATTTTTTATCAACATGTTTTTCGTTCATGTTTCAAATATAAATGTATTACCATACATACATAATTCAATTAAATTAATCTTCCATTTTCTTGAGGTCAAAGTGAGGTAATCATGATCAATATTCAATTTGCAAACTTTTTGCAAAATATATGTTCCAACATGTTATGAAAGCAAACTAGGCCTTGTTGAATTCATGACATGTTAGGAAATTATAGTTTGCACAATTGGAAAGTGCAATTCCATCTATCCATATAAGACATTTGTTTTCAATGTTTGTGATGTATCAAAACATTAGTTTCAATGTTCTTGTTGAGTTGGAAGAATGAAAATATTTATTTCATGTATATATATATATTATAACTTTTTTGTTCAAAATTATTTTTAATAAGGACGAGCTACTTGCCATCATGTGTTAATTGTCAAAAGATCATTACACAAAATAACATGATTTATAATCTCATGTAATGCATTAAAATACTTTAGATGATTAAACTATTCTGGTTGACAAAAAAAAATCAACAATATTAAGAATCTTGTTATATGATGCAATCCCCATGAATGCTTTAAAGCTTTATGTAAAGATGCATAATGGTTGGAAAAAAATGCAAACATGAGTTCACAATGGAACTTCATGGATGTGCATGTTTTGTTGGAGAAAACAATTGCACAAGACTAGTGGCGGTGTGTATGAAAATTTTGAAAATAATAATTATTGGTTTTTTTAATGACTTGGTGGAATAATGTTTTTTTTGTAAAACCTGCTTTATTAAACCTATGTGTAGGTACGTTCATTGTGTTGTTAAAATGAAGGGAAAGGTTATAGATTTTGCTCGTAAAATCATTAATTATTTAAAATAGACATATTATGGAAATTGTTTTGTGCAAAAGGACAAGAGTTTATATTGATATCAGTGAAAGTTGTGTTGTGAAAGAATTGTCTTTTAGAATTTTTCATGTTTTACAAAAACTTTCAAGTCAAAATTTATCAAAGCAAGGACGGCGATGGCATTTTAAAAATTATATGGATCCAAAATTGTAATTATATATGTCATTGGTTATTATTATTATTATTTTTAAAGTTCATAATTAAATGATGGTATTTTGTTTGCAATAAGATTTGTGAATGCAAAGGTGACAAGTGGAGAGATATTTTTCTATTTACTAGAGTATAAAGGCAAGTTTGAAAGTTTAAAATGGGGCTAACTTTATATTTTGAACTAAAAAGGTTTCCATTGTGTTTAATTATTGAACTATTAGTGACTTTAATATGACATTCTTATAATTAACATCGCCCTTGGTTGAACTCAAAATTGGAAACTAGGATCACTTACACATAACATGTTATGTGAAATAAATAAAAAAACAAAAGGGACCTTGTTTCGATATCGAACGTTTGTTGTCGTTGTCAATTGCAAATGCAATCAATGGTTAACTTGCTTTTGAACATGGAAATTAACAAACTTCAAAAGAAGTTGAAAGAAGCCCAACTCAAGGTTACATGATTGCTAAGCTAATAATCTTGTAAAAATTTACAGGGAGACATGAAAAATTGTTAGAATTTTTCTCCAATTTTTGTGGCATTCTATATGTCTTCAACTATAGATCATGGAAAGCTTCAATCACAATTGTTTGATGAATGCTAGGACCCAATGCTCAAACTAAACGTATGGGAGGAATGCGAAGAAGTCGTGATCAAACTGGACGTGGTGGACATGGTGGAGCACAAAGAAATCCCAATTGAAGTAGACATAACGGAAACAATGGAAGGCAAAAAAGTCTTGATCAAATTGGACATGATAGACATGGAGGTTGAACACACAAAAATATGAATTAGACTAAATGTGGTGGAGGAGGATGAAGAGCCCCCCCCCAATTTTGAAGTTTTATAATGAAAATTTTTCATTGAAGTAGTTAGAATAAATATGGGTAATAGTAGCTGAAAATGAGGCAAAAAAAGAACAAGTATTTTCTTAATGATCATGCATGTATCATAGACTACTTATAAATCACCCTACATGAATAAATAAAAAATGATGAAAAAATCAAAATTAAATGGGTCTATTTTTTCAAAGATCTCATCCATTTAAATTTGGATATGGCATTTAAAAAAAGAGTTGATGACCATTGTGTTTTTAAAAAAAATTAAAATGCAAAAAAATGATAAAAGAAAAAAACCAAAAAAAAACAAACTTAAGAAGCAATTTTTTTTAAACGACTATTTTAGATTCAAAAAATGAATTGTGATATATTAATAAGTTTATATATTTGATAAAAAGTCCACTAACTTATTCACAAGCAACTAAATGTTTTTCAAAAATTCTTCATTCTTTTTTTAAGTAGCATCCAATACAAGAATTCTCCCTAAATTTTTTAAAAATTGACTATAAATATGACACCAAATTTTTACATACAACCTTACACTCTTGTGCAAGGCACTATCTTTCAAAGTTGTCTGCAATCTTCAACATCTCATGCTCAAGGCTACTATATTCCTCTATTATTCTTGCCAACCTTTTTGGCCTCTAAAATTGTGTCAATTGGATAACATTGGAAGAAATTGTGGTTCAACATCAATGAGTGGTGGAGATGAAACACAAAGTGCTGCTTTTTGGTAAGCCTCAATGTTGTCCAATTGACAATGAGTTTTCAAATGACATCCTTTTGTTCTGATTTGAAATTGGGGTGTTACATGAGGAGGAGGGATATTTGTTGCAATGGAAAAAAAAAAATGTTTATTTTTGAATCCAAGAAAGGAAAACATCCTTTTATCCTAACTTGAGACATGGGATATATATATATATATATATATATATATATATATAAGATAAATGTTCCTTGTTTCAAATCTTTGGAAGGAGGATGTCCTCTTTTCTTCAATTAAAATAAGGGATGCTACTTCACAATTTTTTTAATATTAACAATAATTCTACTTCAAGATTATATATGTATTTAAAATTTTCAAATCCATGAACGGTTAAAATTTTTCCTTCCAATTTTAAAGAAAAACTTGTCACTTTTGTTTCTTTTGTTCTTTTTCTTATTTCAATTGCTCAAGTTCATGTTACGTCCAACATTTTTGGGTTTGAAGTTTAGTTTCTATGGCAACGAATTTGTTGTAGCTATAATCAAGGATATAATTCTTTTAATCAAAACTTTAACATATTACATAATTAGTAACACACCTAAAAACAACTTGAAGTTGACTTGATCAAAATCTCAATTTTTTAGTTTAAAAACAAAATGAAATTCAAAGTGAAATCCATCAACAACTATATCATTTACTTAAGTGATCCCATTAGTATGTTGTTTTTCTTTCACCATGTCATTTTATTTTTATTGGTTATTTTTAGGTTTTTGATAATGCCATTGTTTTTTCTTTTACCCATTATTAATTAAAATGCAAAAGAAAAATGCTGATGTGATTATGTTAAAACAAAAATTCAAAAATTCAAAACCTCTTTAAATTATTATATGCACACATAAATATATATCACATTATTTTTAAAAATCACCTTAAAAGCATATTGGAGGGTTTATTTTATTGTCACACAATCATGATGCCTTTCACCGTGAAAGCATATTGGAAGTTTTATTTTGTTGCCACACAATCATGAAATTTTACAAATGTTGCCAAATATATTGATATATTACCCGAAGGTGGAACACATAAGATGAAAATGATGAAAATATATGAGAGAATCGATTTCATCAAAATCATTAGAAAACCCATTTTGTGCATTCTTTTTTGACATTATTTGGATTCATATTCCAAATATTTATGTAAATCTAGAAACCATTGATTTCATCTATACAAATAATCAAATACTTTCAATTGAAACATGTTCGTATGTAAACTCAAACCGCAATATACACCAAGATACATTTAAGAATTCAAAGTTACCTTTGAATACATTGTTAGAGCATGGATGTGGTATTGAAACATAATTTTCCTTGCTTTTATATCAATCTATATTTAAAAGAATATAATTCATTTATTCATATCACAAGTTGATCCATAATCACAAAATTAATCACAAAGCTTCAATAAGATTTTGTACGCATTATTACACCTTTACAAAAGTCAAGGACTCTTCTTTTTTTAACAAGCACAATGACATTATTAAAAAGTTCTCGATTAACTTTAAAAGATAATAAAATATTTCCATATATCTTCAGTCAATGCTACTTCATTTGGCCATTTGAAACTAACTAAATTAATGAGCTCAAAAATTAATGAAAACTTTTTTTTTCATGCCCCATGTCATTTTGAACATAACATGGAAGTGATTTTAACAAAACCAAACATATATCCTTGTGTAAATACCATGTGAGACTTATAGGCATCTAAATTGCAATTCACACTTGAGTTTATAAACAGTTAACAAAAAACTAAACTATCAATTTTGAATTCAAATAATATCAAAACTAATCATCTAATATATTTGCTTGTGTTATGGGTGTTTCATGTAACATTGCACCTTTCATCAAAAGAGAATTTTAAATCCTCCATGTTTGATACGTTTTGAACTTTTGATTTTATACCTTCAATATTAAAAGTAGAAATATTTTCTTTCTTGCTATTTTCTATTGAAAAGTCTAAAAATTCTCCCATGTGTATAGTTGTCAAACAAAATTGATATTCAATTCTTCAAATTTGACACCTAATTTGAACATCAAAGAATGATCATGCAAAAATGTATGACATTGAATTTGATAAATAAATGCATCATTTCATGTGTGTAAATCAATTCAAATGAAAAAAATGGATGAGGAAATTCACTTCAAATATGAAATTATCATGCAAACCTCATTAATCAAAATCATTTCACTTGTTATAAATCCATCCAATTTATATCATATCTTTTGATAGATTAGTTCTCATGATTTGAAATTGTTTTCCTAAACATTTACAAAAAATGAAAAAATGAAAAAAAAACACACACACACACACACACACACTTGATATCACATATCAAGGTGAATCAAATTTTAAAAATTAAAAATAAAGTCTAAAAAAATCAAGCTTTATGAATAAATGACCAAGTACAAAACAATCAATGATTATATTGTCTACTCACTTATTGAAGTTCATTGTCAATAAAATAAATAGTATGAAAAACGTTTTGTTAACTTGTCATGTATTTTCCATGACAAACATGATAATTTTTTTTGAATTGTTATATTCCACCTTTTTTAAATGAAGAAAAAAAGTGGTTAAAAAAATAAAACATCATAAAAATATAAGTTGAGATATTCTTTACAGAATGACATGATTATAAACAAAAAAAAATTAAAAATCATATCCATGCATAGGGTGTAAAGTTTCAATGTATAATAGACTATTATCATTGCATTTTTTAAAAATATTGATATGGTTATTAATGCAAACCTTGTCCTCCCCATCTAGTGATGGTGTTGTATGAACACCAAGTTGGAATTTGGACCATTCCTTATATTCCATGTGACATAAACAATACAACGGCAATGAATATATTATCGTGGTCAATCTTATGTGAGAAAATTAAACTTTTGCCAATCATGAACACAAATGCATGGATTAAAACATAAAAATATGTGACAACTTGAGAGGGTCGCATACACAAAATAAAAAAAACAAATGATGCACACATTAAACCACAAAATTCACATTGTAATATTTGAATATCACAAGCCAGCACAAAAATATATCTTGCCCATTTCATTTGTAATCCTTGGGCAATGAAAATTAAATTAAAATTAACCAATAAATTTTTATTCAATTCATCTTGTTTATGATTTATTTCCATTTCGATCATTATGTGCCATGGGAATAAGGATGCCATGTGACATTTTTAACATATCATTGTTTTTTAATTGTCATGCCAAGTGCTATCTCACTTTAGTAACCCCCAATTCTATGCACCTTATGGGGAAAAAATTGCACATACTTTATATTAAATAATATTTGAATTACATGCACCCAAATAACAACTCTCCAATATTAACCAAATGCACCTTTTTCTTAGGAGACCCTTCCATGATTTTTTCTATACAAGCATTTCACAATTGGCAATAACATCAATTGAGGCGCAACAATCATTAATGAAAAAATTCCCACCAATTGAAAAGGTTTTGTCATTTGAATGAAATGATGGTGACATCAAGAAACACCTCAAGAAATGGTTATGAAATCAGAAATGGCCAAATCATTTTCTTGGTCCCTTTTTAAAAAATATTTTAAAATTCTAATTATTTTCCCTCATGTCTATCCATTACATGCTTTAATATATGGCTTGAAATTTATTTTGAAATTAAAAAATTGAAATTTGTTACAAAATTGTATTACTAAAAGTGATGACCTTTTCATAAATAATTTCCTTAATTTTGAAAATTCAAGTGATGACCTCATTCAAATAATTGCCCCAACACCCTATTGGCGTGCACACACACACACAACATATATATATATATATATATATATATATATATTCCATTTGCATTTTTATAACCCAAAGGATAATCTTTGAGAACATTCAAAAAATTATATAATTAACAGAGAATCTTCAATAAATTATTTGAAATATCTAATCAGATCTTGTAATACTATATATATAGTATTAACTTCAGCAATTCAACAAATTTTAATACTTCATTAAAATCTAACAAATACCCTTTGAAAAAGATAAAACTCAGATTAAAAACCTTTCCACATATACACATTCCTATATATTAATTTATATCAACAATTACCAAATTCAATAGGTATTCTTTGTGAAAATATCTCTCCATGCCCATCCATAAACATAAAATATTGGACAATCTTATTTTGCTATGGGGTTCAATTTTGATTTGGATATAAGCTTCAAAAACAATGTATTACATAATGTATTTTTTGTAACAACAATAAACAATCATAACCATAATTACATGATATTGTAAAATCAAAATCCCATCTTTACATGTTGGAAGGCACAATAAAGGAAGGGGTTAAATTGGGGGTGTGCTCAAAGAATCAACATTTTGAGAGTATCACAAACTCTTACAATGAGCCCCCTTTAATCCATGGTTACTAAATTACAAAAATTTGAGGTGAATAACAACTTTTTTCTCATGTTCTTTTAGAGAAGTGAGCCTTAAATTTGTTCAATTTGCTGGTTAATGGCCAAGTATGGGACAAGGCTACCATCAATTGCTTTCATATTTTAGGTTTGTATTAAAAAAAAGTTTATGCTTTAATACAATTTGAATGTTGTAATATATAATCATAAAATAGTTTCCATTAAAAAAAAATCCCGAAATAAAATCAATTATATACTTGCTACATACAAGCCAAAAAAAATTCAACCTCTAACCTTATTCAACATTTTATTTTATTTTATTTTGAGATATGTAACATAAATACTCAACGGCACCATAATCTACCCATTTTGATTTTTCTAGCTTCATAAAACATTTCCTGAAATGGACAATTCAATTTAAGAACCCTTACACTAATTATTTCAAACCTTTTGTTATTTGAATACAAAACCTTTGTGCTTGACTTGGGGTGTCATGGGTTGGTCTGCCAATATGTTCCCACAAAATAATAAAAATAGTTTTACATTGTTGAAAGCTTGCTCCAATGGGCCTCCCTTAATTTTGGGGCCTACAACTTTGGGCTAATGCCTGCCCTCAAGATTACAATCCATCAAATTAGAGGAGGCCCCTGGGAAGCAAGTCATCCCCTAATTTTTTGAAAATTTGAACATTTATGAAAAGCTAATTACCATATTAATTAATTAATTAATGATGGAATCAATTAGACTTTACAACTGATCATACTTCAATTAAAATTTATTATTCAAATGAGGATCCTTTAATGGTCTAATGAGATAGAATAATATCATTGGTTAAGAACCATAATTTAGACCTAAGGGCTTTAGATAAGGGTCCAAGATTGAAAAAATTGCAAACTGATTCTGACTACAAAAAACATAGATCAAAGAGGAAATCACAATTTGAATAACCAAAATGCAAATAAATGTCCAATGCAGAGTCCAAATCAATGATTCAATTTGCTTCATAAGGGTCCATATTGGTTCATGCAAATTTGGACCATGTACCTTCATCCATAGTGGGCCTCATTATGCCATGCATTATGTTCAACAAAAAAATTGAACCTCATTCTTCAAAATTTTTTTTTTTTTAAAATTGCAACCCATAACTTAATTTTTTTAATAAAAAATTTCTCATGTGGAAAAATAATTATAAGTGGTTCATAATCACCACAATGGTCAAAGCCATTTTTTGGGGAAATATTTTTATTTTAAAAATTAAAAAAAATGTTTGAATATATCTACCCATTTTGATTTTTCTAGCTTCATGAAATATTTCCTAAAATGGACAGCTTGAGTCTAAGGGCCTGACACTTATCATTTCAAACCTTTTGCTATTGGAATAAAAAAAACTTTTGTGCTTGACTTGGGGTGCCATGGGTGGGTTTGCCATTATGTTCCCACAAAATAATAAAAATAATTTTACATTGTTGAAGGCCTACTCTCATGGGTCTCCCTTAATTTTGGGGCCTACACCCTTGGGCTAATGGCCGCCTTTAAGATTATAATCCATCAAATTAGAGGAAGCCCTAAAAAGCAAGGCGTCCAACGTTTTTTTTTGGTGCAAAATTTGGCGCTATTGCTAAATCTGAAAATGACATGTGTGACATACACAAAGTGTTTTTTTTTTCTTTTTATCAAAAAAGTTGCCACAAAAGTAGGTGAAAAAGAGTTGTTGGCCACATTTAAACTATTTATTCCTTGAGGTGGCTAAAAAACTAGTAGGATTGTTTTATAAAACTTAGTTTATTGTCTATCTTATAGGCACTAGGTTAAATCCTCTTATATATGGTTTCCAATGTGGCTACATCACAAAAAATAACAATTTTAATTTTGGAAAATTAATTTTTTTTTGAAGTTCTCCCTTAATTAAAAACCCTACATACTCCTTTCCATTTTCAAGATTATTTTTTGTTTGTCTTTTAATGACTTGACAATTTGCCTCCAAGTCGAATTGTTGTTGTAAACTCCAGGTCACCATCTTGTTCATCTTGTTTCACAATCCTTTGTCTTTAGAGTTTATAGATCATTCTGCAGTCTTCACGACATCAAATTCTTAAACCTCTAATACTTTCTAACACACACCTTTAAAGTATGAATTTAAAAAAAAAAAACCACTCATCTAATAGTTTCATCTATAATACAATAACAAAAATTGTAGAAAATCTTCTTGTTACTATAATAATAATAATAATAATAATAATTTCCCCACAAGATGGTTGCCAAATGGTAGAAGTGAATTTAATTCTTGTAAAATTATTCCACACTATTGTAATAACAAATTTGCACTACAATATGCACACATTCACAATTTCTTCCTTGAACTTTGAGTTCATTAAAACACCAGATTCATGGTTATTTCATATAACCATAATTTGCATTTCAAAATACAATGTAAAAAATTCCATAGACAAGATTACAATTCATTTCATTATATTTTAATACTACATAAAATTCACACAATAATATGGACATAGAAATCAACAAAGAAGTCTGTATTTTTTTGTTTTACTAAAATTTGAATTAGAATTACAACAAAATTCCATGTTTTGTTGAAATGAAATCAAAATAACAAAATAGAATAAATGGTTTTCTATTACAAAATACATATAGCTATTCTTACTCTCCCAAAAATTGTGTGTTTAATAATGAATTCATTTTCCCCAAAACTTCCCTCTTTGGACAGTCCCAAGTCACATAATCATGATTCAAAACCAACAAAAATTCAAAATTCAAACCTACAATGTTCCATGATTAGTCTCTATCCTAAATGTTTTGTTCATCCAAACCATGTAATCATCCTACCCCTTTAACAATTTACCATACCCAACTTATGTTAAGGATATAGATCCTAATGTTCACATATGTGTGTTCAAGAAAGCCATTAAGGTTAATAGATAACCAATTAATGAAGAGATCATTAATATGATTGGCTTTACTTTTCATAATAATATTTTTTACTGAAGAAAAAAAAATTTACATGATCATCCCAATTGTACTTTTATAGAATTGGAACAAACTTTTTGTAAATGTTACAAAATGAAGAAAAATGATGAACATATCAACCTAATGCTATGAAGTATTAAGCATGAGGAAAAGGAACATGCCAAAGTTTATTATGAATGGATATTAAAATTAGCTAATTAATTGCTTACAAATTAAGGCTACCTATACATACCTAACCACTATTTTCAAAACAAGTCTACATCCTTACATTCGACTTTCAATAGTTGGAATGAAGTGGGAAACCTTAATTTTGAACATAAGGAAGCTACTATGATATGTGAGGAAAGTGAATTCTTTTTTTGCTAATTCGCATTATCAAAATGGAGCTCAAACAAATGTTACATATTCTGATTGTAGTGATTGGTATCGTACCAATTATAAGACAAAAGGTCATAGTACAAAATTTTGTTGGGCAAAAAAAAAGACATACCCAAAGCTTTTGTAGTTCATGTGGCGAGAGTAGTAGCTCAACCAATCAAACCATCACAAGTACCAATTAAATGGCCATGTTTATTCTATAATAAGATGGATCATAAATCTATAGATTGTCCAAAGACATTTAAAATACAATCAATACTTCAAAATAAACCTGAACAAATTGTGGTTACAAAGTCACCAAAAACTTGATAACATTTCAGTTAACATGGTTATTGTAGTAGTGACTCGAAATCACTATATAACAAGAGCATAAGTGTTCAAAGAACGTGAATTGTTGAAGGCACGACAACTTGTTGACTAGGATGAAGAATAACATCTTTGTTAAATATTTATCAATACCATCCAAGTGATTCAAAATGAGGAGATGATTGAACAAAGAAATCATATTGTTAATTTTGACATTAGTTAGCCTAGATTACCTATTATGACCCCAATTCCCTCATCGGCACCAATATCATTTCCTATGCCAATGGAACCTTAAATGCCCATTTCATCTACTATTCAACTAGTAGAACTAATTTTGCAAGATATCAATCAACAAGTTTTTGATACAAAATATATTTTAAATTTAGGTCAACTCCTTAAGATAGCTTTAGAATTCAAAGGATATTTAACTTAAAAGTTTTAGTCCACCAAGCCATCAATTCCAAAACCAATACATGTACCTATAATAACATCTATAATTATAGATCTTCATATGGAAGCAATACAAATACAAATTGGGAATTTTTTTGTTGATGATGTGTTGTTAGATGGTGGATTTGGAGTTAATGTTATCACAAAGAAGTTGAGGGCCACTTTAGGATTACCTAAACCTTAACTAGCCCCATATATTCTACAAATGGCAAAATCAAACAAAACCATGAAACCTTTTGGTTTAATATGTATTAAGATACTAGTTCATGGTATTTCATATAACGTAACTTTTTACGGTTATGTAGAATAGTGTTATGGATTCCATCTATTCAATGCTTTTAGAACAAAATTAATTATGAGATGTTAAAGTGTCCCATGTTTAAGGAATTACTATCATTGGCATTTTGGGTATAACCATATAATCAAAACCATAGCAATAACCAAACGTTTGAGTAGTCAAACAAGGTGTCCCAAAGTCCTTTTGTGTTATGATTTCCAAAATGGGATCATAGACGAAGAAGAAGATCTTGTATTTGTTATAGAACATGCTTTGTTTTCTATCAATATTGTTAGTTTATCAATTGTTCAACAATTTGACCTTTAATGTCAATAAAAACTAAACCTATGTCATTGACATTTTCGATATTCAATCCTACATTTGTGGATTTTATAGTCCCATAAGTCTACAAATTGTCCAAAAACCTTTTATCAAACACCAGTTCGAAATCAAATACATCAACTATAAATTGTCAGTTGAATAATCACAAAAGAAAAATTGTTGAAAAGAAATAATCTTTGGTACAATGGAAAATCCCCAATGTGTCAAGATTAATGTTGTGTTATTTAAAGATCATATTCTTGCGCTTACAAGTCTTTTGAAGGAGTTCAAGGATTTTTTGCCTGGACCTATAAAGATCTGAAAAACATTCCTCCTAAAACTACACAACATCATATTGAACTTGATACCTCGATATTGTTAATTCATCAAGCATGGTATTGATTAAAATCCCAATTATGTTGCTATTATCAAATAACATATTGACAAACTTTTGGTTGTACATAGGAGATATTCAACTTGTGGAAGATGCTTTTTGGCTGTCACTAATTATAATTGTTCCCAAGAATAATGGCAAATTCTAAATTTGTGTGGATTTTCAAAAGTTGAATGTTGCAACA
Organism: Sphagnum contortum; assembly: GCA_963920785.1. NCBI lineage: Eukaryota > Viridiplantae > Streptophyta > Sphagnopsida > Sphagnales > Sphagnaceae > Sphagnum > Sphagnum contortum. The sequence goes on along the minus strand of OY987277.1, from coordinate 3,028,064 downwards.
AAGAAAGATCCATGCCCTCTTTCATTTATCGAGAAAAGTCTTTAATATTGTTGCTAGTCATGAAACCTATTCAATTATTTATGGTTTTTCAATATATCATTAGATATTTATTGCACATAAAAATCGATACAAGACTACTTTTGCCACTAACTAGGGAACATTTGTTTGGGTGGTGATGTCATTTGGTGTAAAAAATGGTCCACCAACTTATCAACGTGTTATAATAAGCAAAGCATTTCATGAATACAATGATTTATTCATGAAAATTTTCTTGGATGATTTCACTATTTAATAGAATGGAAACCCATTTAGACAAATTATAATTCTATTTTATGAAATGTCATGAGTTTACTATTAGTTTCAACTTAGAAAAATGTTTTTTTATGGTATTTTATGGTTTAATTTTCTGATTTGTTGTTTTTAGGGAAGGAAAATATTTAGATCTGAGGAAGATGCATGTTGTTTTGAACATGCATATTCCCACAAGCCTTACACAAGTTTGGGTATTTAATGGGATGGTTCAATTTTACAGATATTTCATGAAAAAAACTTGCATTCATTATGGAGCTTGTTACTGAGCTTATGTGTAGATCCAAACCATTCGTTTGGAGTGAATAATGCCAAACAACTTGGGAGGAAATTAAACACCAATTTTGTTTAGTTCAAATTGGGATCTACAATTTCATGTTCATATTGATGCATCCCAATTGGCTAAATTGGCACTATTTTAGCACAAAATCAAATTAGCAAGTTTGATCAACCTTGTGTTTACATTTATCGATTGCTAAATCATGTTTATATTGTTTTCATTTGGAATATCGACGTTTGGGTTGAATTTGAATAAAATTTTGATATTTTCCAATTTCATATCTATGTCTATTATGTGGCATATTATTAAATCTTGCATGAATTTTTTTTCATTACATACACAATAACAATTGAATTTTAAATTAACATTTTTCATGAAATTATTAAATTGTTCAAGACATAACATGTTGTTTTCAATTCTTATTTGTGGTGGAAAATTATATATTTTTTGCATGTTAATATCATCATGTTTTTTTTTTCCCTTTCATCTTGAGTACGTGGAAAATGTATATTTTTTTGTTGCACGTGCATATTTTTATGTAGGTATTGTATTTCATTTGAAATTTCATAATTGTTCTTAATGTTTTGTGTTGTATATCATATTTTTCTTTATGTTTTTTAGTTATTGAATCTTAATTTTTTTCATAGTAGTTTTTTTTTTTCCCATGTATTTTACATACATTTTTCTTCTTTTTGCATTTTTGACATCTTTTATATTTTGATATTTTTTTTTCTTTTAGCATTCGCGTCAATTTCATTATAAGTTTTCATGTTTAAATATTTTTGAATTGTTAGTTATGAAAATGTTTCTCACGATTGAATTAATTGTATATTTATTTTGTAACTATGAAATGAAATTTTGATTTTTTTGAATTTTTATAAATGGATGTTTTCATGATGATACGATGAGCAATCATTTTTTTATTATGATAAGAAAATATAAAACCTACATAAAAAGGATCAAATCAAGTTTGGGATGGAATCAAACTTCTAATATACATCTCCAATAGTCATATTGTAACCAAAAAAGAGAGGGGTCCGAATATCAAGCAGCACCCTGACTGCCTTCAACGAACCTAGGTGCCCATGTTCTGTCCTAATTCTATTCCACACAGTTCAGTCCATAAACACAGCATAGCAACTACCTACTAACCTTTCTAGAGTAACACGACAAGATCAAAAACGTACAAGAGCTTTGCTCACACACTCAATCAACAGGGCATATTTTACAGTAGCCATCTCTCACCTTGCACCATTCACACAAACTCTAGATAAAGAAACTTTCTCATCACATTACAAACTATATACATTCCTCGAAAGCACAAGCTTTCGTTCCATTAATTGTTCACAAGACACCACATTCCCAGTGTTGTCTACTCTCTCTCTCTCTCTCCCTCGAATTCTTCTGTAGCAGACGCTTGACTGATGACCAGGCGCAACGGAAAGTTCTAGCATTCAGCCAAACTCTTCTCCCTAACAGAGCTTCTCATTGCTATGTCCACAAGGATCCTCTTCTGTCTTTCAAAAATCCCTAAAGATCAGCGGATCATACTCCTCAAAAATTATCCTTTCTACCCAAAAACAGATCTCCTGATTTTTCTCTCCTAGCAACTATCTGTCTATCACACACACACACCTCACTCCACACCTCACTCACCTTCTAACTTGTTGTCCACCTCCTATTCCTGTCTTCTCGGCGCCTCTACAAATTGCTTCCCAGAATTCCGTTAACTTCCTCCTGAAGTTTTGCGAATCTCCAGCCACCTCGTTCCATCCGGCTCCCACCATCGCCATGTACTTTCAACTACCTCAAATCATAATTGCAGCACCTCTCCTAACCATAATTCCGCGCCGTCTTCCTTACGCGCGAGGAGCCTCCTGAAGCTCCAGAAGTAGCCGCCATGCATTCCTACAGTAAATGAAAGTAATGCGCAGCTAAAAACCAGTGATGGTTGCAAAAATCAGAATCAGAAACAGTATAGTTCCTTTGCGTGGTGACCCAATTTCGCACTACAATATCTTCATACAGAAGATTCTTTGCACCTTCATCATAGGTATCCCTTATGAATTAAACTCCTTGATACAAGTATATTTTGAATACGAGGTTGAGAATAATTAAGTTTCACATTTGCCTTGTGTTTTAAGTTGTTTTAAATGCTTAATAATTCCTTTAATGCAACTCATAGTGGCCCCCAAAAAGGGACACAAATCTCTCTTCTTTCATGTATATCTTTCTTCTTTATACATGACATGCTTATCACAAATGGGGGAGGTTTTGGAACATGATTTTTTATGATTTTTACTAATGGTTCGTCTCTTTGGGGTTGTTTACATGCTTTGACTTTGATCCTTTCCCCTTGTTCCTTTTTTCTTTTCCTTGGTTTCTTTGGGCGTTTTGTTTTATAAAGTTTGGAAAGGTTTCACCATTTGTTATCTACAAATAACCCAAGTTTGGGTTACTTTTTGGTGAACTCATTTTTGGTTATTTTTTAATTTAATGAACGCAACATAGAGCCAATTTTTAACATGGCCCCTTGACTAGTTTGACATTAATCATATTATTTTCATAAATGTTCAAATGTTCCAAAAAAACCACATATTAGAATTTAATGTTGGATAGACTAGTTCTAAGAACAAAGGAAAGACATGCAAGGCATTTGTTGTTTCTACCACAAGAGGTGGTAGGATTTGAAATATGGACTGGGGGTCTTCATAGAAGGCACAATTATAGACAACAATCTCCACGAAGAAAAATGTAGTCGACTATTCATCCAAATGAATGGGTGTAGTTTACTTTTCAACCACAATCTTTGGTTTAAAGCTGTAGAGATCAAGACAGAATAAGGACTTTTGTAATATATGATTAATCACAAGAAATCTCAAATTGAAAGTCAGTGACTAGCCAAGAAGGGATATTACAAGAGGTATATAACCCAAGGTTTATGTATCATTTTGCATCTCCAAATTATTATGAACTATTGGAAGATTGGGAAGTGGAAGAAAACACCAATATTAATGTGCTCGAAGAGACTAAGGAAAATAACCTATGACCATTTGGATATGTAGAGGCATAGGTGAATGTGTAAGATGAAGTACCGTAGTCATACTCACATCAAGGAAATCCAAAGTTAGATCAAATTACGTATACAACCAAAACACGAGATCAAGAATTTGTGCATCTAGAGGTAGTCAAATTATTTTCAAAAGTTTATGCATTATGTGAGGAAGAAGGACATGTATTATGGATTATCCTTTTGTGCCTTTCCACATTGAAACGAGTATTGCTAGACATGTGGAGTTATAGAATGTGGCAGGATTATTAATTGACCAACCATAGGAACAGGAACTAGGAATTCTTATAGTCTAAAACAGACTGAGAGGCATGGAGTTGGGAAGTCAATTAGGACTACAAAGTTCATAGATTAAGAACAGAAAACCAGAGGTGTGTTCACATCCACATTCTACACCACATGGGATACTAATGGAACCACAAAATGGAACATCGTCGAATTCGAATCAACATGGCTTCACCAAGGGTGTTAAAAGTGACAATTGTTGAAACGCAAAAACAACCTACTAGAATAAAGGTTACTCAATCACTTAATGCGGTCATAACAACCACATGAGTGGAAACAATTGTTGTGCCCAACACAAATGTTGCCAGGAGAGTAGTTATTAGATTTGTAGTTAACTTGGGTCGTGGATTAGGTGGATTTTTTACGAAAAGGAATCATTCAAAGAAAAACCCCATTTTTCAATTTGTTTTAGGTGACTAAAAGTGTTTTTTTGCAACTATTTTTTATTAAAAAAATCGCAAATTGTTTTTGAGTCGCTTAAGACAAGTCGACAAATGGGGTTTTTCTATTAATGAATTTGAATGAAAGTTTGGGACTATTAGCGACAAATACTAAGTTGTTGGGACACCACAAATGGTGTTTATTAATCCAATAATGATTACTCATGTACACAAAACCACAGAACGACCACTTGTGAACTCAATAATTACTAGATGGTATAGAAATATAAGTGTTGAAGATCCAAAAGGAAGGCATCGAGAACCATCTGTCATAATTTAGGGAATTCCCGATCACAAAAATGGCCATTTTGTGAGTCCAAACAAGGTAGCTTTTAAGTATCCTAATTTCAAAAAAAATGTTGACCCAAATGTTCATGTCAAAGTGTTCAATTTTGTAGTGAAAGCAAGTGCAAAAAATTTTGAAGAATATATCATCAATGCGTTTAGTTATACACTAAGAGATATAGTATCGAACTAATGCCATAATTACATGTCAAAATTTCTTGAATATATTTTTTCGGAGTTTATACATGCATTTTGCAAATGTCATCGGAAGACTCAAAATGACAATCAAATATACATGGAGCTAAAGAACATGCATGAAGTAGGAGGAGACTGAGAGGGTGGAGGTTTATGATGAACATATTCAAAAGCTAGTTCATGGTTTACAAGTACCAACCACAAATAGTTTCCTAACTATTATGTTTAAAGTGGGTTTGCAATCATACCTTATAATTGCAACTATATAGATGAAGCAGTCGACATTCCAACAACATAAGGAAGTAGTGATGTTGTGTGAAGAAGGGATGATTATTGTTAAAGTAAGGAGTGGATTATTAGTACCACAAAATACAAAACAAATAACACCACCAGAAACACAAAATAATATAAGGAAAACTGACAAGTTTTGCACAAATTGTGGAATGATTAATCATAGTGTGGAGACATCCAGAAAGAAAAAAAGATTATAGTAGCAACTATAGAAGCAACCCAACCAAATCAAAAACTACAAAATACATCTTTGTATGGTTATCACATTTGTGGTTTGAATGGACATAAAATAACAAATTGTCCAAAGTTTACTAAGATTCAAAAGATGTTTCATGATAAATCTATGATAGTAGCAAAGGTTCAACTTGTTGCTAAGACATAAACAATCATTGCAGATGTGAATGTGCTAGATGTTAATGTTACAACAAGAAGTAAAACAATTGAAGAACAAGTGTTCAAGGATAAACAAAGAATGTCATTGACTGGGAGAGAAGAACGGTTGAAGAAATCAATGGTGGAGACAATTCAACAGATTTAGAAAACACAAACCAAAATAGAAGGGCCATCCACATCCATGGAGGGATGGAACACAACTTGGTTGGGTATGCCAAATACTACTTTTGTGGAAGCACATAAATATCATGAGATAATTAATTCACAAGAGAAACTAATTATAATAAATAAATAAATTCTAAACATTGGTAAATAGATGTTAGAAACAAGTTATATTTTGAACTTAGGACAATTGCTAAAAATATCTCCTAAGTTAAAGAGATATTTTTGGCTAAAGCTAAAACCAGAAAAAAAAATCAAAATTTAAGTAAAGCAACCATACATAAACAAGTTGGTTTTTCAGTACCAAAGGTAGGGACAACTATTGTAACAATAAATAATCGTAGGGCAATTATCCAAGTACATATTGGGAAGAATACAATAGAGGATGTGTTGCTAGATGGAGGTTCTAGAGTTAATATTATCACAGAATAATATGGTTCCAAAGCCTAAACTTACATTGAATAATATGAAGATGGCAAATCAAACAACCACAAAACTAGTGGGGTTGATTAGAGATATGAAGATATATGTTCATGGCATTCCTTACATAATTACGTTTGTTGTATTTCAAAATAGTGTGGTAGATTATAATTATTCCATGTTGTTGGAAAGACCATGGTTGAGGGATGTTAAAGTGGCACATGATTGGGCACTACTAGGAAAGTGGGGTGTAGCGTTCACTAGACTATTTAACTGTGAAACCATAAAAGTGAATTAGTTCACTATAATTTCAGTGCTTTTACCTTCATTGGTGAAAATGGTTCATTATATGTTGTACATGTTTACTAAGGGTGAAGTTTGTTTACTAGGTTTGTTTCTTTTTTAGGGCGACAGAAGTAGCGCGCACAGAGTCCATCATTCTTCTTCAAGCTCTTTCCGCCACTTCGCTCGTGTTTTCTCTGAGAGGTTCTATGTTCTGGGGTTGCGTTCACAGGTTTGTGATTGACTTGTAGTTATTGAAAATTGGAACAGAGCAAACGGACTGAGCAGGAGGAGGAGGAATGGGTCAAGGACAGTCGGGCAAGTTGCCAAGCAAGCAAGGAGGTACAGGGGATCGAAAAGGCGATGCTAACAATAAGAAGGAGAAGAAGTACGAGCTTGCGGCACCGCCGACCCGCGTCGGCAAGAAGCAGCGGAAGCAAAAGGGACCCGAAGCAGCCGCTCGCTTGCCCGTGGTTCATGCCTGCCACCAACTGCAAGCTTCGGCTTTTGAAGCTGGATCGCGTGAAGGATTACCTGCTGATGGAGGAGGAGTTTGTGGCGGGTCAGGAGCGTTTGAAGCCGCAGGAAGATAAAAACGAAGAGGATCAATCCAAGGTGGACGACCTGAGGTCTACTTCCTTAGATTCTTCTTTCTTTCTCTTGTTGTTGCACCATGCAAGGTATGGCGATGGATGTGAGTTGGAGCGCGGGGGTTTGTAGAGCTCCGTCATTATTTGCTGCTCCCCCAATAGTCGCTCTTGCGGGAATGCACTCCTTTGTATACTTGGAATATCCGAAGGCGAAAACCCTCTGTGGCAGCCTGAACGACAGTTTGAAATTAGTGAGAAGGCAGCGAGATAGTATCATGCATATTTCATGCTTGGCTTTGAATGATTCAAGAGCTAGAGATGATGATATCGGTGCTAATTCTTCCTTGAAGAATGCCGAAAATGGAGCCGCGGTCGCTAACACATCGCCCATGGTAAATTCGAAAATGGCCATGTCTGCGTCGCAATGTTCTGAGCTTTTGTGTTTTCTAGGACTAAAATCGTTACGGAGCTGCGGGTTTTCACTAAGGTTTTTAGGGTTTCAGTCTAAAGCTGGGAGAGCAAGTGAGAGTAGTGGCGGAATATCAAGCAAGGGTGGGGGGAATGCAAATGTTTCTTCAAGAGTAGTTGGAGCTAATGTCAATCGTGCTGGATTGTTCCGCACTCCAATATCCGGAGGTGTGCAAAGTGCAACATCATCCCATGGCCTTCTTGACCCTGCCATTGCCATCCGCAACCTTATTGAGCAGGTTCAGTCTTCTCTTGTCATAGTTGCTAGTTTTGAATTCTGATAATTTTGAACAACATAAGGAAAAGACTTTGTAATTCCCTTTGCCTTGATCACCGATCAAAAAGATCATGGTGAAGTGATGCAACATGCTGACAACATCTCTTGGAAAGTCTGTTTTCCTGAGGTTATTGGCAAATGACAATAGTACTTGGAGAATATTTTGACCTAAGTCTGCTTGGACATGGAAAACAACCAGTGGAAGTGAAATAGAATTTTCTGTTTAGTGTTGTAGTTCTCTCTGTGATGCTGAGAGAAGCAGCATAATGTATTGTTGATGGTGAGATTGTCTTGGAGATGGTGTAACTTCAAACCTCCCAATGCCTTTCTACCCTTGTACACATTGTCACTTGTGGAATGATGGCTTTCAAGAAGGTTCAAACCTAACTCTTTTCAGGATTTTATGCAGGCACGATATGCACACTTATGTACTATCATGTCAAGGATGCATCATCATTGTCGAGGGTACCCATTTGGCTCACTTGTGGACTTTGCAACTAATGCTTCGGGACGTAAGCATCTGTTCTTGAATTCTTGACCTTTTTGAGGAAAATTCGTTGTGTGAGTGTGTTCAGGGTAACAGAGATTTAATATTCTCTTCTGTGAATATGCACAGATCCCATATTTTCATTATCACCATTGGTAATCCACACTAGAAACCTTCTGGCAGATCCGCGATGCACTTTGGTGGTTTAGGTATGCTCCATTTACATTTTCTTTTGCATATTTTCTTCTGATAGCAGACTCTGGCAAGTCTATCTGATTGATTCTGTCTAGCATTCATTTGTGAGTATTGTTGGGGTTTTGGCACTTCCAGCAGATAGGTGTTTGGATATTGTCCTATTTGGAGTTACTAGATAAGGTTTCACTCATTTTTATTTGTGGCTGCCCACCTCCAGGAATTGAGATACTTAACCTATTGGTAGAGGGAGGTGAACTGACATTTGTGGTGAAGACTCAATTGACCAACTGATTTTGAGGGAAATGGCAGATACCTGGATGGAGTGGGCTTGCAAATGCTCGGGTCACAATTTTTGGGGATGTGTATCCACTACCTGAGGATCAACAGGTTGCAACAAGATCTTCTTCCTCCAATTGAATAGTGAGAAGATTTGTTGACATAATTGTGCAAATGATGATGAGTTCTTTGAATTGCACTTTCTTATTGTGACATTCTTAGTCCTTTTTTTTTGCAGGACCTTGCACATAAGTATTACATTGCAAAGCACCAACAAGGTGCCTCTCATCAATGGGGGAACTTCACCTTTTTTCGTATGGAGAATATCAAGTCCCATTTTTGTCTTCTCACTATAGATGGCTAGTAAGGTTGAATTTCTCTGTACAGAGAAAGGAGATCTGGATATTTAAATGTTCGAACATGTGTAACATACATTAAGGTTAGAACAAGCCAAGTCCACCCTGAGTTTGTGAATTGTAGACTTGAGATCAAATCAAATGTACGACCTTGGAAATTTAGAGTTGTTAGAAAGTTCAGGCTGTAAAAGCTGATCATATCTTCATTGCTCATTCTAACTCCCACAACTAGGATGTTGATTCTAAGTCCAACCAAAAAGTCCAGTATCTTAAAAAAGTCAGCTTTGTTATTAGTAGGTATGCTGAGGACTAACGTATATGTTGTGAAATATGCAGTGACATCTACTTTGTGGGTGGTTTTGGAACTATAGTGTGGGTGGATGTGAAGGATTATGAGAAAGCACATCCTGATACTATTGCCGCCAATGGTGCTGAGCAAACTTTAAAGGTGAATTTATCCCATGCTGTAGTGTCTGTCAGGTTATCGACATTGACCACTGCATATTTTCAACCATGGGTCCATTCCATGCTGGCAGTGTAAGGTTGTTGAAAGGTTAAATGCTTGCGTGAATTGACAAAGTTTGCATCTCTTTACCCTGCTAAGGAGACCAAGATTTTGGTCTACAACTCACCTGCCTATTGTCTAGATGGTTTGCTTTTGTAGTTTAGCAATTCCAACTGAGCTCTTAAAAGTGATTTCCTGATGCAACTAAATTCTCAGAGTTCTAAGGTCGATATTGCAAGGTACAATTTGTTGGGCTGTGTTCTTTTCAGAGTCCTAAACTGCATGAACATCCTAATTTGTATTATGGCACGTGCCTGTAGGTGCTGAATACTCAGTTTTTAAGACCTCTAAAAGAGTTGTTATCAGTTGAAGTAGAAGTGGATGATGCTGCCCTCATTTCCATTGACAGCAAAGGTTTTGACATTTGTGTTCGTCAAGGTGCTCAGGTAAGCATGCCATGTTTCCCTTTGTTGAGCAAAACATAAACTTTAGTAACAAATCCATTCAGAAATTTAAGCAAACAATCATGCAAAAGTCCACATCCTGATTTTCTCCAACATTTCTGGAAGCAACTCAGTCATGATGTTCACTTGTAGTTATCTACATCCACTGTCAAGAACTGATGAATTAAGTGGGGGAGTAATGGCAGGCTAGTTACTGCTAGTTACCGCCAGTCACATGATGAAAATGATGTGGTACATTGTGAGTGACCCTCACAAGGTTATGACTGCACTCATTCTTGTCATCCGCTCTTTGATTTGGCCAGAACTGAGATATTGTTATAGACAATCCATATCACGTTCAGTTACATCAAGCCTTCTCAATGACTTCATTTTTTGAATGCACTTTCATTACTATAAATTTTGGGTTTTCCAATTGTTGTTTGTAACAAAAATTCAGTTGCATGTGACACATGCAACTACAAATTCGTGTAGTTACCTAAGGCAAGTTGCAAATGACATTGAGTTGTATGCGACACTACGTATGCAACATGTATACATGGTATTAATATACATGTTCATCCATGCATACTAATCTAAATGTAGTTGCACTTTATGTGCAACTCTCCTTGCAACTATAATGTAATGAATCAAAGTATGACACATGTTCAAAAATTGAACGACTTGTAATTGGACAAGTGTCATTATTATTATTATTATTATTTAATGTTTTGTAAATTAAAAATTTATTGGATTAATATGAATTGTTAAAGTTTATGCCACTAAGATGATGACATGTGGCACACCGTGGAACATTCATTTACCATTTGACACATGTTCATTTTAAAACATCAATTATATGGTGACACGTGGCAATTAAAGCCCACCTATTTTTTCATTTTTAAATATTAATTTAAAAAATCTAAGTCATGCAATTTAAGGCTAATAAGATGTTGACACATGGTGCCTAGGTAGGTAGGTAATAATGAAACCCTACTGCCTACCTAGGTTTACTTAAATATGTAAGTAGGATGAAAAGTAGTAAGCTTAGCCTTGTGAGCCATGGATTATAATACCACAAATTGTTAAACTTTAGTTCCATAGTTTTCCTTAATATTAATGATTTGAATCTTGATAAACCTCCAAGTAATACTTATTAGGAGTTGGATTAGCCTTTGGATATTTCAACATAGAAGATTTTTTAATTTAAATTGATGCAAGGCTTAGTTAGTTTTAGGACCTAATAAACCTTTTTAAATGCATTATCCTTTTATGTTGTAGAAAAGGGAAAGGGGATGTAGAAATAAATGTGATTTATTGATATAATGGGAATACGAACCCATAATTCACAACAACATTTTCGCCATGACAATATTAAGTTAGTCTATAGAATAATCTCCAAACACGAATGATGTATTGGAAAGATTCTATGATGCAATCCTAATATATCTTTATTTAGTTTTTACTTCTATTAGACACTTAAATAGAATCAAAATCAAACTTAAGTATTAACATTTCCACTTGAGTGGCCTCAGGAGGTGAATTACAACTTAGTAAACAACTTGAAGGGAATAGGTCACAATTGCAAAAACTCCAGAATGCGACGGATGGTGCGAGCTAGATATTCGGCATGATGCTCCATGGAAAGGGGGTTAATTGGGCCTCGTAGCCAACGGTAATGGTCATCACCGGGAACCTACGTTCGACAATGGAGATGGACATCATCATCTTCACATTGACACTCTTCAAACCTTTTTAGTGCGGCTCCACGAGCAGGAACGAATTCTAAATAGATTGTTAAAACATGTGGGTTAAGAGATAATCGACGATCCCATGCCAAACGATCAACTCGAGTGCGCACCACTCGCCTAGACGGTTCTTCTTCGCGCGACCGTTGAGACACATTCACGTCGAGCGGTGCTTCTTCAAGCTCTTCCTGTTCTACTAGTGCAACAAGAGGATTCAAAGGCATAGCGACATCATCCGCCATGACTAGTTCTCACCTACATCAACAAAAAACCAAGAAGGTAGTAGAAACAATGTGGTACTTACATTTAGAAAGGGTCGAGGCTTTTTATTTAACAAATTAGGGAAGGCGAAGGTGTGGGAGTGATGACGAAATTTCATGAAAACTCGAACATCCTAGATCTAATGGATTCATCAAACCCTAATTTCGACAATGGATCTAGAAGTATGTGGGGATTTTTTGTGATGCAAAATTTAATTCTAATTTATTATGTACTATATAGTTAATTAGTGCATGGTAAAATAAATAGGTAGGGGATATCAAAAGAGTAAATGGTACACAGGGATGTTAGTTCAACCATTGAATTAGTCAAGTACGAATTCAAGGACGTTACTTGTTATTACCAACAAACTATCCTAGTAATTAGTTACTCGAAGTAATTAGGATGAAGAAGTAGGATGTGAAGGTCAACGGACGAAAAGGATAAGGATCAAGCTCAAGAGACCTCATAAAAATATCCAAGATAAGGGAAAGGATGAATCCTCCAATCCCATTAGTCATGAAGATTGTCATCCTATTTTATTGGAGGATGGAATATTTCTTGTGTCTCATTGGGCCCAATAATTCTCATCTTAAACTTAATTGAATGTCAATTTATTTTCAATTCTCATTGGCTCTAGAGGGATGACGAGGCCATTGATTGGAACAAGGGATTTCAAAGCTTTCATTAGACAAGGGGAACAAGCTTAAGGAAGGTCATGGAGGCTTACCAAAGGAGAGGTTTTTTGTTTGTATGTGGGAAATAAAAAAAAAAAAGGATGAAATGTGAGGAAGGATTTAGTTCTTATGTGTGGAGAGGTGTTCATGGAAAAGGTGTGCGCAAGAATCAAGCATGGAAGGAAGTTATGTGTAACAAGTACTTGTAGCAAAGCCTTTGGATTTTTGGTTCAATTAGTTGTTCCTCCCAAATCCACCGTTGGATTTGTGTCAAATTTAAATTAGTTTTATTTTGAAAGGTGTAAAAGGTTCTCCCCAAATTTCAACATCATCGGGGTTGTTGTAAGGAAGCTACACTTGTTGGAAGTAGAGGGTGTTGTAATGGAGTTCATGGAAGGATTTCCATAACAAAGCCTCTGGATTTTTGGTTCAATTAATTGTTCCTCCCAAATCCACCGTTGGATTTGTGTCAAATTTAAATCAGTGATAGTTTGAGAGGTGTAAAAGGTTCTCCCCAAATTTTTGCATCATCGGGGTTGTTGTAAGGGAGTTACACTTGTTGAAAGTAGAGGGGGTTGAATTGTCTATTTTTTCCCTCAATTTAAGCAAAGTGGTTTCTAGTTTCGAGGTTTAACTCTTGATCAAAAAAATAAAATAAAAACTTATGAATTTTTTTGACATGGATCCTTTTATATTGGCTTTCAAAAATTCAATGCATGTTAGAATAGAAGGTTGTATGTAGATGTTATGACAAATGGAACGGAAGGATTCCAACCATCAAACATGACATTGAATTAAACATCAACATACGACTCCTTCATATTCCATTATGGTGAGTTACGATTATCTCACAATGTCTTTGTATCTTCAAATTGGACACAACGCATTAGATCCTTAGTGAATTCCATTATTTATTTTGAACCACCTTACTTGTTAGACTACATCTACATAGTAATTCCACTTCCAACCGGGTTTTTTGTGAGTGCATATCTTAATGGTGAACGTGTGCAAGAATTCCTCACAAGCCTATATAAGTAGGTTTAGATTTATTTTATTTTATTTTTAAATTTATTTTTTTATTCACTCATCCCAATGGCACTTGGTATTTGGTAAGTAAATAGTTATTGCCCCTACTTATATACTATGCCAAATTGAATTGGAATCCAAAGGATATGGGATAAGAAATTCCATTTAAAACCTCATTAACCAACTTAGTTACATATTAGGTGCAATTTTTGTATTAGAGTATACAATATTAGATCGGGAAAGGCTCTGTTGCTTTTGGTGTCCAAACAAAACTTGAAGGCCATGTCTTAGCACATCTAAAACACTAAAAATCATAAAAAACGAATTACCAATGAGAAAGTTATGCCCCCCCAAAAGTGAAGGGGGTCAAGAATTCAAAAACAAAACCATTGAAAATTACAAAGGCTAATTTTTAAACACCCAAAAAGTTTTTTTTATGTTGTTCTATTACTATTAGACTTCAAAGATTATTTGAAGAACTTCAAGTGGCACCCTTAGAACACTTTAAATTGTTTAAAATGAATAAGAAAAAAAAGAGTTATGAAGCTTAAAAGTAGGAGGGGTCCAAAGAGAAGAGAAAAGGAAAAAACAGTTTGTAACTTGGAAAGCTTATTTTTCTTATTTTTCTTCTTGTTAATTTTTCATTATTGCTTTTCCTTTGCACTTCAATAATTTAGTTGAGCCATAATTAATTTAGCATAATTGAGTTTAACCTAACTTAATTTAGCCACAATTAATTTTAGCCTAATTTAATTTAACCATAAATAGTTTAGCCTAACTTAATTTAGTAATAATTAATTTGGCGTAATTTAAACATAGTTATTTAAGCCTAATTTAATTTATTTTAATTTAGTTTAAAAATAATTAATATAGCCTAATTTAATTTAGCCATATGTACTTTAACCTAACTCAATTTAGCCATAATTAATTTGGCCTAATTTAATTAAATCATAGTTAGTTTTGCCTAGTTTAATTTAATTTAATTTAACCATAATTATTTTAGCCTAACTTAATTTAGTCATGGTTAGTTTTAATTCCTTTGAGTCTAATTTAGCCATAATTAATTTTAGCCTAATTTAATTTAGTTTAGTTTAATTTAGCCTAACTCAATTTTGCCATGGTTAGTTTTACCTCAATAATTTAACAATGGTCAATTTTTGCCTAATTTAATTTAGCCATAACTATTTAAACCTAACTTAATTTAGCTATGCTTAGTTTAACCTAATTTAATTTAACCATAATTAGTTTACTTTAACTTCATTTAGCCCTAGTCAAATTTTCCTTAATTAAATTTAGCCATAATTATTTTAGCGTAACTTAATTTAGCTATGGTTAATTTAGCCTAATTTAATTTACTTTTAATTTAATTTAGCCATAATTAATTTAACTTAACTTAATTTAGCCATGGTTAGTTTAATTTGATTTAATTTCGCTTAATTTAGATTAGCCATGGTTAATTTAACATAACTTGATTTAGCTGTGGTTAATTTAAGTTTTTAATTAATTTCACCTAAGTTACTTTAGACTACCCTTAGTTAGCACGGGTTTAACCTTAATACTATACATACATAATACTATTATGCATAGCCTATATAAATATATGAAATATATTAATTTAAGTATGTATAAGTTTAAGGCATTCTTTTTATGACACGTTGTAACCAAAAAGGAGGGGTCCTACCTACTTACAGTACCCATTGACTACCTTCAACGAACCCCTGATGTCTGGACCTGATGCTGATCTACAATATTGCATACAGACCTCCGAGCTCCTGTCCACTGAATCCTACGTCTGCACACTACGAACCATGAACATACAACACGCAGCAACAGAACAATCCTCACAGAACTCCAACCTTGCCTTCCTTCACTCACACACGCACATGGATACCAGTCAATAAAACATTCTCATATTGCATTTACAGGTTATCTACACTCCGAGAGCCCAAGCTCTCTTCTCAGATAAGTTCACAAAAACCCCAAACCTTCTAGTCATCATCCAAGTTCTCTCTCTCCAAATTTCTGCAGCATCGACTCGACTAGAACTACCAGGCGCAGCGGAAATTCAAGCGTTCAGCCAAGATCGCCCAGCTACAAAGCTTACACTCTCCATGTCCCTCAAAATTCTACCTTTCTATCCTCAACTGATCCATCGATCTCCCCTTTCTATTCTCCTAAAGCTCCTTCTAACATATGATCTCCTTCCTCTAACACCCATCCAAAACTGTCTACAACAACTTGGTCCGATTGCTTGCGCAGCGGAAGGTTTTCAGCAACAAGCCAAGTTTGTCAGAACCATATCTGCTGCTACCAACATTCATCACACAAAAATCCAAGTACCAGGTCTTTTCCCAAAAATCAGAGCTTCTCCAAAAATCACTCCTTCCTCCGAAAATCTGCCGATCTACTCCTCTATCTACACAACTCCATCATCGTCTAGCAGAATCTGCCTTCTCCTTTTCAACAACCGCCCCTGAAAACTTGCAGTTGCTTCCCCTCTTATCAACTGCTCTACCAAGCTTCTTCACCAAGCTTCTCCTCTTCAACCGTCATTCCTTCAAATCATTAATCCCGCCGCTCTCATTAAGAAAGCTGACGGCGGAATAAATTCTAAAATCTTGATCACCGATCCCGGCACAGTAGAAAAATCAGGCACCTCCTTTCCGGTCACATATGTAACCTCTCCCTTTCTTGAAAAGCTGAGTCCCTCAGCTTCAGTTAGTCAGGTTGAACGTGATGAATTTGAAGATCCCAACATGATCTTTCCCACTGACGTCCATTAGCATCCTGGATGATGTATATCCAGCAGCCTTCTTCAATCCAAAGACTAGAAGCATCTGTTTGTCCCATTCTGGAATCCATTGGTTGATCTGTGCAACATGCTCTAGTTCTTTGCTTTACAAAAACCTCATCTGCACTGAGAAGAAGTGCATCAGCCTATGCCTCCTCTACCTCCTGTTCAGCGTGGGTCGAACTCAAACTAGCAACTTGGTTGACAAAATTGAGCTCACCTACTACAGTACCTATCGTCACCTCTGGTGATTGCATGGAAGAGTCAACGTAATAAGGCTTGGGAGAACCCTGACAGTCCACTTGCATGGAAACCATAGATGAATCACCTGGAACCACAAAGCTGTCTGGCAGCTCCATTTTTACAGCTTCAATCCTACTGTCAGCTCCTCTTATTTCCATGCCATATTTTGTCCTCGAGGAAGGATCTTCTTGTTGAGATACTTCAACAAGAACATCAACCAATTCATTGGCAGGTTGTGTGACATAGGTTTGTTGCTCATCTGTACAGCTCACTATCATTCCCTGATTTACAGGATCATCCTCAACTGATGGTGGCAGCACAGAAGTGAATGGCTCCTCCAAGCAAGCCAGGGTCTCTCTGCCTCCACTTGAGTATGCCTCCGTTTCCATCAAATGGTCTTGATGGGAACTTGAGAGTGGGAGCTGCTCAAGTACAGGAAGCAAGGAAGGGGCTGGTTCTTGACACTTTGCAGTTTCATGCACTGATGCTTCTTTCAGTGCTGACTGCCCAGTTGTCATCATTGACCAACATTTCTCTGGCAACACCAAGTCTTTCCAAGCAATTGAACTCTGGTCTTGATCAACTGTTTCCACCTGCATGACCTCTGTACTAGAACCTCTGCACATTTCAGTTAGAGTTGTACCTTGCATTTCGTCACTGATAATATTCTTGGGTGCAGCCTGCTAGAACACCTCAAAGCTGTACTCCTTTGGTTTCCTGGAATCCAACAAAGGAAGTGCATTATTACATGTATCGGCGCTTTCAGATTCATTGGCATCATCATGGTTGCCCTGGTTGCATGGTTCTCTGCCATCTAAAACACTGAGTTCTGCAACTGGATTAGATTTCTGAGCCCGTAGACCATCATGGCTGATGTTGTCCTGGCTTGGATCGTTTGATTTGCTGAAATCAACACTCTCTGCAACAGTTTCTTGGGCAGAACATAGATTGACACTGCTGTTATTCCCATCCAAACTTGGATCTGTCTCAGCACCTTTTATTTCATCCTCATTACCTCCAATTGCATAAACAGGTGAGGCACCCAATAGAGTATGCCAAGAAACTGTATCTGCCATTCCCCTTGCATTTTCATTTGACAATGTCTCCTCTGCCTGACTGGAAGAACTGTCTTCTTCAGATAGCACACATTTTGTCTGCAACTGGGAGTTTAGCTGCATAGTTAAATCAGTGGCTACTCGGGTTCCTTGCTCATCCATATCATGAGCTCCTTCAAACCCTCCTGATTTGGCTGGTGTCTCAAACAATTCAGTACAAATACAGCTTCCACCTTGAGATACTGAATCTTGGTCACGCTCTGACTCCTCTACCTCATTTCCTGGGTTGATATCTCCCACTGCACAATCATGTGCAACCAGCTTTGCGGGTGCCACAGAAATTTCCTGTGTAACTGGAGCATGCCAAGCAGACCCATCTGTAGCTTCCCGTGCAGCATTCTCATCTCCTTCCTTCTCCAGATTGATTACTGGAAATTCATGTGGGTTGTCTAGATTCTCCATGAACACAGCTGAATCATTAGATTCCACTACAGAAAAATAAGTTTGATCAAGAGGAGACCTCAGCAGTCGGTCATCAACCTCAGTTTCAGATATGTCATCGTCTAGTACCTCCAGATCAGCTGCTGGGATGAGCCCCTTATGGATATCTGCTGTTCTCATATCACTTGTTTCAGTTGTATGGAGTTCATCAAGATAATTCAAATTCTCCTCCTTTGCATCAAGCTTATTCTCGATGTTGATGTCCTCTGTAACAAGTGTAGCAGTCTTCTCAAGATCTTGAACTGCTCCAACAGGTTCTGCAGCAATCTGCTCATCAGTTTCCTCTATTGCCAGAGGTGCTTGATCCTGCTAGATTGTTGCTGCCTCCTCATTTAGTTCAAGAATATTGTCAATTTCCTTTACTGCTTCAACCACTTCCACACTGATTTTGTCTTCAACTTCATTCAAATGTTCCCTTCTTGTGTTGTTGAGCTCTGCTCTGGGTTCTTCACAAGGTGTGGCTGCATCTTCCAACTTCCCTCCAATACCAATCCCTTCCGTTGCTTCCTCATCATGCAGCAAGACTTCTATGAAGTTAGCTGCTCCAAAATGCGATCTTCCATCATTTGGTCTCTTCCAACTTTTGTCCTTGGAGGGTTCTAATTCTGCACAGAAGGTATGTTTGCTTCCACTATTCTCTGTCCTATGCGGCATATTGCACTTAGTGTATCTTAGTCGTGCTTTATTCAACCTCAGACAGGTAGTGGCCTCATGATCCCTTCTTCCACAGATCTGGCATCCTTCAAACACAGTGTAATAAGATGATGATGTTGGATTTAGCGCATTCTCTTTGAAGAAATTGATGAGTGCATTGTTCAATGCATTAACCTGCTTCTCCATATTGCTCTTCGACGTTTCTTCGTCTTGTTCCTCCCGAAGAGGTTCATACGACGTCTCCCCAAGTTCGGCCAAAACTCTCTCCACCTCTGTGGCAGCTCCGACCAACTCTTCGATGTCTGCAAAGGTTTGCACTACACACAACTTCCGGATCTCTGGCCTCAGTCTGGCCAGGAACCTCCTCCTCTGCTCTACATCTTGCACCTTACCCTTCCGAAACAATTTGTCCAAACGCTCGAAATATTTCTAAACCCTTTCTCTGGGTTCTTGTTTGATGGCATCCAACTTCATTTGGATGTCATCAGAATCAATTCTTCCATACTTCTACACAATAAGATTTCGCAACTCAGTCCAATCAGCTGGCGTTGGTTGCAACTTTATGAACCATTCTTTGGCCTTGCCCCTCAAGTTCAACTTCGCGATCTTGAACAGCTTATCTGTGTTGAGGTCTTGCACCTCCGCCGCCATGGTCAGTCTTTCTGCCCAATCGCTAACATCTTCATACTCCCGTCCCCAAAACAAATCGTCCATCCCCTGGGGGCTAGTCATTTTCGTAAGTATTCAACAACAAATCACAATTGCTACGCTTCCCACAACACACGGTCCCGCCAAAGTCACCTTGTCGGAACCCACTCTCATACCAAAAAGGAGGGGTCCTACCTACTTACAGTACCCATCGACTACCTTCAACGAACCCCTGATGTCTGGACCTGATGCTGATCTACAATATTGCATACAGACCTCCAAGCTCCTCTCCTCCCTGCCTGTCCACTGAATCCTACGTCTGCACACTACGAACCATGAACATACAACACGCAACAACAGAACAATCCTCACAGAACTCCAACCTTGCCTTCCTTCACTCACACACGCACATGGATACCAGTCAATAAAACATTCTCATATTGCATTTACAGGTTATCTACACTCCGAGAGCCCAAGCTCTCTTCTCAGATAAGTTCACAAAAACCCCAAACCTTCTAGTCATCATCCAAGTTCTCTCTCTCCAAATTTCTGCAGCAACGACTCGACTAGAACTACCAGGCGCAGCGGAAATTCAAGCGTTCAGCCAAGATCGCCCAGCTACAAAGCTTACACTCTCCATGTCCCTCAAAATTCTACCTTTCTATCTTCAACCGATCCATCGATCTCCCCTTTCTATTCTCCTAAAGCTCCTTCTAACATATGATCTCCTTCCTCTAACACCCATCCAAAACTGTCTACAACAACTTGGTCCGATTGCTTGCGCAGCGGAAGGTTTTCAGCAACAAGCCAAGTTTGTCAGAACAATATCTGTTGCTACCAACATTCATCACACAAAAATCCAAGTACCAGGTCTTTTCCCAAAAATCAGAGCTTCTCCAAAAATCACTCCTTCCTCCGAAAATCTGCCGATCTACTCCTCTATCTACACAACTCCATCATCGTCTAGCAGAATCTGCCTTCTCCTTTTCAATAACCGCCCTTGAAAACTTGCAGTTGCTTCCCCTCTTATCAGCCACTCTACCAAGCTTCTCCTTTTCAACCGTCATTCCTTCAAATCATTAATCCCGTCGCTCTCATTAAGAAAGCTGACGGCGGAATAAATTCTAAAATCTTGATCACCGATCCCGGCACAGTAGAAAAATCATGCACCTCCTTTCTGGTCACAACGTGTCCATGTTCTACATATATAGTTGCGCGTTACTTGCACGCACAACCATATGGCCCAAAAATTATACAATACCAAATTTGTAGTTGCAAACGACAACCAATTACATGCCAGTTGCATAGTGACTAGTTGCAAACAACAAGATTTTTACTAGTGTCTAATAACGTTAACAATTTGTTGTTGTTCATATTCAAGTTGTACAACTTTTCCAATCACCCCATTCCTTGAGATAGACAATCCAAATCACATCCACCTACATCAAGCATGCCAATGACTTCATTCCTTCAATGCATTTTAGTAGCCTCACCAATTACTTGTTGTTGCTCAAATCCAAGTGCGACAACTTCTCCAAACGCCCCATTCCTTGAGGTAGACAATCCAATTCACATCCACCTACATCAAGCCATGTCAATGACTTCATTTCCTTGATGCATTCTGGTAGCTTCACCAATTTCTTGTTGTTGCTCACATCCAAGTCAGACAACTTCTCCAATCGCCCCACTCCTTGAGGTAGACAATTTAAATCACATTCACCTACATCAAGGCTTGTCAATGACTTCATTTCCTTAATGCACTTTGACAGCTTCACCAATCTCTTACCCTTAAGATGAATTTATACAACTTTTCGAATCGCCCCATTCCTTGAGGTACACAATCCACATCACATCCACCTACATCAAGCCTTATCAATGACTTCATTTCTTCGATGCACCTTGGTAGCTTCACCAATGTCTTGTTGTTGCTCAAATCCAAGTCGGACAACTTTTCCAATCGCCCCATTCCTTGAGGTAGACAATCCAAATCACATCCACCTACATCAAGCCTTGTCAATGACTTCATTTCCTCACTACACTTTGGTAGCTTCACCAATCTCTTGTTATTGCTCAAATCCAAGTCGGACAACTTCTCGAATCGCCCCATTCCTTGAGGTACACAATCCAAATCACATCCACCTACATCAAGGCTTTTCAATGACTTCATTTCCTCCATGCATTCTGGTAGCTTCACCAATCTCTTTTTGTTGCTCAAATCCAAGTTAGACGACTTTTCCAATCGCCCCATTTCTTGAGGTAGACAATCCAAATCACATCCACCTACATCAAGCCTTGTCAATGACTTCATTTCCTCGATGCACTCTCGTAGCTTCACCAATCTCTTGTTGTTGCTCAAATCCAAGTCGGACCACTTTTCCAATCGCCTGATTCCTTGAGGTAGACAATCCAAATCACATCCACCTACACCAAGGCTTGTCAATGACTTCATTTCCTCAATGCACTCTCGTAGCTTCATCAATTTCTTGTTATTGTTCAAATCCAAGTAGGACAATTTCCCCAATCGCCACATTCCTTGAGGTAGACAATCCAAATGACATCCACCTACATCAAGGCTTGTCGATGACTTCATTTCTTTGATGCACTCTCGTAGCTTCACCAATCTCTTGTTGTCTTTCAAAATCAATGTATACACCTTTTCCAATCGCCCCATTCCTTGAAGTAGACAATCCAAATCGCATCCACCTACATCAAAGCTTGTGAATGACTTCATTTATTCGATGCACTTTGGTAGCTTCACCAATCTCTTATTGTTCTTCAAATCTAAGTCGGACAACTTCTCCAATCGCCCCATTCCTTGAAGTAGACAATCCAAATCACATCCACCTACATCAAGGCTTCTCAATGACTTCATTTCCTCGATGCACTCGGGTAGCTTCACCAATCTCTTGTTGTTGTTCAAGATGAATGTACACAACTTTTCTAATCGCCCCATTCCTTGAGGTAGACAATCCAAATCACATCCACCTACATCAAGCCATGTCAATGACTTCATTTCCTCCATGCACTCTCGTAGCTTCACCAATCTCTTGTTGTTGCTCAAGCCCAACTCGGACAACTTTTCCAATCGCCCCATTCCTTGAGGTAGACAATCCAAATCACATCCACCTATGTCAAGGCTTTTCAATGACTTCATTTCTTCGATGCATTCCGGTAGCTTCACCAATTTCTTGTTCTTGCTCAAATCCAAGTCGGACAACTTTTCCAATCGCCCCATTCCTTGAGGTAGACAATCCAAATCACATCCGCCTACATGAAGCCTTGTCAATGACTTCATTTCCTCGATGCACTCTCGTAGCTTCACCAATCTCTCGTCGTTGCTCAAATCCAAGTCGGACAACTTTTGCAATCGCCCCATTCCTTGAGGTAGACAATCCAAATCACATCCACCTACATCAAGGCATGTCAATGACTTCATTTCCTCGATGCATTCCGGTAGCTTCCCCAATTTCTTGTTCTTGCTCAAATCCAAGTCGGACAACTTTTCCAATCGCCCCATTCCTTGATGTAGACAATCCAAATCACATCCACCTACATGAAGCCTTGTCAATGACTTCATTTCCTTGATGCACTTCGGTAGCTTCAACAATCTCTCGTTGTTGGTCAAATCCAATTCGAACAACTTTTCCAATCACTCAATTCCTTGAGGTAGGCAATCCAAATCACATCCACTTACATCAAGCCTTGTCAACGACTTCATTTCCTTGATGCACTCTGGTAGCTTCACCAATCTCTTGTTGTTCTTCAAGATCAATGTATACAACTTTTCCAATCGCCCCACTCCTTGAGGTAGACAATCCAAATCACATCCACCTACATCAAGGTTTGTCAATGACTTCATTTCCTTGATGCACTTTGGTAGCTTCAACAATCTCTTATTGTTGCTCAAATCCAAGTCGAATAACTTCTCGAATCGCCCCATTCCTTGAGGTAGACAATCCAAATCACATCCACTTACATCAAGGCTTTTCAATCATTTCATTTCCTCGATGCACTCTGGTAGCTTCACAAATCTCTTGTTGTTGTTGAAATCCAAGTCGGACAACTTTTCCAATCACCCTATTCCTTGAGGTAGACAATCCAAATCACATCCACCTACATCAAGGCATGGCAATGACTTCATGTCCTCGATACACTCTGGTAGCTTCACCAATCTCTTATTGTTGTTCAAATCCAAGTCAGACAACTTTTCCAATCGCCTCATTTCTTGAGTTAGACAATTCAAATCACATCCACCTACATCAAGCCATGTCAATGATTTCATTTCCTCGATGGACTCTGGTAGCTTCATCAATCTCTGGTTGTTGTTCAAATCCAACTTGGACAACTTTTCCAATCGCCCCATTCCTTGAGGTAGACAATCCAAATCTCATCTACCTACATCAAGCCATGTCAATGACTTCATTTCCTTGATGCACCCCGGTAGCTTCACCAATCTCTTGTTGTCCTTCAAGATCAATGTACACAACTTTTCTAATCGCCTAATTCCTTGAGGTAGACAATCCAAATCACATCCACCTACATCAAGCCTTGTTAATGACTTCATTTCCTCGATGCATTCTGGTAGCTTCACCAATCTCTTGTTGTTGCTCAAATCCAAGTAGGACAAGTTTTGCAATCGCCCCATTCCTTGAGGTAGACAATCCAAATCACATCCACCTACATCAAGCCATGTCAATGACTTCACTTCCTCGATGCATTCCGGTAGCTTCACCAATTTCTTGTTCTTGCTCAAATCCAAGTCGGACAACTTCTCCAATCGCCCCATTCCTTGAGGTAGACAATCCAAATCACATCCACCTACATGAAGCCTTGTCAATGACTTCATTTCCTTGATGCACTCCGGTAGCTTCACCAATCTCTCGTTGTTGCTCAAATCCAAGTAGGACAAGTTTTGCAATCGCCCCATTCCTTGAGGTAGACAATCCAAATCACATCCACCTACATCAAGCCATGTCAATGACTTCACTTCCTCGATGCATTCCGGGAGCTTCACCAATTTCTTGTTCTTGCTCAAATCCAAGTCGGACAACTTCTCCAATCGCCCCATTCCTTGAGGTAGACAATCCAAATCACATCCACCTACATCAAGCCTTGTCAATGACTTCATTTCCTTAATGCATTCCGGTAGCTTCACCAATCTCTCGTTGTTGCTCAAATCCAAGTCGGACAACTTTTCCAATCGCACCATTCCTTGAGGTAGACAATCCAAATCACATCCACCTACATCAAGCCTTGTCAATGACTTCATTTCCTCGATACACTCTGGTAGCTTCACCAATTTCTCGTTGTTGCTCAAATCCAAGTCGGACAACTTTTCCAATCGCCCCATTCCTTGAGGTAGACAATCCAAATCACATTCACGTACATGAAGGCATGTCAATGATTTCATTTCCTTGATACACTCCGGTAGCTTCACCAATCTCTTGTTGTTGCTCAAATCTAAGTCAGACAACTTCTCGAATCGCCCCATTCCTTGAGGGACACAATCCAAATCACATCCACCTACATCAAGGCTTTTCAATGACTTCATTTCCTCGATGCATTCTGGTAGCGTCACCAATCTCTTTGTGTTGCTCAAATCCAAGTCAGACGACTTTTCCAATCGCCCCATTCCTTGAGGTAGACAATCCAAATCACATCCACCTACATCAAGCCTTGTCAATGACTTCATTTCCTCGATGCACTCTGGTAGCTTCACCAATCTCTTGTTATCCTTCAAGATCAATGTACACAACTTTTCCAATCGCCCCATTCCTTGAGGTAGACAATCCAAATCACATCCACCTACATCAAGCCTTGTCAATGACTTCATTTCCTTGATGCATTCTGGTAGCTTCACTAATCTCTTGTTGTTGCTCAAATCCAAGTTGGACAACTTTTCCAATTGCCCCATTCTTTGCGGTAGACAATCCAAATCACATCCACCTACATCAAGCCTTGTCAATGACTTCATTTCTTCGATGCACTCTGGTAGCTTCACCAATCTCTTGTTGTTGCTCAAATCCAAGTAGGACAAGTTTTGCAATCGCCCCATTCCTTGAGGTAGACAATCCAAATCACATCCACCTACATTAAGCCATGTCAATGACTTCATTTCCTCGATGCATTTCGGTAGCTTCACCAATTTCTTGTTCTTGCTCAAATCCAAGTCGGACAACTTTTCCAATCGCCCCATTCCTTGAGGTAGACAATCCAAATCACATCCACCTACATGAAGCCTTGTTAATGACTTCATTTCCTTGATGCAGTCCGGTAGCTTCACCAATCTCTTGTTGTCCTTGAAGATCAATCTATACAACTTTTCCAATCGCCCCATTCCTTGAGGTACGCAATCCAAATCACATCCACCTACATCAAGGCTTTTCAATGACTTCATTTCCTCGATGCAATTTGGTAGCTTCACCAATCTCTTTTTGTTGCTTAAATCCAAGTCAGATGACTTTTCCAATCGCCCCATTCCTTGAGGTAGGCAATCCAAATCACATCCACCTACATCAAGCCTTGTTAATGACTTCATTTCCTCGATGCACTCTGGTAGCTTCACCAATCTCTCGTTGTTGCTCAAATCCAAGTCGGACAAGTTTTCCAATCGCCCCATTCCTTGAGGTAGACAGTCCAAATCACATCCACGTACATGAAGGCATGTCAATGACTTCATTTCCTCGATGCACTCCGGTAGCTTCACCAATCTCTTGTTGTCGTTCAAGATCAATCTATACAACTTTTCCAATCGCCCCATTCCTTGAGGTAGACAATCCAAATCACATCCACTTGTTGCTCAAATTCAAGTCGGACAACTTCTCCAATCGCCCCATTCCTTGAGGTAGACAATCCAAATCACAATTGCGCACATCAATGTTTTTTAGGTTTGTGAGTTGCCCAAATGATTGTGGTAATTCTATCAAATTTTCATTTTGTTGTAAATAAAGTTCCTCCAAGTTTTTTAGTTGTTCGAATGCTTTGGGTAGTTTTTTCCAGCTTGTTGCGTGCAAGTTCACAATCTTCAATGCACTTAATTCCCCAAAATTCTCGTCAAATTTGAGGTTGAAAATTCCTGGAATTCCAAATTCTTGCAATTTTTTTAGGTTTGAAAAGTTGCAAATTGTTTCTTTGAAAATTGTTGGAATGCTTGAATATATATTTCGATATGGACCAATCATGATGTTGAACACCCGTAGTTCAAGGAGGTTGAATAGTGGAGAAATTTGACATAATGAGTTTTGCCAATTGAATTCAAGATCAAATTCTATGTGGAGCCATTTCAAATTTGGGGAAAGTTTCACTATATCAATGAGAATGTTCACATGTTTGCAATCCCATGATGTGACCTTCAAGAATCGAAGATCTAACATGTTCACCAGTACATCTTGATCATAATTCAAAATTTCACTCCCTTGAATTGATAGGCCTTGTGTGTGTTCCAATCCCTACAACATCCAATAACTTACATCACATGTTGTTTAATTCCATTAAAAATCCAACAAGATTTATTAATGAATTTGCATGGATTAATTTTTTTTCCTTTAAGCACATATGATTCAAAATATAATTATGATTGAGCATTCGTACCTTTAAAAATTGAGGAGTCAATTCTTTTGCCTCAACATTCCATCGACTCCCTTTATATTCTTTTTTTGAAATCATTCGACCCATGTCACGTAGTTGATCATGAACCACAAATAAGCCATTTGAAGTTATTTGTACTAAAGACATGTTCACCAAAGTTGAAAGTGTGAACTCTGGAGAACACTTTTCATCCTCCCATATGCGCAATGCTGTTGCCTTGGTCATCTTGTTTGAATGAATATTGTTCGTGCAAAAGAAACAAACTATGTCCAAAAACATGGATCGTTCTTCCTCAGCTAGCTCATCAAAACTAATCTTCAATATTCCCCAAAGTTGTTCATCATTTTGACGCCCATCCAAAGAATGTGCTTGTTGCAACTTTTTTAAGGCTTGTTCCCAAATTTTGAGATCGGTTTCTTTCCTCAAATACGATCCTAACGCCTTTAGACTCAAGGGCAACCCACCACAAGCCTTCACAATTTGGGAGGTGACTAATCCAAACTCCTCCTTCCTTTCACTTTGATTGTTTGCTACATATTTATTGAACAATTCCATTGCGTTGTTGTTATCAAGATTTGGCATGTCAAATTTGCCCTCCTCTTTCACATTATTCCTCAAATCAATCCAATTGCGAGATGTCATTATGATTCTACTTCCATTTGTGAAGTCCAGGTCTATGGGCAATATATCATCCAATTGTTTTTGGCAACGTACATCATCCAAAATAATGAGCATTTTTTGTGTGTAAAAGAAGTGCCTTAACACTTCTTTTCCCTTCACAATATTTGTGATCTTTCCAGCGTAGCCTAACTCTTGAAGTATATCAATCAACAATTGGAAGTTATCCTTATTAGCTTTGATGTTTGGCATAAAACAACATGCTTCAAAATTGTGATAGATGTGATCATAAAGAGCCTTTGCCATAGTCGTTTTGCCAATGCCACCCATGCCAACAATCCCTATTGTGGGTTGTACTTGTAGTCTTTCTTGTAAGTTGAGGACAATTTCTTCAATACCAACAAGTTCATGAGGAATTGATCTCAAAAGTTGTTCCTATACAATATTGTAAACATCATACATTTGGTCAATTAAACATCAACCACAACCAAATGATTTGTGCATAAACACGAAGTCATAATGTCCTTTACATCATTTACAAGTTTTTCAAAGTTTCATCTATGTACGTTAAATTATTTCATGTATTTCAAGTAAACTTGATTAAAAGGTATGCATTCTCTTATATGGTTTCCTATTTTTTCTACTTAGTGTTGAATATTAAACAAATGGAAATCACAAAGGCTTGTGAAACTTTGCCATAAAAGATGAAATGAACGTATGGATTGGATTTAAATCTAGCAAGTATGATTGCCAAACATATGTTACCCAAAGGCAGATTAATGTGAAAAAGCCATTCACATGAGGGTGGATTATGTGACCAATATACTTGGAGCTTCAAGATGATAACAATCTAAGATCATTAAATTGAACCCCAATGACCCTAATTATAGTTGGCTATTATGATGACATCTAGGATGATATAGAGTTAGATTAAACACTAGTGTCATGATTGTTTTGCACTAGGGCATTATCAACTTGATATTGGACACATAAACATGTCTAAAGTTAACAACATCCATAAATCACCATAATTTCATGAAAAAGACTAAACAATTTTATTACGTCCACTACTCATGTATAATCATTTAGAATCCAATTACTAATACAAGGAACATTGGCTTTGTTGAGTTTTGACACTCAAAGGTCGTTAATTGTATGAAATATAAGTTTGTAAAACTTTAGGCAAGTTGAGATTTGTTGTTATCATTTGATCAATTTAATTTAATTTTTAGTGGTTGTTTCTTAATTGGGTTCACTAAGAACCATACATACTATATGTCCTCAAGTAATAATGGAAGTCATTCGCTAAACCTAAGGTCATTAAATAGGATTGTACATGCATGTATGTTTGAATAGGCAACGTGTGTAGATTTAGCATGATGTTTTTGAACATGAAAATGAACTATTCTAATTGAATAGTGTAAAATTGCAATTGGGAGAAAAAAATTGTCCAAGAAAAGGTAGTTGATAAAACAAAACTCACCTCCATGGCCTTAGGCATGTTCAAAATGTTCTTTTCGTGCGATTCAATAGATTGTTGCGAGTTGTCAATTTCAGTAACTAAAGAGGCCTACAAACCATTACTAAACACATGTGAATTCATGTGTACACACATAATTTGCAGAGTCAAAACTAAGCAACACAAATACATTACTACAACCATGAAAAAAAACATTGATTTAAAATCTTTTGATCTATTCTAGAAGTGAACGAATATTTTCAATTGACAAAACATTGCATGAAAACAAAAAAGATTTGAAAATATTGATTAACATGAAGCAAATGTCACCTCCATAGTTTTACGTAGTTTTGAAATCTCCCCTTCCTGTAATACAACGTTATACAAGTTTTCAATTGAGTAGCCAAGGAGGTCAATGAATCATTTTTGAAAGAAACATGACAATATATAGAAAGTTATATCATCACATTAATGTATTAAATATATAATATAAACCCATAAAACCTAAGGTCTTCCAAATATGACCTCCATTGTCCATCCATTGTACATATGTTTTTTATGTGAAGAATTAACAATATTCAATAAATAAATTGAAAAGTGAAAAATCTAATCATACAATTGGAAACTTGAATGTGAACCTTGTCTATTGAAAGACATATATGTCATTTTCATTGGTGGCAAATGTTTACCTCTTTGCTTATGTCCACGTGACATTGATGCACCTCTTTGTTAATGTCCATAATTTCACTAAATGAAGAGGCATATGTACATGAGCTTTTGTCGCCAAAAGTGGGTTTTAATGTATGAAGACGAGATGAAATAAGCTCAATCTTCAACTTCTTGAGCCTTTCACATATTGCTTGAAATGAAGGCCTATTGCAAGCATCCAGTCTCCAACATTCATTTATCAATGAAACTAGACCATGGAAATTAGTAGGTAGTTTTGGTCGAACGCCTTTTTTCACTTCATCTTGGATTCTCAATTTTTGTACATTTTTAAATGGAGTTTCACCTGACAAGATTTCAGAACACATAATGCCAAAGCTATAGACATCAGCTTTGTCCGGTTCATGAAGGGGCAAATCATTTGAACCCATCTCTGGAGCTCTATAAATTGTTGTACCGATGTTAACGTTTGTCAATTTTGATGGAATTATTCCAGTCACATTCATCTTGGAGACACCGAAATCAGCCACTTTCACGTACATGCATTCACCAACACTTGATTCCCCAAATTTGCGTGGACTCACCAACACATTCCCAGGTTTCAAGTCTCGATGATAGATTTTGTGCTTGTGAAGATAGCACATGGCTTTGGCCACTTGAAACATTACATCAATGGCTGAAGAATATGTGAAAGGAATGTTCTCCTTTTGAGATAGGTCAGAAATTACTTTAGAAAGGTCCTTTTCCATGAGTTCCATTACAATAAACCGTTCCCATTTATTTTTTCCTTTAGATATCCCATAACCTAAAAATTTAACAATGTTGGGATGGTTTAACTTTGCTATCATATTCACTTCTTTCTTGAATTCTTTTTCACACTCTTGAAAATTTTGAGCTTCTTGGCTGAAAATTTTCATGACACAATTTACACCTAACCATTTCCCCTTATAAACTAAAGCAGATGCCCCATTCCCACATAGAGTTGGACATGACAAAGAATGCTTGTCAATCATAAAGACATCTGACGGTCCATTATCATGTTGTTCAAGTGTAATTCTTTTCATTCTTGCCATCAACTCTTGCACCAATTTAAGTTGTGATTGACTTCCCCTTCCGAAAAAACACCATCTTCTATGTCTATCTTGAAGGAAGCTTTCAAACCTTTTAGATAATTGGTTTTGATCATCTTCTAGCTTGTTTTGAGATATTGGCTTCAAGTTCAAGCTCTCACCATCAACATGATGAATGTTGTTGTCTACAACTATGGTAGACATTGCATCAATACACAACTTCAAGCCTTGAAGGATGTCCATAAAGGCATCCTCGTTGTGCAATTGGAAAATTGCTTCTACCCACCATTTTTGGCTACAACAAGCCTCCACCATATCATTCACCTTAATCACCACTTGATATAAGTCATATGTCAAAAACTCCACAATTTCATTACATGTGGTAAGTTTTGATAAATTTTCCTTGATAATATCCAAGGTTCTTTTGAACTCCATTAGTAAATGTTCACATTGGTTTTTATTCAAAACCTCCTTACTTTCAAGGACTCGTTGATGAATCTTTTCAATAGTGCCAGTGCATTTATTCATCATGGAGTTTGCCATGATGATAGAATGCCAATGCAACAAGTAGAAATATGTATGAAGACAAATAAATTTATGGTTGAAAAAATGTCTCCTTGGTTGTTTTGGAGATGTAAATGCCCCACCTTTCAAAAGCAATTTGTCAATTCTATGTGGTTATATGAATTTGGACATATTGTATATATGATTTGTAGCAAGGTGCAATGTAGACATACCAATCATGTAAATACCTGTTTCCACCAATGGAACACATGGGTATTGAGTGAAATGAATCTTCTCATGCTTTTGTCATTAATTTGCCTTCAACCATCGGACAATAACCTTAAATTACTAGTTTCACATTTTTGCTTCACCTAAACTATTGAACTTCCTTCCATTTATCAAGGAACAAACCTGGATTGCGTCAACAAGCAAACAATATAAAATGAAATTGATATATTTCACTAGTTAAAATCATAATGTGAAATGATTTTGTAAGTACAAAGTAAAGATTTGATGAGTAATGCTTATTCAACCAAGCCTATTCAAGCAAACGACCATATGATTATATGAACAAGTTCCCATTAACTATATTTATTTAGAACTCAAATTAAAACAAATCTAAAACTTACAATTAACATAAAAGTTTCAAATTTTAATAAATATGAACTTTACATGGAGGTTGACATCATCAAGCCCAATAGCCCACGGTGTGCAAATGAGGTCCACTATGATTCATTGAATAATTTTTAATCTTGAAAGGCACCCTAGCTAGACCCATTTCATACTTTTAGACATAATCAATTTATAAATGTTTTGCTAAGACTAACTTCAATGCCCAACATTCCTTAAAACTAAAACCCTCAAATGATCACATTGGTTTATGGTGGCCAATTCACTTTCTAACTTTTATTGTTGTTAGATGGGTGTACAACATGTATCAAGTTGCAACTAACCTAGTCATAAATTGCATCCTCAACTAGGTTTAATGTGGCCATGGATCCAAACTACTTTATTTGCTAAGGTGACACAATAATTACTATTAAATAGTCCTACCATGGATGGTTTTTAAAATACTTACACAATGGGAAAACATGATTCAACTCCATAAAATTAAAGATTTCCAATTTAAAACATATGCAATTTTCACCCACACATTACATTGTTCCACAATTATGAAATTGAAAGCGTTGAAAACATCCCCCACAACCACATTCAATTGTGTTTTCTTGGAATATTGCATGGAGTTTTCTAAAAATTCTCCCACCTCCCTTGACAACATCCTTCAATTACAGAAACCATTCTTGGACCATGTTAATCATAATTTGGGTGTGGGTCTCTTGTAGCCCCATAAATTTGAGCACAAATTCTTGTTTTAAGCCCTTCCAACTTAATTTCTTAACCTTGCTATCTTCTATAAATTCTAAGTACTTACTTGCATACCTTCTCCTTGTTGTTAAAGGCTAGATTTACTACTCAGAATCATATTTATCACATTTTGAGTATAACCACCATAAGTACAAACAACCAAACAAACATTTTGTGCAAGAATGGAATGAGAAAAAAATAACTATCCCAAGAAGCAGTATCAACCAAAAGAACAAAAAATTGAAGAAAGAGACATTTAACAATTCAATGGTGCCGTCACCTCACCAACAAACTTTGACAGAGAAGTTGAATTCTAATGAATGAAGTCCAAAACAAACTTGCAAATGAAGTAGGGATAGATGAGCAATGTAGATGCTACAAGAATCAAGACCTCAATACTGTGCATAATAGTACAAGACCTTCCCTTGTTTTTCATTTTCAACCTAAGACCATAAATATAACAGTGAAATTGAGGGGAAGAAATTATACCTGACAATATAGGTATGAGAGTGGGGCCAGCAAAAGGGGACCAGCAAGAGTGGTTCCATGCAGAGGAGTTGGCTACCAGCCACGCAACAAGACTTGAAAGCAATCTAAGACCAAGTGAGACAAAATGGCATGCCTATGGTAGGCTGGTGACCATATATCTGTTTAGAATGTTCTTTATATCAATGAAAAGGTCTTGAAGTGTAAATGTCGAAAATGGCCTCGCATGGGCCATTTGGACATCTTCAGCCCAAGTTATGGGCAAAAGAAGGGTCGCGAGTCAAATTGGCAGTTTGACTCCCGACCACTAAAAGTCAGGAATCGACCCGAATCTGACGTCTTCAGATGGAGTGTGACATTGCGTTGAAAAGCTCTTGAAGAGAGCTACAATATTGCTTCAGATCTCATCCCAATCGGAGGTCTGAGCAAGAAGTTATGGATGCCCAAAGTCCCGGGAGTGTAAACTGGGACAGTTTCGGGACTCCACTTTGGGAGTCTTGAGAAAAAGTGCCATTTGGATGTAGCTTCGGCGGAGAGCTACAGAGAATGCTATATGGGTGAATAGTTGGTGATTGGTCATGAGGACCTATAAATGACCTTTGTAAGTATTAGTGTACAATTAGTGTATGATGAAGACCTATAAATGACTTTTACGAATATTAAAGAATAGTTGGTGATTAATGAAGACCTATAAGCGTCTTTTGTGAGTATAAGGACTTGTAAGTGGCTTTTATGAGTACTAGAGAATAGTTGGTGGCTCATGAAGACCTATAAGTGAATTTTGTGAGTATTATAAAATAGTTGGTGACTGATGAAGACCTATCAGTGATTTCTGTTAATATGAGGACTTGTAAGTATCTTAGGTGGGCATTAGAAAATAGTTGGTGACTAATGAGGACATGTAAGTGTCTTCTGCAAGTATAAGAGAATAGTTGGTGATTGATGGGACTTGTAAAGTGTCTTCTATGAGGATTATACAACAGTTGGTTCTAATGAAGACTTGCAAATGTTTTATATGGGTTTTACAATGAACATTTAATGACAAACAAGAGCCTATCAATGTATTCTATTAATAATAATGATTATTTGTTGATTGATGAGGACATGTGCATGTGTTTTTGTGAATATTAATGCGCACTTGTGGAATCATGAACATTGTAAATATGTTAATATAAGGAATGTATTAGTGATATACAAGGAGTGTACATATTGATTATCATTTACTATTTATGATTGTCTACACATGTGGGTGATTAAAATGATTATTAGTGTTGAAACAATGGAGGGAAATGGATTGTATGGGCATTTTGGAATTTTGAAAACTGACATGCATGTGCATAATGACTGCTTGAACACCAATGGGGTATATGGAGGTTTAGAAATTGTATGTGGTTGGAATGCTTTAAGATAATTTATGTGATTATATTGTGTGTTTTGTTGATTATAAATGCAAGTCTAACTTTATACACATGATGGTGGCTGTAGATGGAGTTTATCTTGCATTTTTAGAGAGCACATCCATCAATAATCATTGGCAAGCAAGCATTTGACTCATTACGTCCTTATTGGGTTAAGAAAATGAAAGACCGCAATGTGTGTTGTTGTATATACCATGTAGAGATGGAGGAATTAAGGGTGGGATTTAATCACATGCTATAGCATACTAAATTACATTGAAATTTTCATTGTGATTGTGAAGCCATTTGTGAAGCTACAAATGATTCTAGGGCTAGATGCATTGCATTTAATGTCATTTATCTTAGCATAACTACATTGTGGGAAGCCATATTTTGCCCTAAGGACCCCCATTCTGAATGGCATACTCGAGATTATTTACTTGGGACATGTGAAGATCGTGGTGTGGACAATTTGGCATTTTGTCTGAATGAAGAAGAGGGAACATGATATGATGCAGTTTGTTGGAAACATTTCAACATTAAGAAAGTTGTAACAAAAAAAAGTGAGGAAAAGAAAAAATTGAAACTCATGCACATGGAGATTAATTCCAAGGAACTTACTGAAATATTTCAAACCTAAATTATAGTATTTTGTGTGTCATAACTTTGCGGCAAGATGGTAGGACCAATAATTTAAAGATTGCCTTAAACATTTTTTAGTTGACATTATGGTGTCAATAATTGACTTTGTTGAAAACTATAACTTTGAGATCCAAAATGAAATACAATCTATGCATTGGCATAACTATTAGAAACTTGTGCATATCTCCTGGATGCGGAACCCAAACCTTGACCCAAATGATGAGGTTTCTAAAACTATCATGAGGTACCATTTTTACATATCCAACGATAAAACACATGACAATTATTTTGTACTACACTGCTTACTTTTACATTGGGAAAACATAGTGAAAGGTGGGTTTAGGTTGTTGCAACATTGGATGTGTGTTTGATGGTTTCGGCTCTCAATTTAAGAATAAGATACCATGGTACTTTATGAGTCAATACCCTCGGCTAATAGATGGATGTAGTTGCTTATGGAGTTTTTTTTTGCACTAAATGGAAAAGGTCTTCATGATGGGGTTGGTGTAGTCCTTAAAAGGTTCATTTGGCAAGTTCAACTTGATGTGGAAGGTCCTCAACTTCAAAATGTAAAATAAGTGGTCAATTTGCTTCGTGATCATTTAAAATACCCGAATAAAAATATCCTATTTAGGGGAGCAAAAGCAAGTTGTGCGCATTTTTTGGCATGTAAATTTAGCAGATGTGGACCACGCCATTGAATACACATGTTCTTCAATTAAAGGGACAAAGGATGTGCATTCTATTTGGTTTGTTGGATCTATCGATGTGAATAAGCTACTAAAAAAAACTTGGCTTTTTTTTTGTGTGTGGATTTTATTTTCAACTTGTGAAAATCTGCCTTGGACAAATTAGTGGAAGGTTGAAGTACTAATCCCCAACAATGTGGCATATGTATGTAGTGCCATGGAAGTTTCCTTCCAAGTTGATGAATGGGGTGAATACATGGAGGATGGTGATCACCTGGTTTTTTGCATGTCATTGGGAAACAATTTTGTGGTGAATGCAAAAGAAGGAAACAAAGGAGGTCAAGACTTTTACATCCTATATACTATGCATAAAAATTATTTTCACGGTCAAAAATCCTTTCAAATGACCATGGGGGCAAGAGTTTTGTGCATGTGACATGGCAGTGCCTGGTAAATATTAACATAATTGGGGTCGGTCAGAGTTTTCTTATGTTTTGTTGACTAGGTCTCAAATTGTGTACATTCATGCATGCCATGTAAGGGTTATCAAATTCCCTATGGCCCTAATAGATCATAGAGTTCAGGGAAATGAATTAATGTACAAGCTCCCTGAACATGAAGAGGATGGCATAAGGAATGTTATTGTAGCCATCAAGTTGTAATTTGGTGCAATTTTATTTGTACAAATTTTGATGTTACTATCCAGTAGGTCTAATGTTTTTTGTGTTGAATGACAAGGTGTGCATAACACTTACCCATGCCAAATTGGAAATAAATTCATAAACTTGTCATTCACTTTTGGTTTATTAGATTTTGTAGTTCTTTCATTTGATAGTTGGCTTATAAGGTGACATAACTAATGCATATTTTATTTGACACATTAAAAAAGTAAGGTGGTAAAAAACAACTAGTATCTTTTTAAATAACTATCTTTTGCCATCCTCAATTTAACACAAGACTAATGTCATTGTATATATTAACAAGTTGCACAAGCAAAAAACATTTCACGTTGACAAATTCACAATAAGAGTAGCCTTTCGTCTTGCCAACTTGTTATCAAGCCCATCTCACTAGATGTTCTATTTTCATCACCTAAATCAACTAGTAGTTTAGGGTGATAATGTTGGAAGGCAAGTTGGACTTGCAACTACAGTATCATGTACAATTTGCCATGTTATATGTTTGGTTTTCAGTTCCAATGTACTAATATACTAGGTGGATAACAATTGTTTGTCTTTTTTATGTGTATTATTTTCTAGACCGTTTATGAGTTGTTTAGGTTGTATAAGGAATTCATCAAAAGTGGTTATTATTCAAAATCTCTACAATCTAGCATGTACCCTAGGTAGAAAACTGATTTTAGTAATGAATATCATACCATGGAATAGCTTATTAAGTCAAAATGCATAGTTTGTTCCATAAGGAACATTGTGGGGTGGGAATGGCATAGGGAATTGTAGCAACAAGGAAGCTAATTCAGCATAGGACATTCAAACACATTTGACTTTGATTTCTTATCTCCTTTTCAATGGGTAAGCAAAATGGATATGAGGACCTTGCCTTGGAATTTCAATCTACTTGAAAGACATGGTTGGAAAGATTTTAATTTGTAAGAGAAACTTGCAAGTATGTTTACAAGGGTTAAAATACAACCCATGACAAATCCACTTTTTATGACTTAGAATCTATTGGGAAGCACTAGTTGTTCCACTTGAGACTACCTTGCTTCAAAACATCAAGTGAAGGATCATATTGAACATTGTGTAGAAATTTTGCTATTTATGTTATGTAGAAAAGCATATAGTTACTTAGTTCATTTGTACAACTATAAGTAGTTGTAATGAAAATTACATAATATAAGTTTATTTTTGAAAAAGAAAATTGAATTTTTGGTTTGTTTTGTTGGGAGTCTACAAATTTTGATACCACAAATTGAGCCATTTATTGAACAATAACTACTAGGAATTTGTAACTTGCAATAGTTGTCACGACATGTAGAGGATGCACTTTCACAAGTAATGAAAACTTTACAACAATCACTTGCAAATATAATTGTTAGTTGCTTGTTGGGTTCATCACCCAATGTGGTGAATTATATGGGCCAAATGGCAATGGCAATGGGGTAAAAACACAATCATAGGAGCCACCCAAGTGAGTGGACAGTCCTTAAAATTGCATTTTTGTATGTTTGAAAGATCACAAGGGAAGCAAAATAATTTGGATTATCATAGTTTTTTTTGGAATATTTTCCATTAATTGCAAAGTTTATATTTTCAAAGCTTGACACATAGCAAAAATGTTTGCATGTTCAAAGCACTCAAACCTCGAAAGTGGACAATCTTTATTTTTTTCAAACATCATTTTTTCCTATCAAACGTGCACCATTCCTTTTGAAAATTTGAGAGGATTTTAACATTGATGATCAAGGGGAAAAGGATTTAAATTAATGAATTTTTTATATATAGCTAAATTGAACACATTTGGTTCAAACATGTTTTTGACCGTAAAAATTATGGATTTTGAAAATATGATCGTAACAAAAATAATTCATATTTATGTGATAGAGGGCATGAATACATAATATATATGATATAAAATCAAATTTGAATAAAAATGCATTTATATCTAATATGTAGTGTTAAATTGGGTGTCCAAAATACAAAATTTTAAGTTAGAAACCAATGTAAAAATGACACATGTTGATGTGCCCCCAAACTATTTAATAAAAGACCCAAATGTGGGTCTTAGAGTGTAACAAAAAAAAAAAAAAAAAAAGTTAGGGCACGTTCTTTAACTCATAACATTTCGAGGGTAGGAGGGCATGTTAGAGGTTTGGGTTGGGACTAGGACGAATTCATAACTGAGAGTTCAAGATGAAATCAAATTGCACAACCAAGAAAAGAAAGCGGTTAGTGCAAGTTGAATGGAAGTGGTGCAGCAGACTTAGTAGGAACAACTTCAAGCACAAACTTTACATAGCTTGCAACCTTTGGGAGGAAGCATCATTCTTCTCCCTATAGTATATTTTATGCCTCTCCGTGGAGATTACATCCAGATGTCATTTTTCCCTAGGACTCCCAAGTGGGAGTCCCAAAACTGTTGTCTCAAAATTCTCGACATTCATATCTTTATTAAATCAAGTCTTTTTTTAGAATGTGAAGGCAATATCTTATAGCCCTCAAAAGGATCTTTCCAAAGATGTATGACACTTCCCCATCAGAGCTCATTTGACATGTTCTTTCATGGGGTTTGTGGTGTAAAGTCAAATTCCCAATTTGACTTTTGCCCCTTCTTTTGATCATAACTAATGCAAATCAAGTATAAATGAACAATGCAAAGGCATTTTAAGCATTTATGCTTCAAGAAATTTTTCATGGTATCTTGGGGGCCCAATTTGGTGCTTGTTTTCCTTTCTAACCAAGGCTCTAAACATTTGCAACTCCCACCACATGAGTGCAACTCCCAAAGTGAAAGTGCATTTGGGAGTCACTGGGTTCCATCCCTTGCGATCTCCCCCATTTGTGAAAGTGTGTTTCACATCTAAACACACTTTCTTGGTCTCATGGGCATTTGCACTCCACATTTAGTTGCAAACCCAATGTTAGGGTTG
This sequence comes from Sphagnum contortum, assembly GCA_963920785.1. Classification (NCBI taxonomy): domain Eukaryota; kingdom Viridiplantae; phylum Streptophyta; class Sphagnopsida; order Sphagnales; family Sphagnaceae; genus Sphagnum; species Sphagnum contortum. The sequence continues at coordinate 2,988,364 of OY987277.1, read as the reverse complement.
CAACACATGTCATCTACAATGCTTGGAAAAGGATTTTTATATTAGCACCCTTGGTTCCTATGACCATGTTTACACCCAGTGTGTAAACTAGGCACATTTTAATCTTTTGTGTGGCAAGGAGGTAATTACAAACAATTGCCATGCAAAATTTGGAAATTCCCAGCTGTAAGTTCAAAAGTAATTGGGCAATTTATATATTGACTACCTTAATATTTTGCCATGGATGCTACACTTGGTGAATTGCCTTGAAAACTCCAAGTCATGTTGTTTTACATATCTCCACCTATTCAAAACAATGATGATAATTATAAATATTAGGTTTAATGCAATAACAATTATGGCAATGTAGAAAATATAGTTGCAAATTCAACGAATAATTAACGAGTATACTAACATTTCATGGATTACAAGATCTATAACTTGGCCATAATACATGTTTTGAGTTAAGAATTCAAAGAAAGATTGGAGGTGCATTGGTTCAAAAGCTACATACCTAACATGGCGTCACCTCAATCTTCCAAAATTATGTTTGGTAGCCCTTGTTTTTGTAGAAACAGAAACCCTCTTAGCAATTGGAGTTTTTTCATGTTTCTTCTTCTTTAAAGTTTGGTCATTTGGGTGGGACCCATTAGATTGTCCCTTGCTAGGTGTGCCTGTACCGTCCTCTTCCTCCTCTTCACCTCTTGAGAATGCCAAATCGTTTACTAGCCTTTTTTCACATGTAATACCCAAGTTCAAACTCTTTTTCACATGACCATTCTTTTTGTGTTTTTGATTAGGGGAGGATTGCAATGGTGGCTTGTTGCTTCATGTGTATCCTTAAAACTTGAATGTTGTGGCAATTAAGAAATGTAATAGCAATACATCGTTGTTGGCCACCAACATCCAATGCTGGATCTAGCTTAATATTTCCAATGGAAAGATTTATGGTGGTTGACATGGTAGGCAACTAACGTTGTTCCAAAGGCATTGGGAATGACATAGAAATTCTTACTAGTTTTACATTAACACAATGCAACACAAAATACTAATGAATTAAAATTGTGTGCATTATAATAGGTTCAAAAAAATTTGTGTACATGCAATTTAGGGACATTCAGGAGTTTTGAATACTAAATTGGGATTGGAAAGGACTTTTGAAGACCTCAAGATGAAAATATATGGACATTGGAAAAGTTATGGTGTCAGATAGAAACATTCCAAGGACTCAAGCTCAAAGTACATGGACATTAGTCAAATCTTAGTGACTATTGGAAACATAGTGGGACTCAAAATGGAAACACATGGACATTGGGAAGGTTTTAATGACTACTATAGATATATGGGATTGAAGATGGAAGTGTATGAATGTTAAAAAGGTTTCAGGGATTGCCTTCAAGACATGGGACTTAAGATGGAAATGTATGGACATTGGAAAGGTGTTAGGGACTTCCATGAACATATGGTATTTAACATGGAAATTTATGGACTTGTATACGTGCCATTCTAAATGTGACATAAACCCTAGATATACACAACTAAAATGCACCCTAATGTACTTTTGGAACTTGCAATGAAATCATAAATTGACATACAACATTAAAAGAAAAACAAATGTTTTTGACTAGTCTTTACGATTAAAATTTAGTCACAAATGACATTTGCAACTAAAATCTCATTAGTCAACAATTGACAAACGATAAGGAGTATTGGATGAAAAAAAAATTCAACAAATACAAGTTCATCCTTTGACTCCATCGTATATGTATCGTCACATGTGACTACAATGCAACTATTTTGGTCACAATTGAGAGCAAATGATGTGCTGCCACATGTTCTAATATTGAGTTATTTAAAATATAATAACAATTATTGTTTTGAAAAATCTAATACATTCAATTCAAATGCTTGGATGATATTATATTATGACACATGGCCCAATGTAAATATGTCATGTCGTACTTTAAGATGAATTTAGTACAAAATATTAATATTAGGTGGATAGGTGCCTAGTCGTGTACATGAATAAGTGCCTACAAACTTAAGCTACACATTTAGTAGAAATCAGCCAAAATATAACCACTTTGTTTGTAACTACATGTGACTTGTAATCATTTGCAACTACCTTTGGGAATATTTACAACTATGAAATCAAATTTCAACTATTTTGGTCACTCTTACAACTATGATGCAACTATTAGAAATTTCATCCTATTAATTGGATGGGTTTTTGGTTTGTTTTCATCCATGAATATATTGACATGTCCCATTAGTTACAATAATCACCAAATTAGTCACATCCTAAAAGTATTATACGTTGACATAGGGGTGTATTTTTATGTTCGTATTAAAATTATATTTATGATATATTATATATATAATAAATATATATTTGTGTGTATATTAATTATGTGTATGTATGTATATTGTTCATATAATGAATATAAAAAATAAGATTTGAACTCTGAAATTTATTATTCAAATCTGAAAATTAATATTTCAGTTATGAAATATAAATATTTTGAATTTTAAAATTGATTTTTGAAGCCGACAAATATTTCTTATTTGCATTGAATTTTTTTGTTTAATTAACAGTAATTATTTGAGTCTAAAAATTGTTATTCCAATTCTAAAACAATTGTTTTGAATCTAAAAATCAATATTTGAACTCTGAACATTGTTATTCAAATCTGAAAACTAATATTTCAATACTGAAAATTTTTATATCAATTTTGAAAACTATAATTGAACCTGAAAATTGTTATTTCAATTTTGAAACATTTTATTTGAATCTAGAAATCAATATTTGAAATTGAAGTTTTAAATATGAATTCGTAAATTTTCTAGTTTTATTCAGATATATATGTTTGAGTATGAAATTTATATTTAAACATTAAAACTGATGTTTCAATTCCGAAAATTGCTACTGGATTTCATTTTTATATACAAAATTTAAAAACATTTGAATCTAAAAATTGTTAATGGAATTATTCGTTTAATTATTTGAATTTTATATTTTATGTTTCAATTCTGAAAACTATTATTTCAATTTTTAAAAGAATTAGTTGAATGTGAAATTTGATATTTCAATCTGAAATTTGCTATTTGAATTCCTAAGAAATATAAATTTCTAAACATTTTATTTAAATTCAAAAAGCTTATTTGATCTAAATTATGATCTTTGAATTCTCAATTATTATTATTTATTCTAAAAATTAATATTTCAATATTGAGTTTTTAAATTTAAATTTAAAAACTTATTTGATTTGAAACTTCAAATTGCAATTCCAAATTATTATTTTGGATTCTCAGAAATAATATTTCAAATCACAAACTTTTTAATTGATCTAAAAATGGACATTTCAATTTTGAATCTGAAAATTAACATTTTAACTCTTTATTTTTTAATTTAAATTCAAAGATTTTATTTCATCTTTAAAATCATATTTGAATTCTGAATTGGTTTTTTGGAATCTAAAATTAATATTTCAATTCCAAAAATTATTGATTAAGTTTTAAGGATTTTTTCAACTAGTGTCATCCATAATAACTCATTTTTATAAATAACTATAAATGATTATATTTATTACTTATAAGTTAGACTAAAATTATTTTTAAAACATAGATTTTTACATTTTATATTATATATTCTTACAATAAAAGAAATGAATTACTGTAATTAATGTTACATTACTTTAAATCATTGTAATTACTTCAGATAAAAATTTATTATAGTATATGCATAAATATCTTTTAATTGAACATAATTATTTACAATCTATAATTTATAACTTTAAATTTGAATTAAAAATTTGGAAAGTTATAATGTAATTAAAATAATTATTGTAATGATTGTAATTTCAGGAATTATTATAAAGTAATTTTAAGTTTTTATTTAAAAAAAAATCTGTAATTCATATTATCTATGAATGTTTTACAATAATAAATGTAATTGTATAATAATTAATTTAACTATTTTAGTATTACTTTTTTCCATAAATCGTGTAGGAATGTTTTTTAATAACAATTGCTCGTTTATTATTTATAAATTGAAAAATATTTTAAATAATTAAAATTTAAAAATTAAAGTAATTATTTTTTTACATTTATTATATTAGTTATAATTCGACTATATATAAAAATATAATAGAATATTTTAGTTATTTTTTAATCTTTGAATTATGTATTAACAACTTGTGAGAAACTAAATAGTTAGTTACTTAAATATTAAGAAGTTATTATTTATTTAAGTAATTGATAATGAATACTTAATATTTTTAGCGTATAATTTATATTTAAATATAGATTAAATTTAATCATTGTTAATTAAATGGTGATTTAATTATTTAGTGAACCATGTATTTGAATTGTTTATAAATCTAAAAACTAAAAACAAAAGGCACAAGGAATGTTTGGAATTGCAATTTAGTTTGTGAAGAAGTTGTAACTTCAAAATTTATCCTATATTGTTTGTTCTCCATTCCTATTTTGAACACCATATAAACAAGGGACATGATCATTAAATTTCACATTAAGAAAATTGTGCACGTGGGGTGAGCCAATCAAAAGGCTTAACCCAAAACAAAAAGAAAAGTTATGTACAATTTTAAATTATCAACCTCCCCAACCTACTTATCTACTTAGTTAGATAGGTACATAGTATGACCTACCCACCTAGGTCAACCTATGTACCTACCTACTTAAGTACCTACTTATATGAGGAGTGTCACAACCCCACTTTGGCCAAGTGTGAGGATGAAACTCACACTCCCAAAGTTGGGGACTTAGAGTCCTCCGGGACTCCCGAATTTTTAGAGTTCGACAGAAAGGCCCAAAACACCTCGCATTGAGGTGATATTGGTGTCATTGAAAAGGTCTTGAAGCGTAGATGTCCAAAATGGCCTCGCATTGGTCATTTGGACATTTGCAGCCCAAGTTATGGGCAAAAGAAGGACCGGGAGTCAAACTGGCAGTTTGACTCCCGACCACTAAAAGTCAGAAATTGACCTTTTCCCAACATCCAATTCTAGAGTGCGACACAACGTTGAAAAGATCTCGAGGAGAGCTACAACTTTGGTTTAGACCTCGTTGTGATTGGACTCTGCAGTCCGGAGTTATGAGCTCCCAAAGTCACGGGACTCCAACCGGGACAATTTCGGGACAATTTCGGGACTCCAACTTGGGAGTCCCAGGAAAAAGAGCCATTTGGATGTAGCCTTGGCGGAGATCTGCAGAGAATACTATATGGGGGAAGGTGGTGGCTTCCCCCGAGTCCGGACCATGGTGAGTCTTGTGTGTCAAAGTGCCCGTGGCTTGTCCCAACACCCAAGGGTGTTCCCGAATGCTAACTAACCCTTTGTGGTTGATTTTTGGATACAGATTCAAGCAAGATAATCTAGTCCCTCTTCCTAGTCTAATCCCGGGACTTCTAGCACGACCCTCCACCCCTTTCTAGTGCTAGAAGTCGGGAGCGTGCCCTAAGTCCCAACTTTTCACAACTCTACATAGTTGAACCCTCAAGTGGGTTCAACAAGGGACTTAGGAGTGCATCAAGTAGTTATTTAGCCTAGGAAGGTAGAGCTACCTACCTACCCTTTTACCTAAATAGGTGGGTAGGTAAGTATGTAGCCTAGGTTTGTAGGCACCCATTTATGTGCCTATTTAGGCACATATTAACCTAATATTAATATTTTGTATTAAATTCATTTTAAGGTGCCATGTGGCATATTTACATTGGGCCACGTGTCATAATATAGGATCACCCAAACATTTGAATTGAACATCCTAGATTATTTCAAAATAATAATGATAAATTATATTTTAAATAATCAAATATTAAAACACGTGGCGACACATCATTTACTTCAATTGTGACAAAAATAATTGCATTATAGTTACATGTGACAATATGTATACAATGGAGTCAAAGGATGAACTTGTATTTGTTGACTTTTTCTTTCATCCAATACCCCTTGTCGTTTGCAACTAATGTCTCATGTAATTCGTCCAAGACGACTAATGAGATTTTAGTCGTAAGTGTCACTTGCGACTAAATTTTAGTTGTAGAGACCATTAGAAAATACCTGCTTTTCTTCTAGTGAAGTTTGCGTTCCCAAGTTCCATTATATTAGTGTGTGATGTTCTATTTTTTTAACGCTTAGCACTTTGCTTCTTGATGTTTAGTATTTTGGTTTCATTGGTGTTCAACTATCTTTGTGTTCAAGCTTGGTTTTGTATGTAACTTCAAGCGGTGCAATGTGCAACTTGAAAAAATTCTTCATAGTAAAGTAAGTTCTTAACCTTGAACATCTTTTTTTGTTTATCAAACATTGTGATTTTTCAGCATTATTTCTAGGCGTTCTTTCTCAAACACTATGATTTTTCAATGTTGTTTTTGGGCACTATGTTTTTTCAAGCACTGTAGTTTTTTGGTATTGTTTCTAGACACTATGCTTTCTCAAGTGCTGTGGTTTTTCGGCGTTTTTTTTGGGCATTGTGCTTTTCGAAGTGTCATGGTTTCTTAACATTGGTTGTGGGTAGTGTGCTTTCTCAAACACCATGGTTTCTCAATGATGTTTTTGCACACTATGTTTTTTCAAGCACCTTGGTTTTTTAGCCTTGTTTTTTGACACTGTGGTTTTTCAAGGACCATGATTTTTTGGCATTGTTTTCTCAACACTTTGTTTTCTCAAGCATGGTGATTTCTTGGCCTTACTCCTAGTGTTGCATTTTGTGTTCCTTTGACTTTTGGTTGTAACTTTATGCTTATGTGTTTTGCACTCTATGTTTATGCTTCCTTTTTGGTTTTGTTCTAAACATTGTGCTCTCCACTTCTTTCTGGGTTGTGTTTTTAGGTTTGTTGCTTGGTGATTGTGCAAATTTACTTCCAAGTTTAGGATATAACTTGCAATAACAACCAAATTTTGTACTTTGGATGTAGCACACAACAACAACAAGCCATTAAGTTTCACAGTGAAAATAAGCTCCTAAACATTAAGCCTTTGACTTATTTATTTTTGGTTTTGGGAATTTGAAGATGAGTCTGTTTTGTTTTAGTGTGTCTTAATGTGTCTTTTTTGTTGTGTGTAGGTGCATATGCATTCCGTTTATTTGATCGATGGCTGAGGAGGTAGAGTTTTGCATGATTGAGAGGGTGGGTGGAGTGGATGAAAAACATCAACTCCCCACATTTAAACACCTAAAACTACATCCTCATTTTTAGATGTTGAAAGTGTCCACCTTCAAACTGGTAATAATGTGACAAATTCAAATGCTCTTTTAGAAGCATAAGCTATTGCTTAGAGGCTTCATGGTCGGATCTCTATATGTTGGGAATTTTTTATTATCAATGATAATCATCCTGTGGATTTGGAGAATTCGCAAATGTTATGATGCATCATTTGCAGGTCTTAACGTACATAAATTGATTTGCCATAATGATCTATTCTTCATAAGGGGTTGGTAAAATATATCAAAAACAAGGCATAACTCCCATAAAAATTCATGTGGAGACTACACATCCAAAGTTATGGGCTCAAGGAAATAGATTTGTAATGAGAAGGTGGTAACATTTGATCATACCCGACAACTAGGAAAAAAAAGGCAAGTTTTTTTAGCTATGCAATTACAACATTCTTTGGTGCTAAAAATCCTTATAAAAAAACTAATGATGCTCAATTATAGTTTCTCGGGGATCTAGTGTTGTATATCTACAAGGGTTACATGCCATTATTTTATTGTGAAAACATTTGGCTTTGGAGGTTGGTCTTATTCCAATGTCACCAAATTCAATTTCCTTCTTAGTTTTCTTTAGTGGGAAAAATGTTACTTACAATGGTGAATAAGACATTGGACCAACATGTTTTGCCAAATTTGAAAACAACAACAACAATTTTAGCCAATTTCATCTTTTGATGTCTCATGGCGGTGTGGCACATTTATTTAGGTCATAATTTTTTTGAATGAAGCTTGGGTGCCGATGCATGTTATTGTGGGGTGTTTGAGGTTCATGAAACTTCTAGGCGATCCATGGCCATATAACTCTAATCCCTATTAGAGAAGTATGGATTATTGCATTGAGTAATTGCCTTTGTAATAATTTGATTATTATGGCAAGAACCCTATTGATGCACTCCTTGGTCCCGGGGTGAATTCACTTGAGGGTTCACCAATGTGAAGTTGTGGAAAGTTGGGACCGAAAGGCACGCTCCCAACTTCCAACTTTAGAAAGGGGTAGAAGGTTGAGTTGGAAGCCCCAGGATTAAACTAGGAAGAGGGACTAGTTTAGCTTGTGTGAATCTACATCCAAAAACCAACCACGGGAGGTTAGTTTAGCATTCGGGACACCCTTGGGGCAAGCCATGGGCACTTGGACACACAAGACTCACCACAGCCCGGACTCGGGGGAAGCCACCACCTTCCCCCATATAGTATTCTCTACAGCTCGCCGTGGAGGCTACATCCAAATGGCACAAATTCTTGGGACTCCCGAAATGGAGTCCCGAAATTGTCCCGGTTGGACTCCCAGAACTTTGGACGGCCATAACTCCCGACTGCAGAGTTGGATCGCGACGAGGTCTAAACCAAAGTTGTAGCCCTCGTCGAGATCTTTCCAACGCCATGTCGCACTCTCAAATCGGATGTCGGGAAGAGGTCGATTCCTGACTTTTAGTGGTCGGGAGTCAAATTGCCAGTTTGACTCCCTGCCCTTTTTTTGCCCATAACTTGGGCTGCAGATGTCCAAATGACCAATGCGAGGCCATTTTCGATATCTACGTTTCAAGACCTTTCCAGTGACATCAAGAAAACCCCAATGCGAGGTGTTTTGGGCCTTGCTGTCGAGCTCTGAACATTCGGGAGTCCCGGAGGACTCCAAATCCCCAACTTTGCAAGTGTTGGGCTTCACCCCCACACTTGGCCAAAGTGGGGTTGCGACACCTACAATCAATTATTGATTATGAATCTTTGAAGTTGCTTAGGGTTTACGAGGGTACTTGCTTTGGGTATGTAATGTCTAAGGCATATTAGTGTGCTACTCATGATGACAAAGTCTCTAATGGGTTGAGAAGTGTTAGTATGAAGGATGCACAAACTAGTTTAATAATTACTTGGACCAAAAAGTCTGGGAAAGGGAGGCAAGAGTGGGAGTGGGCTTGTTGTGATAGTGAGATGCAACATTAAAGATTAAAACTCTCATGAAGACCATATTTGCAAGCAAGGTCATAATGTTTGAAGAATGCCTATAGTTTAAAGATGCCATCATCTTTTGTTATGGAAGGAAAAACGTTGTGGCTTTACAACAAAGAGTGCTAAAAGCCCAAATGTGGGTTGTTGATGAAGTAATCACATCTTGCTTAAACCTTATTGTATCAACATGTGTCATAAATCAATAAAGGGGCCATTGGTTGTTATTAAATCCTTTGACAATAGCTATTGCACTTACTGTGAAAATGGAAACAACATTATTGCCACTTTTGGTGGGCTTGAAATCTTTAATTCATTTGAGAATGAGATCCTTGTTTTGCATAAAATTATGTGGTTGGAGGTTATAAACGTTTTCAAACCTTTTTTGCAGTTTTTGAATTTTTTTGATGAGAACATGCTCATAATATGATGGACATCATGTGGGATTTGTGCTTAAGTCTTTAAGTCTTGTGGAAAATTTGTTGGGACATGGGAATGTCATTTGATTGGCCACTCTATATGATGCCAAATTTGTTATTATTCTTTTGATGATCTACTTTGAACGATTGAACCTTACTACCGTTAATGCATTTGTTGTAGTAGTTACAATTAATGTTGTGGGTTAGGAATTTGAAGAAAATATGTTTAGTGTGGGGGCCTCAATTAAGGAATTTTCATGTGCATTGGTTACTGGAAAGCTATCTCTGTTTAGGAGGCTTCCTGTTTTGCCATTATATATGTAGATCCATTAGCATGGTGGTGCATCCTTAAGGTTAGTTTCCAAACATGGGTTTCCTTGCAAAACAAATTATTGGAATCCCAAGTTCACAAATAGAAATTGAACGTGTGTTTAGTCTTGTAGGTGTATTGACAACTTTAAAATGTTGTCGTTTATAGGTGAAGAACATGGATCAAATCAGCACGGTGGTGAAAAATTGGCTTAATGACCCATGCCACAATTGCAAACCAAATGCAGATTTGAAAGAATATTTAAAAGAGGAAGATTCTTTGGCAGAGGAGAACTATGACTTGTTTGAAAAAGCTGACTTCTTTGAACAATTGCAAGTTGACAATGATTAATTTTGCGGTTTGTTTTTGTGGGGGTATGATTGGGGTAGGAAACTTGTGTTGCAATTGGGTAGAGTTCTTCATAGTTCTATGAAGAATTAGGGTTCAATCCCCTTGCAAGTTACTTTGTTTTGGATTCTACTTGTGTTGTTTTTGTTTTGCTAGATTAGCTTGTAGTCTTTTAAGCAACCAAATTTGGAAATTTTGCACACATAAGCTTTGTGCATATCTGCCATATTTCAAAAACTGAAAATTAGAATATTCATAACCGGTAGATGAAGGAGCAAAATAAAATTATTTGTAACCGGCTACTGTAGTAGATTGATTTTTTTTTGGGGATACATATCTTTCCTTGCCCAAAAATAAAATAAAATATATTATTGGTAACCACAGGTTAGGTCTAGATGTTGATAACCGGACAACACTGGTTTGAACCTATGACTTTTTGTATTCCCAGGGTTCCAAAACCTATAGTAACAAGCAATCATCCCTGGAATGACTTGATCTTCAGACAACTGAGAATTTTGAATAATACTGCTCTTGCCAATAGGCGTAGCCTTCTCTTTTAGCTGTGACATTTTGCTAGAAATCAAATATAATTTTTTTATTCTTTTTCAAAAATGAAATGATTTTGGAAGTTGCTAGAATTGAGAGAAAAAAGTAAAAAACTTTAATATTTAATATTTGATTTTCAATGTGTAACGATGAATATAGAAGGTTCATTAAATATTTGTACTCTACATTTGGTTAATAGCCAAATTTGGCTAAATCTTCCTACGGATGATCCTCACTTATGCTACATAAAGAAATTCCTTAGATATATATCCATATTTAAAAAACGCCGAACAGGTGCATGGATCTGGTGATAAAATATTTTGTATGATCCATTGTTTACAACTAATTTAAATTGACAACTTTGCTTTAAAAGTATGGCTTAGCTTTGGCCTTTCCAAATAAGTTGTACTTCTCTGTCCGAAGAAACTGAATCTTAAACAAGGGGTCTGGTCCAAGAGTGGAATCTAGTTTCAGCAAGAACGTGGTTACATGATTCAGATCTCATTCTGATTTTGACAAAATTATGAATCTCTGGTCTGGGCACCCAAGAACCTGACTTAGATCAATCAACTAGAAAAGTTGCTTGTTTCAGAGGAACTGCTAATACTGGTTACAAGGTACAACTTTGGGCAAGGATATGGGATAACATGCGGTGCTATTGAGAACAGCTTGAGGAATACATGGGAATTTGGGAATACACTGGGCACATAATTGAAAACCTGTTGGTAACACCAAAATCCAAAAGAAACCCATCAAGCACTTAGTCCTTATGAATTGAGCCAATGCTCAGCTCTGCTTTGCATGGGGCCTTATTCCAGTAAAGCCCAAAGCCTTCGGCTTTATTGGACACAAGATTTGTACCCAGTGGAACACTGCACATGTTTTGGGACGCTTCTCTGTTTGTATTGTTCATCTGGACCTGGCAGAAGTTGATCAAAATGACAGATTGCCCTGTTCAACTGGTACATCTCCATGGAGAGCCTTGCTTGGTGCATGCAGGTTCATGTCTAATCTCAGATTGCATTCCAGAAATGGTTGGGGATGTGGATACTGGCAATGCTGTGGGCTATGAGCTTCTATCAAACATCTTTGCTGGTGGTGGCAAGTGTCCTCCAACTGGCAGAGCCAATACCCATCCTGTTGCATCAATGTGTGCCCCTTCAATCGTAGGCTTGCAATCAAATTTATTGAATGTGCTCTTGTTACTGGAATGAACAATCCACTGCATACACGGAGAAAATAAACTGTTGAATACACCTTGCCTTTGTTGTTTCCAGCAGAACAAGACCACCATGTGGTATCATTTTCCTAAAATCTTCTAGCATCATTTGTTTGTGGTCAATTGCTGGAGACAGACATAAGTATACACTCATCCTAAAATTCTTCTAGCATCATTTGTTTGTGGTCAATCTCTGGAGTTGGAAGCAAGTCAGACATAAGAATACACTCACCCTAAATTCAAATGGAAAAAACTTGTTCTCAAATGTGGAAATATCATCTATATCAACTTTTAGTACTATCTTAAGTTACCACCTTGGAGATTTTTTGCTTCACTAAATGAAGGCAGTCACCTGGAGTACATTCTGCCCATGGAGTCAGAGGAGAATTATTGTGCAGGATGCTTGGTTAGAGGGAATTATCGTTCAAGATCCCGGTCAAAGGGAAACCAGGTATAGGATTTATTCTTCATGCTTGTGGAGGTCTTGCTATTACAGCATTTGCCCCGACCTTGTACTCCGCCCTTGAATCTGAAGATGAAATGCCCTGACTGCAAGACCTTCTCCTATACAAAACAAAAGTGACTTTCTAGGGCACTCCAACCTTTCACTTATAGACCATGAATTCTGTGGGTTGGGAATAATTACCAAAAAGATGACTCTTAATGCAGACCAGTAATCTGAGAACTAAACACTTAGATGAAACACTTGACCTTACAAATACAATATAAGTTACCCTCTGATAGCCTATAATAAGCTTGAGAAAACCCTTTTCAAGGATTGTGCACAGTGCATGGAATCCCACAAATTGCATACATGGGAACAAATTACTGGCAACAGAGTCAAGGATTTCTACCTCTCATCTGAGATCCACTTTTACTGAAAAGGTGGAACCAAGAAGACTTTTAACATGCAGAGGGACTCTTGCAATTTGATACCATCTACGCTTTGAAGCAAATGAGTCCACTGGTTGCAATGGCAGCAGCATGCAATGAGCCCCTGGTGAGGGTTTATGCAGATCCAGAGGGTGGGGAGGAGGATAATAGGACACAAAGAATTAGACTTCCTTTCATCCTAGAAACTATTGTGTTGATTTAATTCTGACAACAAATATAAATGACCCAGCACCAACATTACATTGAATAGAGCCAATGAAATTGAATAACTCAAGTACGATGGATATCTGCCCACAATAAATCTTCAGCATCAATTACAGACAACTCAATGGCAGCTTTTCCATCAACAGTGTAAAGAAAACCAAAGGCAGTACCTTCTCCACATCAACCCTCACAAGAAATATAAGTGCAAAGGTGAAAAATTGCATTTCAACCTGAGGATTTCTGAACCCCAAAAGGTGTTGCAGAGATGAAGACATGAACACGCTGAGAAGAAATGTTTAGCACACTGATCAAGCCACTACTACATGGAACAGCTCCAGGACTCCCATTGTGAGAGGCCCAACAACCCTTGCCATGTTCAAGCATGAAGTGAATGAGAAGGAGAGAGGCTCCTGGGATTTGAGCCAAGGATCTTTTTGGTTGGAAGCACCCTGCTGCCAGATGCACTACCATTAAAAGTCGATGGTATCTCATTCAAGCTGCAGGCAGCTTGTGAGGGTACGTGTCATTTCATTTTCTCTTATTCCTATACAAGCAGCATCTACACCTGAGGAATGGAGAGGCCTACATAGATAGTGGCTGGGGCATCCTAAACTCTGGACATATCCTTTAAGCACACCAATGGTGAGAACCTGGATGCAGAATATCCACAAAAGCCACAGGTAAGCATATTTTTGAGATAGCAGATGAACTCTTCAACAACAGTGTGAAGAAAGTGTGACAAGATGAGTGCAGTCATAACTTTCCGGGAGTCATAAGCAACCTCTTAGATCATCACGTGGATCCTCCTTCATTGTGAATAGCAGTGGCAAGCTGCCATGAATCACCAAGGAGTTCACTCAGCTCTTGACAGTGGGTGCAGACAAACATCTGCATCTGGATTTCTATCACATTTCCAGAAGAAACAGGAAGACTCAGTCCTATAGGAGGACTCCATTCACCAGATAAAAAGTGCCAACTTGAATGAGCTTCTCAGAGGAAATTTAATTGAATTTTTTTGTCTTCTCAAGAATCCATAGCACCCTCCTGCAACAGATCCAGTGGCATCTCTCAATATCCAACCATGGTACCTACAAACTGATAGAAATACACTCAACTACTTGAAAGGCTACTACAATGAGCTGATATCTGCTCAGCTCCCACATAGTAAGATCCACGAGTATGGACTTCGGTAGGAAATGCCCATCTCTATTTCCCACATCAAGTCACCGTAGTTAACAGAGAAGCAAGGTCCTTTCTGAACTCAGCGACATGTACCTAGCTCCCCGGATAGGATGATGCTTGACGATCATGCAACAGAAGCTAGGTCATTACAAGACTCATCACCTAGCGTGCTGCGTCGGTGCCCATTGCTTGTGCCGTGTAAGCTCTTCTCGCGATGGCTGCAGCTCCGACGACGTACTCGCGCACAGCAGCACACAACCGCCGCAAATGCCCGCGCCCCCGCGCGCCCACGGTCTTCGGATGAATTCCAAAGGAAGAAACCACCATTCATCAGAAAAACCATGTCTACCAATTTTTTTCATCTATAACAGACATCATCCGTCCCTAGGAATGCACGATTTTGCGCGATTAGGGTTTTGGGGGCCAAACCCTAAACCATCTCCACTATTGCTGCAGGGCCTCCTTCAAGATGCGCGTAATCCCTGGAAGCCTTTGCTGCACAACCCACCTGTGGTTCTTTAGAACACGGAGGATAATAGTAGAGATTTTCCGACGAGAAGAGAAGCTTAAGCGAGTCGGGAAATCTCTATAAGGTCTGAAGCAAAGTGCATTTTGCTAAACCTGCGCTGATAGGGGAGGAGAGGGAACGGCATGGCGCGGGGTCGTCTCTCCGCCATTTTTCTGCAACGGGCGCGGCTACGACATTTTCCGGCTCCTTGGCGTGCTACTTCGGCTCTTTCCAGTACTGCCTCTTCTTTCCCTTCCTGTCGCAGAATATTGTCTGTTTTAAAAAAAAATAGCAGGTCGTGGAATGGGAGTGAAGCAACTCCTGGCATTCGGCTCCTCAAGGTCCGAACCTGGATACTTGGAGGTGTCTGGTGATTATTGGTGAACGCCAAGGGAGTGAGAGGGTTCATTTATCAGGGTAGTGCAAGTTAGGGTTTAGGGAGAGGCTGAATTGGTGCTTGGATGCAGAGCTAGGTGTTGTTGAGTACTCTTGTGCTTCAGAAGAAGGAGGCGCTCTTTTGATGGGACAAAGAGAAAGGTCCTACTCAAGTGCTGCAGTATCGGCAGCTTATGCAGCCAGAAACTATGCTAACAACATTGCTGAGTACAACAGGGCCCTGCTTGAAATCAACAACAGCAGACGGTTAGCCTTGATCATCTCAATTTTCCAATACACATCAAAATGATCAAGCATAATGCCAAGCTGGATGTACTTGCAATTCCTGAGATGTTGAAGAATTAGTTGCAGATACAGTGGATTTTTTTTGTTGCTTTGATGGCCAGCTGAATTGGGATCAGGAGTGCATGCAGATCTTACTTGATGAGGGATGTTTATGAGGACATGCAAATTGATGGAGTGCAGCCAATGCGGGATACCTTCCACACCCTCATCACTGGCTGCATGAAGGGTGATCGGTTGCAGGATGTTATGTACTTCTTTGATGAGATGAAAACCATGGGCCTTGTACCTGATGTAAGTGCAACTTCTCAGTCTTTCAATACTGTGAAATGAGGTTCTCCATATGCTTCATGAGCAATTGTAGAATTTCTCCATGTTCACCATCCTTGTTGGTGCTTCTTGTCATTGTACTAGACCCCTTCATGAGCTATACTGAATTTCCTGTTGATGAGCAGGTGGTGTTGTACAATTGTGTGATAACATCATGTGGACGATGCAACCAAATTGACCGTGCTTTTCAGGTCTGTCTCCTCTTGTACTTCTCACTCTCCTGTCAACTTGAAGAATGCTGTCTCTGCTAAGTTTACTGTTTGCAATCCAGCTTGTTCAGATGGTTATTTTGTCTGTGATTATCAAAATTTATGGTCAACTCATGCTGTATGATTGCTTCATATATCAGGTTGCAGAGGAGATGGAATCATTTGGAATCCAGCCTAAGCATCGTACATTTCTTGCATTATTGAAATCTTGTGGAACTGCTGGCCGTGTTGATGAAGCGTATGATGTCCCACCTCCCAAGAGATGTGTTGCTTGGTTGTGTTGCACACTTAGAAGCTAAGGACTACTCCATGCAACCTTGTTCAGGATGCAGTTTCTGAATCTCTGCACATACTTACTAAAAGACTGGCTTTCTTGGAGCTTTTGGGGGACAACTAGTGTTTGCAACTTAGAATCAGATAGACAAATTGGTTTACCTAGCTTGGAGGTGTTCTGCATGATGTTATACATAGTTGTGTGGGTTGAAACTTTCAAAATTTTGTTCAAACTTGTGTCATTTTAAGGGGATGCCATGATTTTTTTATCTGATTTTGTGCAGATATGGTGTGGTGCGAAGAATGGCTGCATGTGGTCTGACTTTGAACAGTAGTTGCTACAGTGCACTTATCATGGCTTACAAAAATAGGAAACCTGTCAATGAAGACACAGTTCACAAGGTTGCTTTGTCCTTCTGCCTTTCTTATGCATCCTTCTGGTGGCAGAGGAGTATGTTATGCTAACAGTGATATTCATGGGACCTGTTATTTGAAGAAGAGAGCCAGCTTTGATGAATTTGAGGTATGTTCTGCAGATTTTTGAACTACTGGAGCAGTCCAAAGGGTGTGAAGGTGGGTCTGCAGAGGGTGAAGCACGTGATGATTTTGAGGAGGAGTTAGCTAGCCTTGTGACGGGGGGAGACCTCCAACCTACACGCAGCTATGTCAATCGTCGTTTCACTGTCTACTTTGCTGCTTTGCGGGCGTTTGCTGAGCTTGGCAATGCTACGGTGGGTGTCAAAGCTCAGATGCTGTGAATTAAAATGGTCAATGCAACTTATTTTGTATCCAGTGCCACAATTTTCTAGTGTGCATAAGAGTGTTCTAAAATCACATGCAAGCTTTAGTGACTGTTATGGGAAAACATGCTGTTACAAAGCTGTGACTTGAGAGTTGTTATTATGGAGAAGTTCTCAGTACTTACGAAGTCTATTTTGAAATAGCTTTAGTGGATATTCAGCATCCAAGTACCAACCAGCTGGGCTATTCAAGATCCATCTTTTGGGTGCAGGGGGCCCTCCTGCTATCTTTTTGTTTGGGTCATCCCCCGATTTTATTCAGGTTGACTATGAGGATAAGTATGAAAGTTCTCAGTACTTATGAGGATATATGTATGCTAGAAAGATCTGAGAATTTTGAGTTATTTGTTTCCTGATCAAGTATCGATACAATGTCCACCTCCCAAAGGTTGGGTAGGTTCAGCTCAATGTTGTCAGTCATTCTGTAGGAAGTAATGAAAGTGGTACTATTGTTTCCAAGACTATTTTGACATTTTTATTCATTTTTCGCAGGCTGTAAAATCTGTCATTGAAATGCTGGAGCAAGCTGGATACCAAGTTGATGCCAGTTCTGTTACAGAACTTGTCAAGTAATCTTTTTGCTTTGGTTTCTGTGTGCTGCACTATTTGCTTGTTAGGGTGATCATCTTCCTTATCAAGAACAACATTCACAAATTTACCATAAGAGGAAATTTATGATGCATTGTTGTATTAAACACCAGGGTGAAATTTCACTAGGAGGCAAAGCTTGCTTTCAAATTCAACTGAAACATGTTGAATCTGTAGGTGCCACATAGCACAAGGGGATCTGGAGAATGCTGTTACTGTGTTTGACAAGTTTGTTGAGTCTGGAAAAAATCCAACACTGAATCTCTACATTGTAAGTTTCTGCTCATTAGTTTGCAATCTTTGCTTACCTTCAGCCAGTGGCAAGACGTGATTCACCTGCTGTCTAATATATCCATGCATAATTCATCCTGCCTTTTTCAGGGAAGTGGGTAGTTTGTATACCATTGCAAAACACATATTTAGTCATTCTTGGGACAGATTGGTTACATAAACAGTCCAGATCTTGTCAAAATGTACTAGAACTGAGATCACATACGTCTTTTGGAGCTAGCTTGCTTAAAGGTCATGTCATGTCTCTATCTTGCTGTTAATTGGCATTCATGATTAGTGCCAGAAATTCTGGGGTCAAATCATTTTACAAACCAGGCTTATCCAAGGCTGACATGTGTGTGTGGTGGGTCAGACACTCATTCAAGGTTGTCTTATGAAACTCAATGCCTTCAAATTGGCATCGGCCAAAAGGCTTCTGGTACGTTGGATCCAGGTTTCAGGGACTTCTTGTTGCAAATCAATCCTTTGGTCCTCAGTTACTGTAGCAATTGAAATCTTGCCCCTATTGCACAGTTCCTCATCTTATTTTCTCCACAGGAACAAATGGATCAAAGAGGGTACTTTCTCAACACAATTATCGGGTCCAACCTTCTTACCCTTGCATCAAATGAATATGTAAGCTTTCACTCCTTGCTGATTCCAGCTTCTTCTTGTGACCTGAGGTCTGATGTGATAAACCCTGAACCTAAAATATCGTCTGCTGTCTGGCACACTCCATTAATCAGGATGTTGAGGGTGACCTGAAAAGCGGAGTCAATTTTTCCTTTTCACTAATAACCTTTAGTGTGATTGTGCTTGTCATATGATGCCTTCAAATCCTGGGCCCTTCTTGGATGAATTTGCAATACTAAGAGTCAGCATTTTTTGTTTTTGTTAATGTAAATTTGTTCTATGTTGAACAAACTCCAAATGTTCAGTCAATCAGCAGCACATCTCATTTTGTATCTTGCAGGGAGGGGATTTTTCGACAGCAAATTGTATATGGGACATGATGCAGAAGCGTAACCTGAGGCTATCCTTCAGAGCAGTCTCTGCCTACTACAATGGGTTGCAGGTATTGTAAATGCATTGCATAACACACTGTCAGCACACTGTTCTTTGCAATTCAAGTGTGATTCTATCTATACCTTATGTTTGCTTGTAGTGTCCTCTATATTTTCACTCTGTTCTCTGCCTCTTGTCATGCTTGGTTCCTTTTGGGTTTTTTTGTTATTTCTGTTTCTGTTTCTTGTCAGTTTCCTTGTTCATCCTTTTTATGTTTTGTTGGCTGAGTCTTCCCCTATCAGCATGACAGAAATGCAATACATTAGTCAACATATGTTTGCTCCCATTCATGGGGCTGTTGAAGCTCACTGAACATGGATGTGACTGGATACTGTTCAAACCATTTCTCAGTTTCTTTTCTGTTTTTTAAGATTGGGCCTCCTCTTTTTACTGTTTGATGATATGTTGTCAGATCTGAATTCCATCTAACCTGCAATTTTTTGCTTGTATTTGCAGCGCCATAAAGTACCTGAAGATGCTGCCCGTCTAGTTGCAGTTCGGGAAGTAGTGACAAAAAACCAGAAAAGGTTCAACTGGACCAGTGGACCTCAGCCAGGGGCTGACCAAGGGGCTGAGCATGAAGGTGACCATGAAACTGAGCTTGAGTCTCCAGATACAGAACCAGGTTATGAGCAAGTTGACGAGTCTGTCAGCTCTATGACCTAGTTCTGTGATTTGTGTACAAGAAAACTCATCTTCGTCATTGGTTGACTTGAAGACGTGGAGTACTCTGGGCAGACATGATGGTTTTGGGCAGGAGACATTGAGAGGGGAAGCAGAAAGTTGAAAGAGCCCTTTGGAAGAGTAAGAGACTAGAGAGAGTTGGAGGGGACTCCTGTGTTAGGAAAGGGCTCAATAGAGATCAGGAGGCTCCAGGGTCGATCTGAAGGCTCAGTTTGTCTTTTGGAGAAGCTCTTCTTAAATCTGCTTGCATGAGCCATGTGTCACCAGAACAATTCCACAGGGGTGAGGTAATGAATTAAGCAGAGGCCAAGAGGGTAAGTGTCAAAGCTACCATCTCTTCTCACCTAATTTTTCACATTTTTCTCTGATGAAAATCTTGAAAGTGCCTACATTGATGATGGACCTTCTGATTTCATAATCCATTTTGTCACTTTGGTGATCATAATCCTTCTTGTTCAGTGTGCAGGAGGCCCCAATCACTACCCTCTAAATGATTAAGGCTTCAATTGGTTGGCTGCAGTCTGGTTCCAGCCCTACAGAATTGGAGTTCAGTTCCTTGCAATTTGAATCGATTGGCGAAGAACTTGAAGTAGGCTTTGCATGATGACTGGTTCACCAGGTGGCACTTTGTCTTTGTATCTTCCATTCCGTAGAGCTTGAAACATGGCATTTGAATCTCCTTCTGCTGGACTAACAATGACATCAATGTGCACCAAATTTTCTATCACTCCATTGTTCAAGCTGATGTAACCTAACCGCACTCCACCTTCAACTTTGTCCACCTGCAGCCATGTACCACATCCTCAAGAAAACCTCCTAAAAATGCAATAGCAACCAGAGTTTCTGCTCTGCATTTCTTGCTTTTGCTTCAAATGAACTTTATTTTTTCTTTCTGCAATTTCCTTGCTTCCTTATAGCTTTCATTTAATCTATTTTTTCCATGCAGTTGTACAAAGGTTTTTCTGTAGGACAGACATGATTACAGGCAAAAGAGGAAATGTGACTACCTTAAGAGGATATGGAAGAGGAAGGCTTGCATTCTGTGTTATGCTGTTGCCCCACTGAAAAAACAAAAAGTCTGTTAGTGTCTGCACCCTGCTGTGAGATGGTGAAACGAGCTAGGAATCTGTGGTTGCTGAAAGTGGGGAGAGGCAAACTGCATCTTACAATCACTGCAAATGTCCAATGAAAACACTAAATACTGACATTAGCAATTGCAAAGAGGCAATGGAGAGTGAAGATGTTACAAGTCGTTAGCTGAATGAGCCTGTGAAGAGTTATATGAATTGTGGAGCTGTAAAGCTGTTCGCCCTCTGGAGGAGGAATTGAGCAACCGTGTAGAACCAGTAGCATTCCTCCGGGATGTCGGAAGGCCTAGATTCTTCTACTCGAGCCCAGTCGGAATGAGAGACAAGCAGTGTATATCAGAAAGTTGCGAGAAGAATGGAAGGCAAGATAAGAAGATGAATCTAGAACCTGGAAGAGGAGAGCCTCCAGCTTCGGAAGGTCGACATCTGGAGGCAGAATCGCAGTGCCAAGGGACACAGGCTCTCCCCAGCTCCCGCCTTCTTGCGTCAAAGCTCCTCCATCCTCAGCCTGTGCTCTGGTGACGGCGAACGATCTCCTTCGTGCTGCAGCAGGTCCTGTCATCATGCTTACAGAGCTTTTGCTTGTGCTTGTGCGTGTCGTTACAGCACACAAGCGTATTCCATCACCTCCGCCACTTCCTCTCTGAGAAGTCGCGACAATTGCTGGAAAATGAAGAGGGGAAGCAGAGAGAACGCACAAAGAGCGCGACGCCATAGCCGCAAGAAGCAACGGCACAAACACAACAGACGCGAAGGGCACAGCTTTGAATTATCAATCCAAAATCTAACTGTGGCGTAGATACAGACTATCAAATCTACATACTTCTCACTTCCAGGCGGCTAGCTCTTATAGTCCTGTAAGTCTATCTCAGAGGCGGCACGAAACTAAGAATCTATAGAATTGCTACATTCTAGAGTACGTCCCCACAAAATCTAGGAAACCTGGAAATTTAGGATGATGCTTTGATCTGTGGACCAAAGCAAAGCGTATATCCCCTTTCACCCTTTTTCACTACCAGGCCTTTTAAAGAAATCTTTTTTTTTTTTTTTTTTTTTTTTTTTTTTTTTTTTTTTTGCTGCATTTTGATAGGCAGACAAGCTTACATGTAAGGGTAAAAGCTCCCTCTCCCTCCCCCGTTCCCCCGGCCAAGGGCATTTACAAAATAAGCGGCCTAGGATGAGACGCCTATAATCTACAAAATTTGCTACATTCTGAGTACTTTCTCCACAAATCTAGGAAAGCTGGAAATTAAGGATGATGCTTTGATCTGTGGACTAAAGGAAAGAGTGTAGCCTGCTTTCATTATCTGGCCTTTTAAAGAAAATGTTTTCTTTCTCATTTTGCATTTTGACAGTTGGATGAGCCTACATGTAGGGTAAAGTTCCTCCTAGGGGCTGGAGCATTTGCAAAATAGGGGGCCTAGGATGAGACCATAGCTTAGTCTGGCCCTGCATTCGTTTTAGGAATGTTCCCCACTACCGTAATGGTTTGTATCTATCTCTCTAAAAGCACAACATGATTGTTATCATGAACCTAGAGATACATAGATCACAAAGTGAATGGCAGAATGGTTCTTCAACCTAGTTCTTGTGAGTGGGAGGAATCCTACACCTATGGAGTGTTAAACTTGAGGGTTCTTGTGCAGATTATTATGACCTTTGACCTAAATTGACACCCTTTTGATGGAACTGGCACAGATCGTGAAACTAGCCTTCTAGCCTAGTACAATTGGAATCAAAATCAAAACTTTGAAAATAAATCTTAACATATGTTTAGATTTTTTAGATAAAGATCTTAAACTTTTTTGAAAAGTTGGTGAGTAGTCTGAATTTTAAAGATATTTCATCATTTTTAATTGGTTTTAGAATTCGATACTTTCATCATTCATAATTTGAATTTGTTATACAACTTCAATACCTATACAATCTCCAGTTTTGGGGGAGTGTGTAATGTGTACATGGAACTGAATTTGATTTTCAATTAGGCTTGAGGTTTTTGAGTTTGAAAAAATGTGCAAAAACTAAAATCACATTTCTTTTTAAAATTTGAAGAATTAGGATCAACTAAGAAAAAAATTAATGTCAAAACTAGGACAAGAGGGTCTCATTTAAAAGAAAAAACTGTTTTTACTACTATAAGTAAGTCTAGGTGTAAGATCCTACCCACTTTTAAGGAGTAAGAATAATATACATCCTCTTGTCTAGGAGGGATATTCATGGAGATAATGTGCTCTCTCCAACTACAATAAGAAATTCTGTTGAGTCCTTTAGGAATGGGGTGTTCTTGAAATAAACACTTGCCCAAGGTAAAGTTTAGGGGGTGATTACCTAACATAAACCACCCCCGAGTTCATTATAAAGCACCCACAAGTTTATTTTAATTTTCCTATGATACCCGACAAGTATGTGAGTCTTCTGTTTTTTAAAAGTCCAACCTTTTAAGGAGGGAAAATTCTGCTTGGTAGTGTGCCCTCCACATACACTAGAAATTTTCTGCCAGAGCTTTGTAAGGTGGAGAAATGGTTTTCCACTCAAGGATGGTATTTATCATTTAATTGTGACTTGAGATTTTGTCCTTCAGCCTACCCTTCTTAGGGTCAACTGCTCTTTCAAATGTGTGAAACTGTCATGTACAACTTCTTTGGGTCCAGCATATATGTACTATACCAAGTTCCTCAGGACTTGGTGGAATCTTTCAGGTGCTTGTTGTTTCACATATTGGCCTATCTCATGACCATGGTTGTTCACCCTTTTCATCCTAATGTTCATTATCTAAGACAAAGTGGCTCAAAAAGTCTCACATTGAAGACAAAAAATAGCCATTTTGGATGAATGGATGAATTCATGTATTATGAATTAACAGGGTATGAATTGAAAAGTCTCCACCAGGGTTAAACAAAGGCAAAGTATGAATCAGCCAGAGGCCAGAACGGGGCCCAAAACCTAGTGGAAACACTGAGATGCCCAGGTAGAGCGAAACTGAGAGCATTGGAAGGCCTGGCGGGAGCTAATGAAAGGTGTAATGCATAACAGACTAGTGAAGATTTTCATTGAACAACTCTCAAAACCGTGCATGAAATGCCTCTTTATACAGGAGACCCTGGATTGAGGGGGGTATAGTCTATGTTCTATGAACACAACAAATAAACATATGGACCTAGTTGATAAATCCAAAATGTTTATGCCATATCCAATCCCATGCAATCTATCATATAAAATTAATGAAATTTTTTTTTCAGATTTTCACATCTATCATCTTATAGGCAAAATGTAAAAATTTAAAGAGACAAAATAAATATGTAAGCCTACTTGACAAGGAGCGAGATGGTCTGTAAAGGGGAAGGAAGTAATACAACTTTCAATTTGTACAGATGGATATGTAACCCAACTTGGTAAAATAGGAGGTAAAGGTGCGTTCATACTCAGTGGTAGGAACTCTAGTGTCGAGTCCCTTAACACCATACTAGTCATTTAAGACTTAAACTTACTTATAGTGAAGATTTTATGTTAAACTAACATTCATTTAACATTAAGCTGTCGGCCATTTAACATTGGGTGCCACCTAGGATGCCACCTAGATTTTCAATTAACATTGATTTAACTTCAAGTGTGAATGCACCATTTATGTATGCAAACCTCACAAAGACAAGTAAGCATGGCCTCTCAAGTTTCAAAGAATTATGTGAAACTTGAGAGGCCAACTGAGAAAGAGGCTGTTCTGGGAATGCGAGCTGAGTGCTAAAATTCCTAGAACTGCCCATTCAAGGTCATTATCAGTGTTGGCCGGTTATTGAGTTTTTGACTCAGTTAACAAGCCAGTTATTGATACCCTAATGGTTATCAAGCCCCCCCCCCCCCCCTTGAACCAGCACTACACTGGTACTACTGACTCCAGAGTCCAGAGCAGTGGGGTTTTATTATTATTATTATTATTTTCCAATTTTATGATGTTGAAAAAGTGGCTAAATTTTTCCCCCAGAAAAAACTAAGTTTAGTTAGAACTATATTTTAAAATATTTTTGCAAAGAAATATTGGGGCAAATTTGGAATTTTTTTGGAAAGAATTTCCCCTAAAAAATTTGCCAGGAAAAAACATTCTGGTCCTGAGCAGTTGCAATCTGAAAGGTCCTCTAATTTGGGTCAATCGCATCCACATCAACAGTTGGGAAGGGGTATGCCCCAATCAAAAAATTCCACCTCATTTTGGCTTTGGCACCTCATCCGCTTTGCCATGGCCCTCTCTCTCCCTCCCTCGCCCCAATTCCGCTCTCTCTGCTGTCGCTCTTCGTGCGCGGATACATTGATGAGCAGTTTTGGGCAAGGATTTGACGCCAGTTTCCATCACGCTAGAAGAATTTATAGCGGTGCCCATTCCCTTTTCTATCGAGTTGCTGAGCAAATCCACTTTTGAAGCTCCAAATTTTATTTTATTTTTTGGTTTTATTTATCGATCTAGGAGCATCAGAAGTGGAGCAGTAGAGCGCATTTTCTTAGCGCATTTGGTTTGGTTTGGTTTTATTTTTCTTTGCTTCTGTTTTTGGTTCGGGGATTTGTGGGTGTGGCGAGGACGTGCCGGAGGGAAAAAACTGATTTTGCAGAGAGAAGGCTGAAAAATGGCAGCAGTTACGGCGTCTTTGTGTGTTTCGCCTCAGCTCACTGTGGTGAGGAGACCTGGCTCTGGACCAACATGTTCGAGTTGCTCCTCGTCTGCTCATACTTCGCCTCCTGCTGCGGCAAGAGTGAATTGCACCTCCACACCCTTTCTCGCATCCTCAGGTTGGCTCTTCTTGTTCTTGTTATTTCTCGTCTTCTTCACTTCTGCGTTTTCCTTGGGAGTTTGTTTACTATGACTTTTCTGTGGGTGGGTGGGTGGGGAGTGGCCGAAGGTCGGGAAGTTGAAGATTGAAAGAGCAAATCCCCAATTTTATTTGAGATCAAATGCCAAGGCACTTTAGGTCGTTGTGGTGTTGCCAGCGACTGGAATTCTTTAGAGAGCCATTCTGAATTGGTTTTCTGTAGTTATCCATGTATGTGCCTTCAGGCATTTCCTGTCTCTTCTTCTATTTAATCATGGCTTCTTGACTCTCTGCCTATTGATTTGCACACATATTTCCTTCTTGTTTCCATCTATCGCAAAGCATAACTAAAATTAGTGTGAAGATCTAAAACCCTAACAGTGTTGCAGTGTCAGAATTGAATTGCTCAGGATTTGCGTGGGCAGGAGGAGGTCAGCATGTGGTTTGGTTTTTCTTTTGGTGCAAGAACACCATGACAGTCTGAGTTTAGCATAAACTTTATAACCCACGTGTCAGATTGTATTGGTAGACACATTTGACAGACATAAGCTGCATTGGGTTCCAGCTGGGGTGATGGAATATGTTTTCTCTTGGGAGGTTTGATGTGAGGATATTCAGCTTGCCAGGCACAAAGCGCAATGGTTACTGTAGATTGAGCTGATTTCTCAATGCTCTAGATTTCTCAGTGCTCTAGATATGTGAACAAAAGCTGGTTTGAGTCTTAAGGATTTCCAATAGTCAAGTGTCAAAGAGACCTGACTATGGAATTTCTGTCTTTTGGACATTTATCAAAGCAAATTCTGTCTGTTGATTAAACATTCCACTGAATTGTGGAAGACCAGTGTCAGTGCTTGTAAAAGGGTTGTGATTTCATGTTTCTATCTTACAAAAGATTGATCAGAGACAAAGACAACATACTAAGAATTTGGATTTGGTCTTGTGTGTGGTTGTGACAGGGGTGCATGCTTCACAATCGAGTCTGATGTTCAGTGAAGGTAGACAGATGCTTGCAGCAACTCCTAGGCAATTTCAAAGGCAGGAAAGGGGAAACTTTGTTGTGCGTGGGCTTTTTGGTCTGGGAGTGCCGGAACTAGTGGTGATTGCAGGGGTCGCTGCACTTATTTTTGGCCCCAAGAAACTGCCAGAGATTGGAAAGAGTCTTGGTAAAACTGTGAAGAGCTTCTCACAGGTAAAATGTCCATGTTTACTGCTAATCTGATTGCAATGTTCAGCATTACCATGTTCTGTCCCAAAGAAAATGCATGCCTAGGATTCTTGGGATGTTTGTGGCATTCATCAAGGTTCTGTATGAATGTGGCTTTTCTGCATGTACACAGGCAGCTCAGGAGTTTCAATCAGAGATTAAAACTTCAACTGAAGCTCAGGCAGAAGTGAAGAGCAACACAGCCACCCCTGTAGAAGAACCCAAAGTTGCTCCACCGGCAACTACCATCAGCAACTCCACATCCACATCAGAAAAGGATTCACCTTAGAATTTCTGTTCAATCGATCTGGTTTTTCTATTCTGATGTAGATGGTCAATTGTAGTGGGGTTGGCTTGATAGGCAGCAAAGAGTTTTGTTCTAGCCCTTCTGATGAGCTTTTGATCCATGAAATAGTCAGACCTGTGGTATCATGTCAGTGGATCTGGGTGATTGCATTTGAATATTGTTGTGAGCTGCAGGGATGTAAACTGTTTGATATCTCTTTTGCTTTGACTGCTGATGGGGCCTTTGTAGATTTTGGGTCCTGCAAAGGGTGACCTAATCCAATTGTCAGCTGTTACCTCTGGTATGTGAATTGTATTTTGGATGTGAACCAATGTTCACTTCCACAGTGTTTTAAAGTTATAGTTCAGACTTGTTCTTGGATGGATTGTAAACATTTACCATCTCAAAGCATGATTGTGAGAATGATCAGTGTAATTTCCAGCACATCCATCCTACATTTTAGACCTGTTTCCTTATTGTTTTTATCTCATGATGTTCAAGCTGCTAGGGAGTTTCTGGGGTTCATCTGCCGAGTTTTAATCTGATTTCAACATAACCTGTTACCTGTTATCCCTTGATGGAATTTAAGTGAATGCTTGAATTTTATTCTCTGTTTGTGTGTTTCAGCATCTAGTCCAAGGAGGCAACAAGGCACCGTCAAAAGTCTCCATTGACTTGGTGACCACTTGGTGCAGTAGTTGTGGTTACCCTGTAAGTGGTGTCAGACAACACCTGTGGTGGTGCAACCCATTCAGTGAATGTTTTTGGGATCCTCAAGTGCATCATTTGTGGTGCAACAATGTCAATTGCACATAGCGCCTGGTCAATTGTGGTGCAGAAGTGTGAACTGAAATAGTCCTTGGTAGAATAAGAGGAAGTGGAAATTTTGGAAAGCAAGGATGAGTGAGAGATTGGAAGAGAGAGAGTTTGAAATGGATTGCAGGTTCTGTTCTCCAGTAAAGAAGACATGACAATGTAGAGGATTGCTGAATTTCAAATGAAGGGATCTCCAATGCAACAAATCTGGCATGTTTCTCATTTGTTCTGCCATACAGCAGATTCTACATTAATACAAGCATCAACAGAGTCGACAATGGAAGGTGATCCCACAGCCTTGAGAAGACCAATTCACAACAAGAGCATCTAGTCAACATGGTGACAACTCACTTTGGTGTGGCCTCACCCTAGCTGTGACACCATGCAGGCATTTCTGTCAGGGGCTGTAAAACTTGAAGCAGAGAGACTGGGTCATGCTCTAAAGGCCAAGTTGCAGTATCACTCTTGACAGGTTCGATTGAAAGCCACGTGCATGGGAGAGGCTCTGTTCTGGCAGAGAGGAAGCAGAAAAATGTTTGATACAGTGGGTGAAATGTTTGGAGAGGATGCTGGATTATTCTTGAATGTGGGTAATTGCCACAAGCTTTGTTGAGGGAAAAGTCCAAGAAGGTCATGGACCTGCATGGCCTGGGCAATCACAAAGGGAATGAGAAGCCTCAAGGAACCTTAGGTTGCATCAGGTTCCTTCACCAGGTTCAGAAATCCTCAGGTTGGAATGCAAATTTTCACCTTTGCACTAATATTTCTTGTGAGGGTTGATGTGGAGAAGATACTGCCTTTGGTTTTCTTTAAACTGTTGATGGAAAAGCTGCCATTGAGTTGTCTGTAATTGATGCTGAAGATTTATTGTGGGCAGATATCCACTGTTCTTGAGTTATTCGATTTCATTGGCTCTATTCAATATAATGTTGGTGCTGGGTCATTTATATTTGTCATCAGAATTAAATCAACACAATAGTTTCTAGGATGAAAGGAAGTCTAATTCTTTATTTCCTATTATCCTCATCCCCACCCTTTGGATCTACACAAACCCTCACCAGGGGTCATTGCATGCTGCTGCCATTGCAACCAGTGGACTCATTTGCTTCAAAATGTAGATGGTATCAAATTGCAAGAGTTCCTCTGCCTGTCAAAAGTCTGATTGGTTCCACCTTTTCAGTAAAAGTGGATCTCAGATGAGAGGTAGAAATCCTTGACTCTGTTGCCAGTAATTTGTTCCCATGTATGGAATTTGTGGAATTCCATGCACTGTGCACAATCCTTGAAAAGGGTTTTCTCAAGCTTATTATAGGCTATCAGAGGGTAACTTATATTGTATTTGTAAGGTCAAGTGTTTCAATTAAGTGTTTAGTTCTCAGATTACTGATCTGCTTTAAGAGTCATCTTTTTGGTAATTGTTCCCAACCCACAGAATTCATTGTCTATAAGTGAAAGGTTGCAGTGCCCTAGAAAGTCGCTGTTGTTTTGTATAGGAGAAGGTCTTGCAGTCAGGGCATTACACCTTAAGATTCAAGGGTCGAGTCCAAGGTCAGGGCAAATGCTGTAATAGCAAGACCTCCACAAGCATGAAGAATAAATCCTATACCTGATTTCCCTTTGACCGGGATCTTAATGATAATTCCCTCTAACCAAGCATCCTACACCATAATTCTCCTCTGACTCCATGGGCAGAATTTTACTCCAGGTGACTGCCTTCATTTAGTGAAGCAAAAAAATCTCCAAGGTTGTAACTTGATAGTATTAAAAGTTGATATAGATGATATTTCCACATATGAGAACAAGTTTTTTCCACTTGAATTTAGGGTGAGTGTATTTTTACATCTGACTTGCTTCCAACTCCAGAGATTGACCACAAACAAATGATGCTAGAAGATTATAGGAAAATGATACCACATGGTGGTCTTGTTCTGCTGGAAACAACAAAGGCAAGGTGTAAACTATTCAAGAGTTCATTTTCTCCATGTATGCAGCAGATTCTTCATTCCAGTAACAAGAGCACATTCAATAAATTTGATTGCAAGCCTATGATTGAAGGGGCACACATTGATGCAACAGGATGGGTATTGGCTCTGCCATTTGGAGGACACTTGACACCAGCAGCAAAGATGTTTGATAGCAGCTCATAGCCCACAACATTTCCAGTATCCACATCCCCAACCATTTCTGGAATGCTATCTGACATTAGACATGAATCTGCATGCACCAAGCAAGGCTCTCCACAGAGGTGCACTAGTTGGACAGGGCAATCTGTCATTTTGATCAACTTCTGCCAGCTCCAGATGAACAATACAAACAGAGAAGCTCCCCAAAACATTTGTAGTGTTCCACTGGATACAAATCTTGTGTGGGATAAAGCCCAAGGCTTTGGGCTTTACTAGAATAAGGGCCCATGCAAAGCAGAGCTGAGCATTGGCTCAATTCATAAGAGGAAAAGCCCGCAGGAACCGAAAAAAGGGAGAGAGCTAGTCCCTCTCGTGGTAACCACCTTCTTGCTGAAACTAGATTCCACTCTTGGACCCGACGCCTTTTAAACAGGTTTGGTTTCTTTAGACAGAGAAGTACAACTTATTTGCAAAGGCCAAAGCTAAGCCATACTTTTTATGCAAAGTTGTCAATTTTAATTAGTTGTAAACAATGGTTACTACAAAATATTTTATCGTGAGATCCACACACCTGTTCAGTGTTTTTAAAATATGTATATATATCTAAGGAATTTCTTTATGTAGCATAAGTGAGGATCATCCCTTGGAAGATTTAGCCAAATTTGGCTATTAACCAAATGTAGAGTACAAATATTTAATGAACTTTCTATATTCATGGTTACACACTGAAAATAAAATATAAAAAAATTAATGATTTTTTTCCCCTCAGTTTTAGCAACTACTTCCAAAGTCTTTTCATTTTTGAAAAAAGTAAAAAATTACATTTGATTTTTAACAAAATAAAATAAAAACTGCCTTACTGTGTTCAAAGTTGAATTCCTTGGGAAAAAAGGGTAAAGAAATGCTTCTGACAGAAAGAGAGAAGGCTTTGGAAAGATATCTTTATGATTGATGTTTGGACCAGTACATATTGGGCAGTTATATACTTTAGCAAGTTATATATCTGATTATAACTAGATACATAACCTTAACATGCAAAATTCAATGACCGTAATTTATGGTTAACCGGTGGTTTGGAAAATGGTGATAACCGACAATTTAACCTAACTCTCTTAGAGTTCTTGTTGATATCACCATACCTGAAACATGTTAAAAAATATTTTTTTGGTTATATTGGATCCGGTTATATGGTAGGTATACCTACCATGTCTAAGTAGTTCATCTATCATTTGAAATCGTTATACTAAAAGATCCCTTTTTTTTTATGATATGTGCGCTTTAATTACAAGACAAAAAGAAAATGCATGACAATATGCATGATTGAATTCCTGAAAGAGAGTTGAATTTAAAACTAGATCATAAATTTCTTCCAAAAACCACCATGTTATGAGTCACTTTTCATATTAATGCTTTTATAACATGACCATAGGATTTGGGATATTGAAAAAATGACTTATAAATAATCATTTTCCCATAGCACCACACTTTTATCCCATATGGGACTGGCATACAGCCAAAAGCTGTTGAGGTTGTCGGCATCGGAAGCATTTGTTGAGGGAAAACTATGGGAAGCTTAACATTGCATGTGGGGCACATCCATGCATGTTGTAGTTTTCACCCACACCCAAATCAGGGGTCTACACTTTGGGGTAAGGGTGCAAATGGTAGACTTGACCATGGAGACACAGAAGACCGGATTTGTCCCACTCTTGTTTATTACCCAGGTTTATCATGAATGTGAAACCATGGACTAGTTCATGTGAAACCAGCGCCTGCTTCAAGTCCTCACAAATGGCACTGTAAATAATTTCGAAGGCTTGCAAACCAGGCTTACTACTACTATTGATGTGAGAGCAGCTAATGGGTTTTTGGAAGCTGATACAAGTGGAAGACTGGAAACAGATCACAGGAATAATGACGGGGCTCAGACAATGGGTAGTACGTTTTCTGTCTGAAAATGGAAGAGCTGCGCAGAAGCAGCAGAGTGGTAGAACAAGATGAATCTTGGGTTTATATCATGTTTACCTCATTACTGGGTGGAGACAACTCAAGATCAGAACATCTTTTGTTCAGTGACAAGTGTAGCCTCCTGTCTTCAACACACTTTCTATTGTTCCAAGTGTCTCCTAACCTCCCAATGATGGTGCAGTTTGGGCGAGATTGAGGATTTCTTTGAACAGGCTTTACTGTTCATTGAGCAAGTCCCAAATTGTAATGAGACTCTGGTGGATGAGACGACTCCAGCTTGTAGCATCTTTTGGTGAATCCTCTTTTGTCATTGGATGAGCTTCACCCTCAATTGCAGGTACTCTGGAGCAAGCTACCTGTACACAGGCTACATGGTGTAAGAGGGGCAAGTCCTGCAGAGGTAAGCAAGGCCCTACTAGTCATAGATAGCAATTGTTGTGGTTGACCAATGTTGGACACAGAGCAATCTGCATTCGCTATGTATATCAATGAGGGAGATCCAAACCCCATGCACATCAAGCATGAGAGTATGCTTGGGAGGTTTGGAGGGGTAGTCTATGACGGGTCTCATCGCCCATTGCTTTATCAGCTGTCTGTGTTCTCCATATGCCAGGCCAAGAGGCATAAAACATCAGTGTAAACTGTGCAATTGGTAGGATTCATTATCTGCCAGAGTTTCATGTATGAAGTTGATGGATGCAATTTGGGCACAATTGGAGTAAAACAACCCCCTCCAAGTGTAATTATTGTACATGTTTTAAAGTGGTAAACTAAGATAATGTTGAAATTGTGTGATGTGTTTTTACAAGTGTACCCAATGTTTATTTTTCATGTTTTAAAGTGGTAAACTAAGTTAATGTTGAAAATGTGTGATGTGTTTCTACAACAATGTTGGAAAACCCTAAACCCTGAACCTGGACTGTAACCAATGCTTTTAAGCACAGTTCAAGTAATGTAAACAGTGTAAAAGAAAAGACAAACAGACCAAACCCAATTTGCCACATCAGCCTGTCAATCCAGTTTCAAGACTACATATTCAGGACAAAGGAGGCACCTGTGGATCATTTTATCCTGTTTAGACCCATTTTAGAGTATTTCATTGCACAAATCAAAGCATGTCTTTATAAGAATCTTACTTAAGGAAAATAGGAGAGGATTGTTGCCGAGCAATATGTCTGCTTGATCTCTGCATGGTTGTATTCCAAAAAACTTCAATTGTCAGAAGATTGTACTTCTCAAAAAAAGTCAATTTGGCAATCTCATTGCTACTGTTCATGGTATTAAATCTGCAACCAACTGGGATTCTTAGAGATTTGGAAACTTTTGCAAGACTAGTATTATCTGGGAATTGCTTCAATCTTTCCTTGTCTCCCAAAGCTGGATAGCCTAAAAGTCTTCCACTCCCATGAACTCCCATGATGCCAAAGTGCATTCCTACTTCTACTTATGCAGCACTTTTTCCTGAGGTGAAGAAAGGGAGGAGGTGTACCTCCTCAAGGGATCCAAGCACTGTCGCTGAAAGCTTACATACGCAGAAACGATGATATTGGCAAGAGGTGGATATTGAACCTCTGACAGATATAGTCAACACTATAAGCTTTGCCTTCTCATCCCCAATCCACCAATCTGGCCTCTCAAACATCGACTTCTTATGCTCTGCCTCAAATTGTGCTTTGGCCCCAAATTGTAGGGTTATTTGTACACTGGAATTGGGTTTCAACATGCCTTTAGCTGGTTGCACCTGCCCCAAGAAAGAGTACATAGACTAAGTTTGTGAAAAAAAACCTCACTTGTGGATGCCTTTAGTTTGTTTATTTTCTAAACCCCTCAAAAGAGAAAAAACTAAGGACCACAATTCCA
Organism: Sphagnum contortum; assembly: GCA_963920785.1. Taxonomy (NCBI): domain Eukaryota; kingdom Viridiplantae; phylum Streptophyta; class Sphagnopsida; order Sphagnales; family Sphagnaceae; genus Sphagnum; species Sphagnum contortum. The sequence goes on along the minus strand of OY987277.1, from coordinate 2,954,534 downwards.
GGCATTTTCTCAATGTGTGGATTGTACTTGCACACAGAGTTCTTCACTTCCGAGAATCAGTTGATATTCATTGCATGTGGTCCGATTTATGGAATGGGTTGCAAGCATTTGAGAGCCTCAAATCACCAGAGAATGTCAGAAGATGAATGGCAACCTGGACACATAAACCCAATTGGGAGATGCACCTTAAGCCATTGAGGAAAACCATAGTTGCCCCTCACAGAGCGTGGCTTGCTAGTATGTTGATCATTGTTGTGGTGTCCACAAGGGCATTCGCCTGTGAGAGGCTCACCATCACAGTGGACAATAAATGTTGCTGTAGAACTCCTGCTCACATTGGTGATGTGCATGAAGGAAGGTGTGCAGTCCTGTAATGTTATCAGGTTTGTGTTCAATGTAATCAGGGGAATCACATTACACTGTGCTAGCAGTGCCCGGACTTTGGGATTTACTTTCAGGATTTTCCCATATTCTCGCCGCCGGGCTGATTCATCCATGGTTGCAAGATCAACATCAAGCACACATCGCACAGGTTTGTGATCACTGTCCAATACTTCCATGCATGAATCATACCTGGAAAGATTCTGTAAATATTAGCACAATCATTGGATGAAGACCTTGATATGATGAGAGAACTGAACTCTTTGTACTTGTCCATGTCTCTCATACATCAGTTCTTTATAAGATCCTGCTAGGTGACTGTTGTTTTCACCAGAATATGATGTGGGACAGATACTATAGAGGAAGAAAATGAAGGAATGAGTCTCCAAAAACAATGACGAAGGTTAATGAGTTGAGGAAATTTACATGGAAACTGTTGCTTTTACAGGTCGCACAAGAATGCTGTGTCGGGCACCAATGTTTTTGTCAAAGCTATCTCGGAACAAAACTCGATCACACCATGCAGGTATCCTTTTTTTCTCACTGGTGTCATAAGCTGCCTTGAACAATGTTAACTGTCAGAAAAGCATTTTATAACAGCTAATGCCTCTTCTGCACATAACTAGATTTACCTATATGGTGAAAGCATTTGAGAGCTGTGATTTCTTCCAAGTTTGTTCATAACTTGAAAGCATTTAAAAAGGTCTGGAAAATCACAAGTTAAGGTCTGAAAGACATATATATATATATTCAAAACCTTGACTGCCTGGATCAAATTTGTAAGATGGTACAAATCTTATAAGCCCCTCTCGCATGCCATTGAATGTGCGTCCTGCAGACATTTCAGTTCGTAACTGGTCTTGGGTTAACAGTGAATCAATCTGATGCCTTTGGATCAGCTCTATGGCATCGTCATGAGATATGTCAATCCGGTAGTTCAAGTCCCCAAACCAAACTAGCAGATCAGCTTCAGCAAGATCAGGCATAATGATATTTTCCTCATCTTCATCTCCCTGCACCCAACATGCAATTCCCGTAAATTGTACTGTCAGGTTTTCAATCAGGACACCTGCAATGCAGCGCCTTTGAAAATACAACCACCTTGGACCTCTCTAACCAGCAGGACCTGTGAACACAAAAGCTGGTCTACTACCACAGGAGGACATCAAAGGTTGCAATCAAGCAGTGACTTCTACTATATGTGTCAGGAATGCTCAGCTAATGGCTAATTTGAAGTTTGGGTTTCAGGTTCCAGGGCTTGTCCTTGAAGCACCATTCACGCCAAAAAAGTTGAGGAATTGGGAAAAAACATACAGCATATATTATTCGTTCTCTTCCTTCAACAAAATTGCCATCAAACTCAGTGGTCAGACTGCTTATCCCATTGCTCACTCTTCGTTTTATAACATTTGTGATTTCTTCCAAGTTAGTTGTTAACCCTGCTCCACAATTCCACAACCAGTTTGTATTAAATCCAAGAGAGATACACAAACACTACTCTATTCTAAGGAACTACTCAAGCTTATGTGCACCAAGCTTTGGTTCATAACTTTCTTTGTCAGGAATGAGGGGTTCGGAGAGCACACAAAAAAACGAAGATTGCCTGTTTGATAACAGCTATTTGCATTTCCAATGCAAATATCTAATAGGGAATACAGTCTTGTAACTTTCACTTTCTATTGAGAGACCTTCATTACAACTCTATAGTTGCACAAAATTGATGTTGTTACATAAAGAAACAGCTCTGCAGTGTTCACTCTTCCAGGAAAAAAAACCAGATTTACAGCAATGTTTTTTCTATGACCAAAGATCCACACATCAAGGTACAGAGCCTGCATCTGGTCGGATGCATTTTCACTGTAATGGAATTGACAATCAGCTCAAAAGATGAGACTTTGATCCCCAGAAATTTTTCTGTGTTTGGTTTTAGCTTTTTAACATACAAAGGCACTTAGTGTTTTTCAGGGATTTGGGGTTCTGTATATATGCATTTGTGGAAATACCATACAAAAATATTGCACAGTAAAAGCAGGTGGTATCATGGTTAAGCATGACATGTCCCAACTTTTTGTTTACATTGAACTGCGCACCAGCAAGAGGGGGCCATGTTGCCAGTCTGAGTGTTGCCATTGAGGCAAGATGGGATCCATCTGCTCAGATAGGAGTATTCTGATCCACCATAAGCTGCACAAAATGCAACCACACAGATTCATGGCCAAATTCAGAAATGCAACTGTTGGGCTTTTACAGCAAGATTGTGCCTTTTACTTCACTGCATCAGTGGACCTACATGACAGGAGTCAAATCTAAACACAGAACATAACCATACTTTCCTATGACGTGAGAAATTCAAAAGAGGTTGCAGTAGAGTATTGAGGTATGTGACTCTTGTCTGGAGACTTATAGGTGCATCATTCCAAGTGGCACACAAGATGAAAGCAGTTTCAGAACCATGAAAGCATCACATGACTTTGATGGGAAATAGAAAGAGGCCATTTGAGACAGGGCACGAAACAAGAAACCTTTTGCAGCACTGGCAGTTGCAATGGCAGCAGCACCCACTCGGGACCCAAACGCCATTTGACTGTAGATATATTCAAAATCAGCATTGCGAGCAGCAATTTTGTCCTGATGTGCTGCAAGGTGGCTATTCACCAAACAAAATATCCGCCGAAATATTGACATTTTCACAGCAACTGCTCCCTATATAAGACACAATGTTGCACAAGTGTGAACACCTTCACTTTGACTACAAAGAGTGATGGTTCTTAAATGGTCTGTTGTGCAGCTATATCCTGACAAGTCACAGGTGTTTTATACTCATAGTGACGTGCTGACCGATTTGCACCACAATGTCACAGGAACATACTGAAAATAAGAAGATGGCTTACTTTATTACCAAGTGTACGCCCAAATCCACAGGCAACTGCTGTTGCATCCACATCGCCAACAAATGGAAGAAATCTTTTCCGCACCCTGTACATGTGACAATACCATTCCAGTATTTTTCAACATCCACAGACAGAAAAGGAGACAGAAATTTCCTACTTTCCAAATCTTGGTGGAAAAGTGTGTATGAAATAAGTATGATTCTACTATTCCTTGATGGATTTCATGATTGCTACTGATAAAGGGAGAGAGAAAAAATTCAAAGTTTGGACAACATTTGTACTTGTTCAGGTACAGCATCCAAAGCCTCTGAAACCATGTAAGTGCATGTACAAAATCAACCCTTCCAATGATGGGTTTGATGGGCACCTAGGATTCAGAGAGAAAGAGAAGATATAGTTTCATCAATTCCTTAAAGATGTCAATGTAAGTGCTCACCAGACACCTACAAGCAGGCCTGCCAGCTCCCGGAAGCTTACTTGCTCAAATTCAATGCCGACACCAATTGCACTGCCAATTTGATCTAGCCATTTCTGACCCTTATCTGTCACTGTTTCCTCATATCCAAGCCCCACCTGTACAAATCCACAAGTCACAAACAACCCATCCATATTGCATGCACTTAGGATCCTGAACTGAAAGGATTCATATCCAACTAGAAGAATTCACACAGCTAGCACACAGCTAGTCATTTGTTACTTCCAACACCAGTGGCAAGCTTTAGAATCACAGTAGAGAGTTTCATTTAAATCTCCAGGGAACCTTGCAGTGGGATAATTTGCTGGTCTACATTCGCAGTCTACCCAGGTATAAAATGGGGATTCCTCCATTTTAGTCAATGATTCCAGCAGCTGTGGCAGCTCATAATAATCTGTTGGAATATTCTACAGAAGGTGTGGGATTTGCTATGCCTCCTCACAAAATGTCTACAACAGTCTACATAGGCAAGCAATCAGTGATAACTCACCCTCTCACTGACAGCTGCCCGGCCAATTGCACTTGCTCCCATATCAAATTCCTGCAGCCCCACACACACTAGATTCACATCTGCTGCAGGCCCTGTCAGCCAAGCCTCAAGAGCATGTTGTTTTGCCTTTGCTTGGCCCACATTCCAAGTACCAACCAAAATCCTGCAGTTTCAAGAGAGTCACCCACAATCAAAATTTTCATGTTAAGCATTGAACCCAGAAAATTGTTTTACTCCCAGTTCAAAAAGTCTTGTTCTTGGCATACCCAACAGGAGGCATAGGAAAAAAATAAGAGCAGTGCCTGACTCTTGCACAATGAAAAAAGAAACATACCGAATCAGTCTCTGGCGTGTGAAATCACCAGCTTTTGCAGAAAGCTCACTGTACATAACTATATCAAAAGGGCTTGGAGATGCAACATGCCAGCCACGTATTCCCCCATTTGCACCCAGAGAGAAAACAAAGTCACCACCTCTTGCCATCTGGACCACTGGTTTTCGGTGTGCTCCCCAGGCACCTAATGTCCGGCCTTTTGAGTTGGCCATAACCTGCTTTATCTTCTAACAGTTAGTGCATTAGCTGGGCAAAAGAATGTCTAGCTCCAAGCAACCACCTAAAGACATGTGGTTTATCCAGACTGGAAAAACTGTCATGCATGCCAGCATGTAGTTATGTTATTGAATCTGCAATTCTGAAGGATTGTACCCAGCGTCAGAAGCATGATCTAAAAGCAGCAAGATCAAATGGAGTTCAGTGCACCCTGGAGAGGAACTGTAAGCAGCTGATTCATTTCCTGTTTTCCTAAGTGCTAGTGAAGAGAGTAGCTTCTGGAGAGGTTGATTACAGCAGCCTCTTTTCCTGTTTAGGTATTGCAACTTTCTCCGAGAACAAACATCTTGCATCTTGCATTAATATCATTTGTTCCTGAAGGGTAAGACTACCTGAACCATTCCATTAGCATAACCAATCCAAAGCCGTCGACCTACAGCCACAATGGATTTCACTCCCACTCCAATTGGTGGTAGAGTTAATTCCCGCAAGCGAGTGCCATCAGCATCCCATTGCACAAGAAGCCCATTTCCCATTCCACCCCACACTGTTCCATCTGCAGAAGCTGCCAAAGCCTCCAATTGTCGTGACTCCTCTGAACCCTGTTGTACCCTAGCGGCTGCACGGTGCACAGCATACTTTGAGCGCTGCAGACAGCCTGCATGCTTCTTCAACATTGCTGCATATCCTTTCTTTTTGTCTTCATCCAAATAAGGCAGTTCAGCTCCAGGCTCAGCAAACTTTTGTTGGATATTCCTTGGATCTGCATATGCACTGGTGGTAATCACATTCACTGTCTCCCTCGTTCTTGCATCCCTGAAACATGAAAGCGGGAAGAATGAACTTGACAAGCTTCTGGGTCAGGGGGCCTGTGGAATTTCAGGATTCAGAACTGAGGGGCCCACTTCACTAAGTTCTCCAGGCATTGAAACAGATAACAGCGCAACTGTGATGCACATCAGTAGAATTGGATCAACGATACATACCAGAGTGTAATGTGATTGAGCTCTCCTGCCCAAATGCAGCAGTGTGAGTGCTCTGCCACAAGAAAGAGCACCTCGGTCTGCAAAGGGGCACTGATAGCTGGTCCCCGCAGAAGAATTGATGCATTGGTAAGGAGAGCACAGGCTGCAAAATCACCTTTTGCTGCCCACATCAAACCACTTGATATCACTTCACATGACCAGGCCCTCATGGACCCACTTTCCGATCCCGTCCACACCTCACCTGCCAAGCTGAATTGTAGAATGAATATCCACACACATGTATGTATGTGCCTTTCCATGATAAAAGTAGTATTTGGAGCAAAGAGATGACAAGACAATTGTCCTCTCAAGGACCCCCTGGAATCATAAAGAAACAAAATCCAAGCAAACTAGAAAACTTCAAGAAAGAAGAAGAGACACAGATGCTTTGAAGCTGAAGCACATACCATAGGGTGTGACCACAATTGCAGTGATGCCAGATCGATGCCCCTGCCAAGTAAGAATTGGCTCCTCCATCTTCTGTGTCTGCAGATCAGTGTGGTCAACCTGCGCAGGCCAAGCTCTCAACTTTCCATCTTTGTGACCACTCCACACAATCTGGGTCGCAGTATCCAGAACCAAAGACAAAGTCGGCGATCCTTCTGTAGTCAGAAGATGATAAGCAGCAGCATCTTCATCTCCCTTCAAATTTGATGAACCTACACTGAACTTTCCCATTGCACTCTCTAGATGCCACACCTGTCACCACGAGTCTTTCCTGATGTGAACAGCCCCATATGTGAAATTGGGAGGAATCTCTCAGGAACAAATGACCAGCATTCTTATGCACTAGAGAAGAACATCACATCTATTTGTGGCTGATGAAATGCCATCCAATCAATGTGAGCTCTTTGTGTTCTTCTACAAATGGGAAGCACTTTGCAGAGAACCATAGAGAGATTGAAATGCCAGTGGAACTAGGGGAATTGCACCCAAACAATACCATAAGTCCAGGTTCGCAGGCAGCCCACACTGAATTCTGTGTGCAGAGAATTGCATATGTGGGTCGCTCAACATGAGTGTTTCTGAATGGATGGGGGCGAAGCTCCAAAGACACAGGACGACCAGGGTGAACAACCCCTCTGTATGGTGCTCTGTAAACTCCTACTCCTCCCCCTGAACCATGGAAATCAGAAGATGACATTCCAAAATCTAATGTAGAGTTTATTGAAAAGTGTCGTGTAGGACCCATCACAGAAGCTCTTTTGGGTGGTCTGGTGGATGCATCATCTGTCTCCTGTTCATCAAGCTTGCAATCTGCATATGGAGGAGGACCCTTACTTCTGGGTAACAATGGCTCAATCACAGCTGGACAATTCAGATCCTCAGATGGAGCATCTTCCATGCAAATGGACTCATCTATCAACTTGGACATTGAACAGGATCTTTTCATTTCAGGTGTTCTGCTTGTAGTTGAAGAATCCAGCATATTAGCAATGAGATGCGCTTCTGCCAGATCCTCATACACAAGGGTGCAAATCGTGGTGTCTTCTGTCAGCTCAGTTTGCCTGTTTGTTTCAGTAAGGGAAGCTGTGTTGGGAAGATCCAGAGTGGGTATTGCAATCAGTTCAGTCAGCTCAGCTGGCTCATCTGTAACCAAACAAACTGGCAATTCAGCAATGGTAGCTGCCTCTGGAAAATCCAGCATGGGTGGTGTTGTGATGTCTTCTCTCAGCTTGGCAGGCCCAACTTGTTCTTCAGGGAGAAGATCTGCAGTGGGTGTAATGACAGCTTCTGTCAACTCACATGGCTTGTCCCCACTCACAATTACTTGTATTTCAGCAATGGGATTTGCTGTCTCAGGAATGATGTTGGCTACAGTATTTGTCACTTCTGACTGCTCAGGTAGGATGCTCAAAGTATCTGTCTGTTCTGCATCCTCGTCAGACACTGGTGACAGGCTGCTTCCAACTCCAAAAAGCTGCTCTGCAATGCTGGACAACAGTGAACCTGCTCTTGGTTCTGGTACCTCATTTACAGTTGAAGGAAGCATCTCTTCAGCTGAATGGTATGAGTCAGGTACTCCAACATCAGCAGCAGCTACCACAACAGGATCTGCATGAGAACCTTGAGTCCAGTTCTTTTCAAGAAGAGCAATCTGCAAGCCTACTGGCTTCATGGCACCCCTTTGCAGATTTTGTCCGCCTGGATTCTGCAGAGATGCTCTCTCCAGGGAGACCAAAGTAGGTGCCAAAACCACATGATCTACTTGAGCTTGCAAGAGGGCATCACCTTGCTCTCTCAACCTGTCAGGCTCCGTGTCTTCTTCAACCTTAAATCCATGTTGCTAGAACCACCTTTGCACTGCAGGTCACCAGAGAGCAACGGACAGC